>JBCFYV010000935.1:34834930-35142430 GCA_039000515.1 Timema cristinae | reverse complement strand
AATTACCAACCTAATTTATTTTACCCGTGTTTTAATTTTAACTTTTAATACACGCTGTAATGATACTGTTTTGGACCCCTTTCATATATTCAAAAAGTCATGGATGAAGTGTATTTTTCTATAAGGAACTGTATGTAACGTTTCCTTTTAATACTTCATCCATGGAGAATCACGCGTTTTCAGAACTAATTTCGATGTATTGCGTTTTAATTTTTTTTTTAAGACTAACTCCGTTGTATTGGAAAAATCATGAGACATGCTGGCTCCCTTTACCCAATAGGAAGCTAGCCTTCACTATATCAGGTTGCCAGGAGTTATCTCCTATTAGTTAATTTTAACACTGCAGAAAAGGGGCCAGAGAAGCAAGGGGTATGTCATATATAAGCAGCGTGTGCGTATGGATCTATACAGAAAAACAAAATTTTGAACAGCGCTAGCTCTGACTCTCCGCGTAAGTTCGGAAACTAATAAAGAACTGTATCAATGTCAATTTTATAACAGTGGAAGTGTAATCAAATCAATAATTGTGTACAAACATCAAATTTTACTGATTTCAATTGAATTACACAAAATCAGATCGTCATATTCGTGCGATAACAAGTGCGTAGTAAGGCATGCACGCGTCGTCGTCGTCATGATAAAACCCGGTATCATTATACTTACTGCTCACTGTAAGGCATACACGGGTACACATCATCATCATCATCATCCGCATCAGTACAAAACATCAAAATCACTATAATTGATGCCCAATCGCGGGTTGATATCATTATAACGCTTTCTAAACACACAGCCTTGACTTCACCGATTCACAAGTTTATTTATTTATTTATGCATGTTTGAGCTACATCACTCGCAGCCCAGTTTGTGGGAAGATTATCCGGTACTAATGCACTGTTCCCAGGGGATGCCCGAATGTACTAATCGTACATTTTATCCGTTGAGGCTCTTTCCATGTCCCGATGAGATGAAGTGATGGCAATAGTGAATATGAGGGTGTGGAACCAATGGAAACACTTAAAATAAGTTAAGCCTGAGCAAACTCTGTTAACCGTTGGGATAATTCACCTTACGGGAGAAATATTCATGGTACCAGCTGGGAATCGAACCTGGGGCCCCTGGACTGGCATCCAGGTGTGCTGATCACAGTACCACGGGTCTGGAGTTTTACAAGTTAACGACTTAAAACTGCAATCAGACATGTATCCAAAGGTAGGGGGTACCCTGGGGTCTACCCACCTCTATTCTCCATTAGATGACAAATAGGGTATACAACTAAAACGGTCGTCTGAGTTACACAATTCCCAAATGTCGGCTACATTTGGCTATTTTCATAGCCTCTGACGGCAAAATTATGGACCACATAATTAAGTGATTTAGTCCATCCCCTTCACTATTCCCCAAAAATGGAACTTATAAAGCTCCCTGATAGCACAATCACTCTAGCGAGGAATAGATTTACTCGTAATAGATGTATAACAACTAACAGAACAAACACAAATAGGGACCTGTACCTTTTCTTTTCTTTATATACTCTTGAATTCAATCAGGATATTCCTTAGTAGTCCTTATATCAATTCTCTCATGTGGAGGAAAAAAATAGAAATGTGGGACTGTTTCATCACTCTCCTTTTCTTCTTGGAACCCACCTAAAATGTTCGGGAACTGTGTCGTTATCTCAACCCCCTCTACATATTTATTTGCGTGTGCTCGGGTAGAGAGAGTTATGAATGTATCGCAACTCGTGCGCAAATCACAATACGTGCCCGAAGTGGCTAATGGCCCCTCAGGCCATATGGTGACCAAAAATTCGTAATAATGATTACCACTCTCCCGGTCCGTCGCTCTAAAACTCTGCTGGTGGGTGGGGGTCGTGTGATGGCCGGGGTGTGTATATGTGTGTTTGGAGGGTGGTGGGGTGAAGAGGGAGGGGCGATTTAGAATACCCCAAGCCTGAAATGATCGTGTGATGGATGGGTTATAGGTGGACTGGGGAAAGTTTTAAATATATCTGTGTGTTTGTCACTTGATGTGCAGCAGAAGAGTATTTGTGTGTGGATTGGGTATATTTTTTAGAGGGGTGAATTCAGAGGGAGGGAGGATTTATGTTATTTATGGATTCATAAACATCTAGACCTTTTTTCCCCCATCAAATCGATATAGTTTAATAAAAATGAAGCACTCTACACTATCTTTGGGTAAGCTTGTGTGACAATTGTTTACTTCTTTCACCTTAATTCATCAAATATTCTGTTATTGTTTTTAAGTTTCTAATGGAGATATTTTTATTTACGGTTTGGTTTGACGATGAACTGAAATTAGCTGTTAATGTTTCCATAATCAGTGATGTAAGCATAGAAACTTCTACATTATTGAAAAAGTGTCCCGCTTCTCGAATAACCTTTTAGAGAAAAATTGTTGTAGAGTAGCCATAATTTTACAACTGCACAAACCTACAGGCTACAGCTGTTGTAATTCAAACCATCTGCCATATTCTGTATGAGAATTTACCCAATTCAATAGTTACTTATATATTGATAAAAATCCTTGTAATTTTGTACTATTTCAAATTAATTCTATATAATATAAATTAAACTAATTAATATATAACATGCTAAGTCAATACCTTACGTTTGAACGTAAACATTTTTATATTAACTATTTTTAGGTTTATTTTGTGGATGAATTGGTAGAATGACTCTGATAATAAATGAAAAGATTGAAAGGTAAAGGTCGCGTGATAAGGGAGGATCACGAAGAAGAAAAGGTATAAAAAAGAAGCGAACAAGTTTGTGCAGTCTTGTCTTGATGTGTTTGAGTTTTGTTCAACTCCCTGGAGAAAAAACATTGGGAGGAAAGAAAAAAATATATATCAATGTTGCTTTTAAAGTGATTGGCTCTTTAGTTAACATCAGCGGCACGAGAACTATAGTGTGTGCCACAAGTGATGCTGCAAGGTGGAGAGATGAGAAAGCTGTTGCAAAACTAAATCACAATCTTATTGTACAAAAAAACACGATAAAACACAATAACATTTCTTTTCAAAAATTAAAAATCCCGCATCGGTTAGCACGTGGGTAAAGCCATAAACATCGTTTGGTTTTGTGATGTTGAGGAGGTAGGGGCTCGAATACTGGTCGCGTGTATTGAGGGTGATTTTTTTTATTAAATGGTTTCCACTCCCTTCACCACTCAAATTCAGATATTAGAACCGCTTCTATCTGCTCAGGTTATACGCATATCCACTAATTCCCTAATGAGCTAGGAATATGGAGGTTGAATTTAAAGGAAATGTAACCACATGTGGAAAACCATTTTGGAGAAAAAAAAACTTCAGTTCACCTGATCGGTATTCGAGCCCTGATCTCCCTGTCATCTGCGTTCTGGTCTAACATGATAGTGACCATGCGGCCGGAAAAAGCAGGTATATTTATTCTAAAATTTTCTTTTCCCTATTAGTGTAAATATGCGATGTAAATCGTGGCGAATAAAATATACACTGCTAATTGTGGTTCGGCAAATGAGCTAGAACTTCTGAATGTCAACTCTCACTACCCATAGTTTTATTTTGATGTTCTTTTAAAACGAAGCTGTTGTAGCGACTTCCATCTTGGCACGTCGTGTATCATCCGTCACTTTGTGGCATCTTTCATCGATAGAAGGGAAAGAGGGAAAATGATGATTGGAGAAGGAACGAAAGAAAAGAAGTGATACACTTTAAGAGCGATATAAAAGGGTGATCTGGTGGTCTAGGGTTGAGGTGTCAGACTTCTGTGCTAGCGGCCGGGGTTCAATCCTAGGTACCAGCACAGATTTATCTGATTGCCAAACCCTTCCTTCACCTCTGACAATACATCTTGTGAATGTGGGGAATGCCAGGCCCGCCACCGTGGTTCGGATTCTACGTTAAACTTTAGGTCCTTCATTTCATCTCATAATCACCCTTCCATTACACATTAGCGTAAGTGCGTATAACCCGAACGGGTAGTAAGACGCGGAGCTAATAATAATAATATTTTGTACCTTTCGTGTACATATTTATGGTACGTTTGATTATGATGGGTTTTTTTTCAGGCGTTTAACTCAAGAAGATACATTAAGGCCCCGCATACATTGCACGCACCTGTCGTCGAACTTGTGAACTTTTAATCCCTTGTATTTCGTTTGGTCCCCGTTCCCAAGTGGTTTGAGCGACTAACCACAAATTTAGGGAACCTTGTTTTGATTCCAGAGGGTCCTGACGAAGATGTTTACTACTTTTTACTATAGTTCATCATGCCATACATTTTGTAACTATTTAGGCGTTAAAGGTTGGGTTTGTAGTATTAGGAGTACTGATTAAGTTAATGTGTACCCTATTCAGTGGTTGCATAGTCTAAGGCGTTATTCTCGCATTAGACTAGACTGCCTATGACGGGGATATCTGGGCTCAATTTTGGTTTGGTGTACTATATTCATTCCCTTCATTATATTTTATGAAACGCACATTGTAATCATTTTTAATCGGGTTTTCGTTTTTATGTGGGTTGGTTGTTATAACGCATGAAAAAGTACAGGCCTAATATTGGCATTTACGCGCTTTGGTGGTTGCACGGTCTAGCTCGCTACTCTTGTGTTAGACTATACTTCCGATGATGGAGAGATCGAGGTTCGAATCACGGTCAGGAGTGTTTAGGGTTGTATTTCCAAAATTGTTTCCTTTTCTCCACCCACGTAAATGCGGGTACAGTTCTTCTAAATTTAACCTTCCAAATCCTTAAAACCATTAGCGTAATCAGTACACAAGCGAATAACCCGAGCGGATAGTAAGACGCGGTTGTAAAAAATAAAATAAAATATGAGCTATTTGCTGTTCATTAATGCTTAATTAAATTATAGGTTAAACACAACAACCATACCACTTTACATTAATTTACATCTTCCAAAATAATATATATTTCTCTTTATTACTATGGAGGCGTCGTTCCAATTTAGTAGATAGGTGGGAGTCGATCCCGTGACGCCCACTTTTCGTGGCTAGAAGAGTTGATTGTGGTGGGGAGCTTCATTCGTTTGCGCGAGACGTTCCTTCTTTCTCTTCAAGTCTTCACTAAACTTGAAGGAGCAGGTAAAATCGTATAGGCTATTTGAACATGCCATCGGCTCGGGAGTTGTAATAAGATTATGCATTCATTCAAAATGTAGTCCATATAAGCTGAGATTATGGTAAGTAGAAACATATTTTTAGTTTTTTTTTATGGTATACCAGAGATGATATTTAGGAACAGCGAATAAACGTATAATCTATTATAATGGTGGTGGTCTAGGGGTAAGGTGTCAGACTTCTATGCTGGCGGCCGGGGTTCAATCCTCGGTCCCGGCAAAGATTTATCTGATTACCAAACCCTTCCTTCACCTCTGACAAGACATCTTGTGAATGTGGGGAATGCCAGGCCTCCACCGTGGTTCGGATTCCACGTTAAACTGTAGGTCCTTCATTTCATCTCACAATCACCCTACCATTACATATTAGCGTAAGTGCGTACAACCCGAATGGGTAGTAAGACGCGGTGCTAATAATAATAATAATAATAATAATAATATTATAATGGTGGGTGTAAGACTTTTAGCCTGTCCCAATCTTATTACCCGTTTGGGCTATTCGCATTTAATAACACTAATGGGGCAAAAATGAGGAAATATACAGTAGCCCCATGACTTCTTTGTTGCTGACTGACAGCTGACGGACTTGATAAGTTTACCAGATGAGCTGTCAGTCAGCACCAAAGAAGCCGTGGGGATACTGTATATTTCTTTAACTTCTTTAACTTCTTTAACGTGGAGGAAGAGGGAGAATTTATTTATTAAAAAGCCCCCCCCCATTACACCTTTCGGGGATTTATTTAAACACCGATATCCCTGTCACCGGTAAACCACACTAGATTAATATGATATTTAGTTCACTTGTCCTTAGGTGTGGGTAAAAATATTATTATTTATATATTCGGCATATTTTTAAAATAATTTCTACTTTACCTCGAAGCATTCACCATAACATTTTTCAGTCCAAAAAACTATTATTATTATTATTATTATTATTATTAGCTCCGCGTCCTACTACCCGTTCGGGTTATACGCACTTACGCTAAATGTGTAATGGTAGGGTGATTGTGAGATGAAATGAAGGACCTACAGTTTAACGTGGAATCTGAACCACGGTGGCGGCCTGGCATTCCACACATTCTCAAGATGTCTTGTCAGAGGTGTAGGAAGGGTTTGGAAATCAGATAAATCTGTGCCGGGACCGAGGATTGAACCCGGCCGCCAGCATAGAAGTCTGACACCTTACCCCTAGACCAGCCAAATAACTCATATAAAAAATAAATGGTACGACACAATCGCATAAATTTTATCCTATTATGTATTAAGGAACTTTTCAAAAATAGGTTTTCAGTAAAATACCCTTAAGTAAGTTTTTCACATAAAAACAAACTCATCATATTGTTAGTCACAATAAAAAAAATAACCAAACAAAATAGTTTAAATATTTTTTAATAAATTTCAAATTTTCAAAAATAATTTTATTCGTAAAGTACCTTAGAATCATTTTTAATTTGTCTAAATAAAAACGTTTTTATAATTATTATGTAAAACTATTTCAAGGTACCCATTTGTTAACTATAAATTGTCGTAACTAAACTACTCTTAAATTAATTTATTTTAGGAAAAAATACCATTGATTATGTAAAGTAATTCCCCGTTACCAATTTTTAACAAAATTATTAGATCTATTTTCAAAAAGATTCATATTTTACAAAAATCATTCATATTTCAACTACTATAGAATTTTTTTTTATATAAAAACAAATATGCATATAGGTAATTATATCATTATTTATAATTTAAGAAAATCAACAAATACCCATCTTAACTAAATCGTTAGAGCCATTTTTTAAAATATTCAAATTTTTAATAAAACATTCACCACTCATCACTAAACTACCTTTAAACGAATATTTCTCAAAAACAAGTATACATTTTTATTTTTGATGTTAATCACTCCTCAGATATATATTTTAAACAAAATCGTTAGACCTATTTTCAAAATATTACGAATTTTCCAAAATCACTCATTTGTAAACTTTCCTTTAATAAATTTTACCCAAAAATAAAGTATATATTGTTATTTAGGAGGTCACTCACCCCCTAGATTTCCATTTTAAACAAAATCACTAGAGCCATTTTCCACAAATTTGGAATTTAAAAAAATCACTCATCAATAGACTAGTCACTACACCCTTAATTACATTTTGAGGTCTAGCTAGGGTCAATATCATAAAATGTCCTGAGGTATTTCCATATAATATCTAGATATCAAATTTGAACACATTCCATAAAACCATTTCAGATTTGTGGTCAGGGACGGACAGACAGAATTGTAAAATCCACTTTTTTGGGTTCTGACATACATAAAACGTAAATATTCATCATCATCTCAAGGTCGAAAATGTTTACGATTACGATACTTTCTCTTGAAATGAGAAAGCAACACTCCCTTCCAACTAAAAATAGGATTTTAGGTTTCAAGCTCGCAACAAAGGGAGGGAATGGTCAGTAGTGGGGAGGTTGAGGTTTAAATATTGGTTGAACGTCCTGGAGGTATTTTTTTCATCCCCTCTATACGCTAGTGTGAGTGCAATTTATCTACCTTACTTACCCCTAGCCCATAAATAAAGTCGTTAAATAACTCATGTGCTAACCGCGTTGGTGGCTGAGTGGTCTAAGGCGTCACTCTCGAAATTGAATGCCGATGATGGGATGATCTGGGTTCGAATCCTGTGTGGTGTACTGAGGGCTGGTTTTTACTAAAGGGATTTCACTCTCCACGCAAATGTACGTGCTCTTTCTCTAAATAAAACCTTCCTCATTCCTAACGCGTTAGCACTCGGACGGTTAGGCCCGCTACGCAATGCTATATAAATGTGTCATAATTATTTAACTATAAATTAAAATTAATTATAAATTGAAATTGGTGAGTTATTGAAACTGCTGGTAAGGTTGTGGTCACTTGTACTGAGTTTGTTAACTTGCATAGGCTAGCTACATGATGTCCTTTTCCCTAGATCACCCTGTATACGAGACCGTGATGCTGTATCAATAAAATATTAGATGGACGTAGGATATAAGGCTAAGCTTTTTCATAAAGAGAGTAGTAGAGGAATCGAGGGTCTGGGAATGAATGTTGTATAATCCGTAAAAATACAACATACGTTTTTTTTTCTCTGCCCACTGGAAAAAAAAAGTCTGCTTATGTATTTAGGGTTGAGTTACATGAAAGATGAAATAACCCACTACCACATTTACTGAATTCCAAGCAAATAAGTTAATGTTAGGTTTTCTAAAATCTTCAATCGATTTTTTATTTTATTATCTTATCTATCGTTGCAGGGGTGGGGGGGAATACTGTTGTGGAGAGGAAGTGACCTCCCACACCCTTTTTAAACAGCTGTTAAGTTTAAAACCGACGATATATTTTTCTCTGTGATATGCGAGTCCCATAGACTTGTTCTGTATGTACTTCATTGAAATGGCATCGTTATGGTCGGATGTTTATCGTCGGGACCGATGTTGAAAACCATGAATTCGAACCATACTGGGGTTTTAAAGTTTTAGTGTGCACGTATTTTCCTGGAAATTAAACGCCATTTATTATATATATATATATATATATATATATATATAATAAAGAGTTGAATTGTGCGTGGTTAAATGGCGTGCAGAATAAGATTCACCCCATTTCGGGGGAAAAGGGGGAGGGGAAGTATTATCATCCTTTAGAGAAATGAACGCTTTTATGGTAACAATGGCTAAGTAAATTAAGTAATTAACCATATACCTTATATTTAAAATAAACCTAATGGTAAATTGCCAACTGTTGATATTTCAAGTTTGGTATTTATTAGGTCTATACGCGTGCTCGTATTTCGAGCTTAGAGCCAAGTCGTCATTAAAACTCGGGATCAAGATCGATAAGCTTGTCCTTTTCGAGCGTCTTCTCGATGCACAACAATCAATTTTTATAATAAAATGGTATGTATTGGCTATTTAATTTAGATGATATCGACATTTTAATTTATAAATAACTCGATAACTTAATGAGTTGTTAAAATTAAGATCAAATTTCATATTAATAACTTAATAGAGCTTTAAAACTACTTTAGACCTATAAGCTAATTGATTTATTTCGTCAATTTTGAATTATTTATTTCCCGATTGAAGTTGCAAATAAAAATAAAATAGCGAAATAGATGACAAAATACTTGAATTATTTTTGTTTTTTATTATTTTACATGGTCCCTTTCTAAAATTATATTTTTTTATTAAAATTAATTTAACATTGAGTATACATATTGATTGTTTTCAAACCCAAGTTATTTATAACTTGTATTAATACGTTTAACTACAAACTTAGCATTAGTTACTATTATGTTATAGAATTCATGTTGGTTAACCTAGCTAAAATCAGCTGATCAATATCGCAATAAATATTTTACTGAACTTAACATATTTTAATAGAAAAATAAAATTTTATTTTTCATACTGTATACTAACCTTATTTGTTTAACCATTTTTGTTTTAATTTTAAGGTATTAACATCACCTTTTATAAGCATTAAAAATTGAATTAAAATATATTTTATAGTAAGAAAAATTCATTGTGAAAGCCCATATACGGTGACTGTGAAGCTGCACGGAGAGGAATATAATTGCAACAGAATACGTGATCATGCGTGCGATTCTTACATTAAGAACCAATATAAAATATGAAACCATTAACTTTTTAACTGCTTGTGAGTCGGGGTAATTTTTAGTGTAATTTTATTGTCTTAAGGACATGAGTGTTGAAACAATTTTAATTATTTTTTATATTATATTTAAGTTTTGTTTTTATTTTTAAATCATGCTTTATTATTTCAATTTTAAAGCTAAAATTTCCATTTTTTAAAGTTTATTTTCAAAAGTATTTACTATTTATAAAAAATGAGTATCTTTTTATTGTAAGAACATGTGCTATGTTAATATATTTTTAAAATTCTTGGTTTTAAAACTGTATTATTTACATTTAATGTTTGATTTGACTAGTGACATTTTAAATATTCTACTTTAATTTTAAAATAAACAAATATAGCATGCTCTTAACATTTAAAATTATGGATAGGCCATACTTGAACACGACTCGAACTGGGGAACTTTTTGAAATACTCTACTGTAAGAAAAGCCCAAGCTCTAAGTTTCCTAGTATTTGTTTGTGTGAAGTGGAACAAGCTGCACACAATTGTTCACTCAAGGTGTGCCCCAGCAGGTTTCATTAATAACTATTCAAAGCTTCATCTTTTTAAGTTTCTTGTTCTTAGAGTTACCCGCCCACTCTAGTTGTCGGTGTGTTCTAAGGCGTAAAGTTAGCAATTTAAATAAAAGTAAAAATAAAGATTCTTGAGTTGATTAAAAAATAACAAGCTCATTGTTCACATAATGATGTTACCTTTTGTAGGTTACATATGCACAGTTTCTGCTTTAAGGATTTCTTGATTTGGGAACTACGTACATAGGTGGTCACGCTGTTTAAGGCGTTGAGTTCATTATTTGTAAAAGTTTAAAAAAATATATGCCCAAGGTATATGCCCTAAGGTTTCCTTAAGTAGATAATCCCATGCCAAGTTTAATCTTCCCATATAAGTAGCGGCTCCGGTCTATACAATTGAGATAAACGGCTGAAGGATCCGTTGTGCTAACCACGTGACACCCTCTATTCGCAGAAGTTGGTACTATCTTCGCCATCAGATGCAGGCTACTAGGTCTGTGTGTTGTTATGGCTTGTTGACGAGCTGACGCCTTAGAGTTTTTTTTTAATTACTAAATGAGCCACCCGAACAGGCTGTTAAACGTTTTAAGACAATAATCTCTCGAAAGTATAAAAAAAAGGGCTTAGAATTCATATCCTCAAGTTCTTTTAAACAAGTATTCAAAGTTTCATATCTATATTTTTATCTTCGCATTGGTGTTCTTGTAGTCTAAGGCGTTAGTAAGCTACCTTTTAATGCAGACATATTTTTTTAAATACATAAATATCAATTATAGATTTTACTTCCTAATGTTAGTAAGAAACAACAAACCAAAAGGTTGTCCGTGATAAGTGATAAACATGCAATGTATTGCTTGGTTACCCCGGCCTACACTTTTCTTTGCTTAGAACGGACAGAAAAAAACCTAATTTATTTCTTATGACCCAGTTTTTAATAAATTTAAGAAAAATTTAATCAACCATTTAAAATTCCTGCTTCCAGGTGCACAGGTTTATGCATAGGAGCTACTAATATTTAAATTTCAGCCCTCTGCTTGCGGTAGATACCGTACAATACTCATGACAGACAGGCAGAGAAACAAACTCTTAGTTATATTAATGTAGGTAAAAACCTTTTTTTTTACGTAGCTTAAGACTCATATCTTGCAATAGATGTTGGAATAAAAAATAATTAAAAAACGTGTGAGTTGGGCACTCTCAGGTTACCATAAATACATATGACAAATTTCAGTTTTTAAGGTTTCATTGTGTTGGAGTTCTTTGATCTACTGACAAACAAACGCACCTCCTTTTTTATTTATATGATATAAAACCAATCTACTTGCGATTATGATCTGATATTACTATTATTTTACCAAATGTGAGAAATAAATCGGATAAGAAAAATTGCCAATTTATTTTTTAAATACTATCTATACTCAACGTAAAATAAATATAATAAATATAGCATATTTTAAACGTGAATTAAAGTTTTTTTAAATAATCATATTATTTAAAATTAACATAGTTCTGACGTGTCGTTTAAAAAGTTTGTTTGGACAGTTCTATGTTGTGTTGTACGAGATTATACAATTAAAATAAATATAAACATATACTATGCACACAACTTCTCGCTTCTGTATTAATCGAGAAACTTTGTTGGAACTCTGATCTTGTCAAGATTTTTAATATTTCGGGTGACCTGGTGGTCTAGGGGTAAGGTGTCGGACTTCTGTGCTGGCGGCCGGGGTTCAATCCTCGGTCCCGGCACAGATTTATCTGATTTCCAAACCCTTCCTTCACCTCTGACAAGACATCTTGTGAATGTGGGGAATGCCAGTCCTCCACCATGGTTCGGATTCCACGTTAAACTGCAGGTCCTCCATTTCATCTCACAATCACCCTACCATTACACATTAGCGTAAGTGCGTATAACCCGAACGGGTAGTCAGACGCGGTGTTAATAATAATAATAATAATAATAATTTAATACTTAACGCTCTCAACCTGAAGAAGCCGCTCTGTTAAAGTGAAAGCTTGTCTTAAAAATATATATATATATATATATATGTTTAGTGTTCTATCATCTTAACAGTTTCTATTCCAGTACCACCAAAGTAAGTTTGCTGGCCATCCCTTTTAATTTAAACCTTAATATCATAAGAAAATAATATTTTTTATGGTAAAATAAATCAATCGATCAATATTCATAAATTTCCCCTCCCCTCTTTTAACGACAAACTTACTGCATTTTATAAGAAACGCGTGAAATAGTGTTTGAACTTTATGCCCGCTTCCTCTGTTGCTGTTGCGTGTATATCATTGTGTCTCAAATCAAATTTAATACTTAACGCTCTCAACCTGAAGAAGCCGCTCTGTTAAAGTGAAAGCTTGTCTTAAAAAAAAATATATATATATATATGTTTAGTGTTCTATCATCTTAACAGTTTCTATTCCAGTACCACCAAAGTAAGTTTGCTGGCCATCCCTTTTAATTTAAACCTTAATATCATAAGAAAATAATATTTTTTATGGTAAAATAAATCAATCGATCAATATTCATAAATTTCCCCTCCCCTCTTTTAACGACAAACTTACTGCATTTTATAAGAAACGCGTGAAATAGTGTTTGAACTTTATGCCCGCTTCCTCTGTTGCTGTTGCGTGTATATCATTGTGTCTCAAATCATATACTATTATTCTCGCAATTTCAAAGTAAGAACTAATTCTTCTACCATTTTTTTAACTTATATATTGTACGTTGTTTGATAAAGTGTTATAAGTTGATAAAATGTGTTTCTCTCTAAGGAAATGACCTACACTAAAAAACACTCCATGGCTTGAGCCCGCGATTGAGCAGACTATTATATTATATTATTTTAAATTTGGAATTTTAAACGTTTCTTTGTATAGGAAGAAACACACAAATGATGTTTAATGAACACTTCACTAGAGAATATATCAATAAAGATTCTGAAAAGCTCTCTTCCTCTCGATTCTCTTCATGAAGAACTTACGACACAAACTTAATACATTCCTTTACTAAACGTTTTCATCTGAAATTAATGACGCTTTAAATTATATCTAGTAAAAATCATCTCTTTCTTCACATTTCGGTGCATAAGTTTTTTTTTATCGTATTAAAACTACGGCTTCTCCTCCTTTTTTCTGTTTTTTTTAGCACCATGTCTTACTATATGACTATATACTAATTACGTTAGTAGGTTAAGGGTGAGAAAGTGTACCCGCATTCGCGTAGGTAGAGAAGGGGAAACTATTTATGATTCATAGTTTTATTAGACTTACCAATATTTTCCCATTACCCTTCTAAAAATAAAGTGCATTTAAACTCAACAACAATAATAATAAAATAATTTGCGTACAACCCAAACGGGTAGTAAGACGCGGCGCTAATAATAATAATAATAATAATAATAATAATAATAATAATAAAATAATTAAATGATATCTTTGACAATTTATCAAAGCAACCTTTCTAGTGCCATGCATTTTATTGTATCTTCGGGATATTCACATCTTACAATAATGTAAGGGCACATTACGAAGGCGAATTTTAAGGAAATGCACCAGCGTTCATCTGGCACAAGGCGTTTATTAGGGGCACTAGGCTTGTTAGAGCTATCGTTTTACTTTCTCGTGACCCCACGGGCAGATAAAGTACTGTGATCTTCATAAAAACCCATTTCGAAATTTTGATGGGTATTGACGTTTAATGATCCGCTGAATCCTAAAAAGTGATTTTTGCTATGCCGTCCATCTGTTTGTGTGTTTTTAGCGTGGTCTAGAGCCGAAACCAATTTATCGATTTGGTTAAAACTTGATATCTAGTGTTTTTATTGGATTCTCCCGAGAAGTTTTTTGGAATTAAATATCTAGCCCTAAAATTTATCATTGGTGAAATGTGGGATTATCCTTTCACAGTGATAAATAAACGACCAGGGGGTTGTATGTTGTGTCTGTTCTATGTTTTAGTTAGTTTATAAGTCGTGTGCTGATCTAATCAGTCGGATCATAAAGTGCACGTTAAACGCCTCAAATAAATAAAAGTATATAAAAATAATATATCTCCGTTACTCTTTGAGATACGAAATAACTTATCATTGTAAAAGTGTAGGACTACTAAAAATATAAGTCTTTTATTTGAAACATATTTCTATAAAACCATTATTTTACGAGCTATAAGGAAACACACACACACACACACATATATATATATATATATATATATATATTATATATATATATATATATATATATATATATATATATGAAATGCTTTGAAATGGAAAATTGATTGTTAAGCTCTTTGGTTGGCATAGATGTTCCTATTTTCTCAATATTCTGTAACATTTTATACTATTTAATATATGTTATGCTCTTTGGAACAATGTGATTCTCTTCTTTCCATCATGTTTCTAAAAGTCTATTATTTTGTTTCACCTTTCTTACGAGTTTTAAGTAGTTGTCTCAACTTTTAGTTAAAGGGGGCAAGAAAGTCGGTGCACTGCACCGAACCATTTATTTATGTTAATGAGGCAATTTTCTTTACCTGCGTTTGGCATTCACATCGACAAGTAATTAGGTAGAAATATTGAATAGTTAAAAAAACATTTGTTTTATTCCAAGCTTTAATTAAAATAGTTTAGTGCTTGAATGTGACGCCGGGGATGATTGAATATTATTGGATGTGCTTACTTAGGTTAAGTTGTTTTGTAAATTGTTTGCTGATGAACTATTGTTGTATTAATAACAACAATTATGTTAAAATGGACTTTAAAATTTGGAGCTCTCTGCTACAGTGTTAGTGAGGAATTATAACACATCGACGTCTATTATACCCCAAGCCAGTAGTCGAACGCGTGACTCTTTGCTTACATTCACGTAGAGTGTATCTTATTCACTGAAGATACAATATAAATTAATTAATACAGTATACTTTTGAAAACAAAAGTATAGAGAATGAAAGTTATTTTCATCGTTTATACCCTCAAACGGTACAATAATATACATATCACGTTGTTGCACCAAGCATTTGTATTCGTTTGTCTTCCTCCATTATCCCACTGTCTCCCCCAAACCCTCTACCACGTTTCGAGTTATTTCTGTTTATTTCTCATCATTGACGGGGTGCTACGTAAAGTGGAGTTAGTTGCATATTATTGATATAAAAATAAATTTTCGTGGGACTTTTCTACAGTGCCCTTACCCACCTAGGTGGCATAGTTAGCTAACGCGCTAGTTTTGTATTGAACTAGATTGCCGAGGACGAGGTGATCAAGGTTCAAATCTCACTCTGGTGAACTGGGGGTGGTTTTTATTAAATGATTTTCCACTCTCCCTTGACGCAAATGCGGGTTCACTTACTCTGTATTCAACCTTTCCAATTCCCAACCCATTAGTGTAATTAGTACTTAAGAGTATAAACCGAACGGGTAGTAAGTAAGACTAGGTGCTAAGTATTATTATTATTATTATTATTATTATTATTATTATTATTATTATTATTATTATTATTATTACTATAGTGCCCTTCACGGAGAACGCTCACTAAACTCCAAGCTCATCTGGTTTATTGGTAATGGGGAAGTTAAGGTTTGAATCCTGGCTGAGTGTATTGAATATATTTTTCCTAAATTATTACTTCCCATTCTTCTTTCACGAAAAATGTGGGTGTATTTTATCTCTAGATACTCCGTTTCTAATCACTACTCGATTAGTGTAATTCACTGTGAAAAACCCAAACGGTTAGGTAACCGCTTTGCAAAAAGGACAAAAAAAAACTAGTGTCAAGCCACTTTGAAGGACTTATATCTCCGGTTCTGCCTTGCTTAAAGGCGATAAAATTTCATTTGATACTTGTAAGCAACTCTACCAATTCTATGTTTGCCCTGGAAGGGTTTTTGTTTGAAGCTGAGTTGATAACTTAACTTCAGTAGCCCCATGACTTCTTTGGTGCTGACTGACAGCTCACAGCTGACAGCTGACGGCTTTGAAAAGCTACCAGACCAAACTATGTATCCCTACGCCGAACCATATGATCCGCAAAAACATGTGTTTAGCAGCTGTCACTTCTGACAGTCAACATTTAGGTATCTACCAAAATGTTGACTGTCAGAAGTTGGCTGTGGGCTGTCAGTCAGCACCAAAGAAGCCATGGAGCTACTGTAGCAGTTATCATTCAGGAGTAGAGTACGATTTTGGTTGAAAGAACCCTTCAGAAAATACAGGGGAAAAAATGCTCCCAACATTGATATATATATTATAGGTATTGACAGTGACAAAAGTGACAGTAGATTACATGACTTGACGTATGAATACGTGAAAGTAGATTTAGTAACTTTTCTAGTTGTCATATAAGGCTATTCTTATGAAAATTGGACTATACATGGAAACCACCGAGATCATAATGTATCAAGTACTAGTGCAGTACGAACGTGTTAAATGAGTGGAAAAAACCCACCTAAAATAACATCCCAATTAAAAGTTCGATAACCCACTTCGGTGTCAGCATGGTCTAAGGCGTCACTCTCACACTAGACTAGCTGCCGAAAATGAGGAGATTGGGGTTAGATGCTGGTCGGGTGTGTTGAGGTTTTCTCCTAAGTGGGTTTTCACTCTTCTTCCACCCACATTTGTGTGCAATTTTTCTAAACTCAGCCTACCTAATCCCTTACACATTATAGTAATAAGTACATTAATAGACGTATAATCTGAACGGGTAGTAAGACGCAGTGTTAAAAATATATTCAATAGTGATTTTTTGGGGCTGTACTTTCAACGCAAGAGTTATTATCGACTTGATCTAACTTGTGAGGAAGCAAAGATTAGCTTAAAATAAATTAACACACATTAACTTGAAGAGAATATGGGTAACACACAGTGAGGGTTAATTGTATGGAGAAAATAAACCTCTGTACGCCCGGGCGAGATCTTTACACCAATCTCCCGTCAAAACCGACCAATTGCATTGAGAGTCTGACGTCTTCGACAGTTTGCCCACCACTATGGGTGATGTAATTTGTAACTTGATTTAAAAAATAAAATAAATATATAATATATAAAAAATAAAATATATAAATTTAGTTTAAAAGATTAAATTGTATATTGAACTTGCTAGTTTATAAATATGAACATAATCTTAACAGTGCTATCAATCTATCTCTAATATTTCTTAACGGAATTGTTAATAAAAATGTAACTAAAGCTTACACAAGATTTGGAAGTGTATTTAACAGCCAACGTTTTATGATAATTTTGATTAATTTAAATTTTGCTAAGGTGAAAATAAAGAAAAGTGACTCCGACCAGACTTAGATTGTCATTTTTCTTCTTTTCAATCTTGGATGTAAATTTTAGAAGTTTGAGATTATATTAAGGTGCTCACTTTTCATGAATAAATCATGTATTAATACCAGCTTCTATTGAATATCGAGGTTGGCTGCACTTAGGGACATAGCAGATTCTGGAGACCTGGGTTCAATTCAGGAGGCATACCATTCTTTTACCCGTACCACTAAAACCTTTGGGAATTATACCTGATTTTTTCAAACGATCCGACACCTTAGTTAAGTTTGTAGCGTGTCTTTCTATTGAGTTAAGGGACCTGGGTTCGATTCTTGGCATGGCCAAAAATTTATCATTGGTGAATTGTTGGTTTAATATTTCATAGTGATAAATTAACGGCCGGGGACTGGATGTTGTGCCTATCCTAGTCTTAAGTATTGTGAAGGGCCTAGCAGGGGAGTGTACCGGGGGCGTAATACACCGGGTTGGATCAAATTGAGCTAGGGGTAGTTGAATTTCATTTAAGTTAAGAGCCAAAATATGTGTTGAAATGTTAAAAAGGAAATTCATATTAAAATTGTATAATTAAAGTAAAAGTTGTGTGGAAAAACGGCCCGGATTTAAAGATTGTAAGATACCGGCCCTGTAAACACTGAATAAATAAATAATAAATAAATAAAATTCTTAAGTTACATTAAAAGGCACATAAAGCTACGGCAGACCTAGCAAGCAGATAATGGGAAATAAAGAGCATGAATAAAAAACTTACTTGGGCCCACAAGCTGGAAACAGTAGTGGATGTAAAGTAAATCTGATTTTTTCAAATGTTTAATATAAATGAGTTTGTTAACGCTTGAGATCGCACGTGTAGTGAACTCCAAATTGCCAATACGCCGCTTACTTTTGTACTAAGATATGACTGAATCCTTGACCTGGGTTTACTCATCTCTTTTTAAAGTGTGAATACTTTTGATGTAGGAGTTGATTGAACGTGCTATTATTCGTTTCTCTTCGTAAAATGTTCAACCCCACCCCCCCCCCCCTTCCCCCGTCTCTTCCTCTACTAGTCCCTGGTATGGCATAAGCTTGTGTTTATTTCTCATCATTTTAAAGTTTGAAAACCTGTCACATCAATATTTCTTTTCTTCATTTTTAGAATAAATCTTAAAAAGTCAATATTTGTATGCTGTGAAACGTATCCGTTATCATACTTCTTAATGACTGAAAATAAAATAGAATAAATTATTGTTATTGATGAGGGTATATTATATATTTATTATTTTATTATTATTATTATTATTATTTATTATATTATTATTATTATTATTATTACCTACTAAATTCAACATGCTAGGAATGAGGTGGATTCAATAATCAAGAAAAATTCCATCAGCGATTGCTTTCAGGAAAAATGAAAAACTACTAACTGGAAATAATAAAATGATTAATACATGAATCGTGATTGAACTGAAATATCATAGTTTCCTTTCGGTCCCGATCCTGAAATTTAAAGCATTGTTAAAAGAGAGAGATAATGTACGGCCTACCTTAATTTTATTTATTTTGTACTCGCATAATTTCCAGCAGTTCATCTGGTTTTACTTTAGGTTTTATTTGAACACGTTATAATGAAGTGGTGTGACATTAAATATATATGACTTGAGTTTAGATAAATCATTTTTTTTTGTACATTTCTGTAAAGTTAGTTTCTTCTTGAGTCACCCCTGTATTTTCGATTATTGCTATGGCCTGTCACTTCTCTTTTTTCTTTCTATTTTCATTTGTTTCCTTTCATCGCTACCTTATTCATGGTTTGATTGTTTTTTTTGTTTTGTTTTTTTTCCATTTTCCATTACTGTCATTCGTTCTGTTGTCTTCTTTGACGGGTTTTATACGGAGTAAGAAGTACTATGCGCAGATTGTACAATTTCCTTGATTTGCTGTCATTTTATTTTTTGTTATTTTATGGTGTTTGATATTGTCACGCCGGTAAAAAATAATATATATATTGTACTTTCACCAGCTACAGTAACAAGCGTTTATACATACAAACCTTTGGTTATAAACTGTCATGTTCCCGTTGAAACTCAAAATTGCTCTTTGCAATTTTTTATTTATTTTTTATGATTATTTTCAACATAAGGGTTATTTATCATCTCACTTCAAAGGGTAAATATTTTAAGGTAGCTTTAATAAAGTTCATTCCCACTAGTCAAGAAGCCAAGATGAAAATACTCCAATGACAAATCAAATGGGGCAATCCGCACCCCTATCGCACCAGGCCGCAATACAAACTCAACCTCCTTGTTACCGACAGTATACTCTTTTGCCTGATGCCTTATTGATAAATTTATGTAGTAGTTGTGAAAATTCCTCAAAAATTAAATAGTAGGTATTGAAAAGGATCAAACGTGTTTAAAGAAAATAATAGCTCATAAAATGATCGATAAATTGGAGATTAACTTAATTTGTTTCTAAATTAATAGAAGTGAGCAAACCTATTATTTTAGCTATGTATTGATTAGTCATTGTTTCATTAAATTTTGTTTATGTGTAATTCAGAATGTAAAATAGTATCATGACCTTAGTTTACTTGGATGACAGGTCAAAGAGTTACTAGAAATAATCTCTAATACATCCCTACGCCAACAGCTGACTTCTGTCACTTTGGATAGCTATAATGAAAACGTTTGATAATGTATGAATTTGATAGTTGACCACAATAAATTAGGCCACTATTGTTTATATATTTATTTGAGGTCGGACACAAAGCTTATATATAATTTTATTCAACTTAAATAGAATATTATTCACATCACTTTCACAAACGTTATAACGAACATAGCTTCAAAATGGCGACCGACGAATTTAAACCATGGGATTGAACGTAATGGAAACAAGTTCTTTACAATGATGCACCCACGCAGTGGACAACAATATTTTATTAATTTAAATATTTCTAAATACGATAAAATAATAACATAATTTATTATATACATATATATAATATTATAATGACAAGTATTTTCTCTTTTCCAAGTAAATACGATGCCGTTAATAAAAGGTATTAATGTAAGCACTATATTACACATCATTGATAACATTCCATTACGGAGAATAGATACTTTTAATTATGTTAAAAATTTTTTTTTTCAGATTGGGTAAAAAGAAATGATTAAAAGTTATGAAACAGTGTAAGAAAACTTATGTTTATGTTATTTTAAATGTAAAATATAACATGTAACTAAAAAACTTAACATTAATAACAAAATAGTGATCTTTTACAAGTGTTGGCAACCCAAAACCTAAACACACGATTTTTGTACTGTCTTCCATGTAACCTATCATGAACAGACTCTAATTAAAAATTTATTAATTACTGTCAATAATCAAAATTATTTTTAAATAAATTAAACCATATTGCCAATATTACCTAAAAGGAGCAGATAATGTAAAGAATAGACATTAAGGTATATTAGCCTATGTGTATTATATTAAAATTTTATTAGTATCGATATAAGTCGGAAATTCTCAAGAAATTACAAGGAGTTTATGAGTAATTTTTAATTCTTAGTTCCAATGCTATCATGTATAATCGTGTGATATGTGTTGCGATTTACTTCCATTTGCAATAATTAGTTAATAGTTTATACTATATCTCCTCTAAAGAATCTATGATTACTGTCAAAACAGTCTCGTTTTCAAAATTGGTTTTACTTTCTACGCATGCGCGCAACAGGAAGATCACAAGTACCTAAACATTGCCCACGGTGGAGCGGGCGTTATAAACACGGTCCTGAATGTTGTATTGCTACTACGTGATGTAGAAATTGACACCATTTGGCAAAAGTGAGAGCTTTAGAATACATTTCATTTCGTTTAAATGCACTGAGGGGGAGGATCTGTTAACCGTTTTTTTTTTAACTGTTATATAAGGTTATTTAGCCACCGGTGGGCTGACTGTAGCAATTACACTCTCATACGACTCTTTCCATCATACGATTGTTCTAATAGTGAAACTCTGCTTGTGAAAAATCCAAAGTTGTAGTAGTATTATTAAGGAATATATATAAGATTAAAGTTTCAAAAGTTACTATTATCTTGTATACTATTACAAATTTTATATTCTTTTTTAAATTTGGTTTACTTTGATATAGTTTACTAACCGGTCCCAATAGTTGATTCTTGTTTTGTATTTTTTTTTAGCACTGCGTTTCACTACCTGATAAAGTTATACGCATACGTACTAATTACGCTAATGAGTTAGGGATTAGGAAGGGTAAATTTAGAGGTTGTACACGTATTTTCGGAGTATGAGAGTGGAAAACCATTTAGGGAAAACCACCCTAATTACACAAGACAAGGATTAGAACCCCGATCTCCTTGTCATCGGCATCCTAGTCCAACAAGAGAGGGACGTATTAGATCATGGGGCCACCGAAGAGGGTTTAATTTATGTTAATCGTAACCCTTTTTTTGACATTAATCTTACTATGTGCTTCTCTACTGTTGGTGTGTGTATATTGCGTCCTCCGCGTATTTACATTATTGAGGTATGGATGAAGAGTGGGGAACTATTAAGAGAAAAACCTCTCAGCTTGAGAATCGAGTCTCAATATATTCGTCACTTTAAAACCAGATCAGACACTGTTGCTGCCTTAACCTGCGTGCCCACCTATGACAGTTTTTCTATCTTTCTTTTTAATCAATTAGTACAATCCTTATAACTTAATAACTACTTAAAATAAGGGCTTAGGGAGAATAGGGTAGCCTGGAAGATATCTACCTGCATTATGGATACGTGAGGGTATGTTATAGTTTGTTTCTTTGACTAACCTTTTGTTTAAAAAAAAATGGTGTTAAAAAATAAATTGAAAATGCCTATCATTCACTTCACTCACCCATCAAGAATGCAAAGAGGTGAACTCCACAAATTATGTAATCTGCCACTCGTAAGTGCAAAAAAAAAAATTGCTGAAAATCAAAGTTTTAACCATAAAAAAATAATAATATTAGCACCGCGTCTTACTACACGTTCGGGTTATACGCTTTAAGTACTAATTACGCTAATGGATTAGGAATTACGAAGGTTAATTAGAGGAAGTGAACCCGCATTTGCGTGGAGGGAGAGTGGAAAACCATTTAGGAAACACCACCCACAGTTCACCCGACCGAGATTCGAACCTCGATCTCCCCGTCCTCAGCAGTCGAGCTCTTCACGACTAGCGCGTTAGCCAACTACGCCACCGAGGCGGGTTTTAACAATAAAGATCAACTTTACTCACATGTGCACCATTTTTATTTTTCAAATGATTATTCTTTAACTATAATAAAACTTTGATTAAATAAAATTAATTTTCGTTGCTTCGAGATTCATACTAAGTAAATATATGACGTGGATATAAATGTATCAACAGATCGCAAGCATTAGAATAAAAACAATTTTATCTCTAATCAATGTATCTTTTAGTTTTTGTTCAAAGAGTCGGGGATATTTGTACATTCGTGAATACGTATATTCTTCCACAGAGCGTGACGTCGGTGCTCCCATTGACCAGGATTAGACGTATCCGATTTTGATGACTCCCTAAGAAGTTTCAAGAGATGACAGTAATCTCTTATCAGAAGAACGTTCTACCTTTTCCTAGCATTTCGCCTTTTATAAATTCTGTCCGTAAAAGCCATTTCATGATATTATCCCATCTCAAAAATGAAGTCCAATAACATCTTCTTCGACCGATCTTCACAAGGGAAAGTTATTACATCTTTTGAAGCTAAAAATGAGTATAATACTCCATATCTGATGCTTTAGAGTCTGAATATCTTTGATTCGATCGTGCAATATAGGTATTGGAGTATTTCCTAGAGCAGTTATAATAAAAAATATATATGATCCGCCTTTGTACAATTATAGCCATGATTTCTTTTGATCATTTATCTATTTAATCAACATTTAATTTAATCGTCTAACCTTAACTAAGAGTTGATTAACTTTAACTTTCAATTTTACAAAAACATTATAGTAAGTATAGGTATTTTTACTGCAATCACCCGTAAGAATTTCTTAGCTAAAAGAGTAGGATACGGAGATAATGTTTTTTGTTATTCTTACTCAACGTCCTTACCCCACCACATTCTCCACTTATTTACATTAATTAGTTAGAGACGAAGAGGTAGAATAAAAAGGAATTATACCCGTATTTTCAGGGAGGGAGAGAGGAAAACCAGTTAAGTAAAAATCTCACCATAAAAGACCACGATTTAAGACCCGACCTGCCCGTCAAAGGTAAACCAAACAATACGCGACTGACACCCTTAGCGACGTGCACACCGATCAGGGTTGTTCCATTGTTATTTCACGGTTTACTATCCACTCATTAGCTTTCCTATGTTTTTTTGTTGTCGTGTCTCCATGTAAAGAAAGATTGTTGTAATCGTAAAAAAAAAAAAAATGAACCCGTGATTTTAACGGAAGTCGTAGTTTCACGACCCTATGCGCCCAAAAAAGTGATTTTGCAATGTCATCTGTCCGTGTGTATCTCGGTTTAGAACCGAAACCATTTTCCCAATCGGGCTAGTACTTGGTATCTAGGGTTTTAGTAAGATTCCCCTGAGGAATTTTTAGAACTAGATATCCAACCCTAAAATTAAGGGTAGTTTACTTAAGGACGAAAGGAGATTTTTTCCACCTCAAAATTGGCTATAACGATTTTCATTAAAATTTGTATCTAGGAATTTTTAACATTACAAACAAAATGGTGACCTCATGTTTCTTGAAAATAACTCTGAGATTACATTATATCAATGGAAATATCCAATTTTGATCATATATATGTAACTCTTTGATACACGAAATAACTTATCATAACAAATACATAGGAATATTTAAAAAAAAGGTTTTATTTGAAATATATTTTTATAAAACCAATAGTTTCCAAGTTATAAGCAAATATATATCATTTTTATGAAGTTCCTTGAAATGTAAAATCTTTGGTGGACGGAAATGTTCCTCTTTTCTCAACGTTTCTGTAACAGTATATATTATTTCATTTATTCTCTTTGGTACTATGTGATTTTATCTTTCCCATAATATTTCTTCAACAATGTTTATTATTTTGTTGGACCCGCCTCGGTGGCGTAGTTGGCTAACGCGCTTGTCGTGTTGAGCTCGACTGCTGAGGACGGGGAGATCGAGGTTCGGGGTGAACTGGGGGGAGGGGGAGGTTCCTAAATGGTTTTCCACTCTTCCACGCAAATGCGGGTTCACTTCCTCTAATTAAACCTTCCCAATTCCTAATCCATTAGCGTAATTAGTACTTAAAGCGTATAACCCGAACGTGTAGTAAGACACGGTGCTAATTATTATTATTATTATTATTATTATTATTATTATTTTGTTTCACATATACGAGTTTTAAGTAAATGTCTCAATTTTTTAGGTAAAGGAGTGAGAAAGTCTGTGGGAGGAATCGGGAAAGGGGGGGGGGACCATTGGTACCATGGTACCGGGTAGCTCCGGCCTAGGACTTCCAGGGGCCTGGGCCCGGGATCCAGGCTCGCACATTTAAAAAAAGTATAAGATTAGAGAAAACACAAAATAGATTGTCTACCCATACTAAGGACAATTGTGCATGCCCAGTCCTAATGTTGCAATTCTCCATGAACGATCTTATTGGCATTTGTCACTTATATAATTGATTCGGTCCTGCCTTGTCCTTCGTTTCGAAACGTTTGAAATTTTCACGGTTTCAAGTTTTAGGTTTTATACTGAAATTCAATTTGGCTCACAAAGAGAGTTGGACCGTAATTCAAATTCAATTTAGATTTAAGTATTTCAACATGTGCTTAACATTTCAGTGTTCATTTACGTAATAATTTTCACACACTACCTTTATTTTGTAAAAGTGAAAACAAAGTTAATAAAAATTTACACACCTAAGTTAAGCTGTGGAAGTGGAACAAGGGAGTGGAATAAACTCTTCTCGCCCCTCAAATAAATTTGACCCCCTCTAGATTTATTTCACTAATCTATTGATATTCTAAATTGTGACGTCCTCTTTACTTGAATAAACTCGCCCCCTCTAGGTTTATTTTACTCTCCTCTGATATTATTAAATATAAAGCTGAAAAATGGCCTTTCACCAAACTCCAAACAGCTTTTAGAGAAATCCAATTTTCAAAAATTTGCTGGAAGAGGCTAATTTTAAATAGCTTAAAAAAATTAGATGTTTAAAGACTGCTTAGGCAAGGTCATTCCAAATAGCTTCTAGAGTCACCCAATTTCCAAAATTTTCTGGGGAAGCACCTATAACAGAAATATAATTCTAGGTGGAGACGACTATAAATTGTTTTAAGGGACATTCAATTTTTTTTAAATCTGAAGGACAACCTTTCCAAATATTCTCTAGAAGAATCTAGTTTTCAAACATTTTCCAAACGAGGACCATTCAAAATAGCTTCTAGGGTGTACAATTTTCAAAGATTTGCTGAAGGTAGGATAATCCAGATTTCAAAAAAGAATCTGAAGGGGAATTGCACCATGTACCTTTTAATGCCGTATAGTAAAAATAAAATGCTGAAAATCACTTTAAATATCTTCTGGGGCTACCCTTATTTCAAAAGGCTCATTGAGGAGGACCACTTTAAACAGTTTATATAAGAGTATAATTTAAAAAAAAATGTGTCTAAATATTTTCTAGATTTTTGATCGGGGAGGGTTTCCAAGTCCTCCTTCGGCTTGGGGGTCAAAACCTCTCAAGATTTCTTTTTAACTGCCTCCCTGAATAAATATGGTTCTTCAGCCACTGAAGTTGAGTAGTGCAAAGAGAGGAGGCCAACGCTCTGCCCCTAGTACCGGGCCCTCTTTGAGTACATGGCGGGCCTTCTGTGCACTTTATCGTACCATTACATTTTTTACCACTCAGTCATTAGTGTTATTGTTTTATTTATATTTATTACGCTACTAGCCATTTTTATGATTATACATTCTTAAACCCAAAGTAATATTAATTTTTTTAAATATTATTTTTTAATTCCTTCTGCCTCTGAGTTAAGGCTCTTAACTTCGATTCTTGACATGAGCGAAAAATGTATCACTAGTGAAATTGGCGTTTCCCCTCTCACTGTGTTGACTAATGGATGGGTGCTAGGTATTGAGTATGTGCTAGGTTTAAGTTAGTTTATAATTTATATGCTGATATAATCAGTCGGTTCAGAAAGTGCACGTTAAATATCTCAAATATTAATAACATTGTATTATTTTATTAGTTTCCTTTGTATTCTTTTTTAAAGTAGTCAAGATATTATTCATCCTCTGCTGTTGGTGAACCTGTCTGTAAATCCCCTGTCGGAATTCTCTTTTCATTCGCGATCCTTACTAAACTCCTTCCTAACACAAACACTGAGAGAGAAAATGTCCCTCTCGTCTCGTTGTTAAACTATATTTGAGGTATTATGTGTTTTTCTGTTGTCAATCCTTCCGAGACCATTCGCGTGTGGGAAATAACCATGCAGCTCTTTGTTCAGACATGGATGTCGGC
The DNA here is from genome assembly GCA_039000515.1 of Timema cristinae. Lineage (NCBI taxonomy): Eukaryota > Metazoa > Arthropoda > Insecta > Phasmatodea > Timematidae > Timema > Timema cristinae. The sequence goes on along the minus strand of JBCFYV010000935.1, from coordinate 35,115,266 downwards.
TTGTTCTCCTGCGGAGTCGAAAGCTGTATATTTTTGTTGTATTTAAAAATTGAAGTGATGGAGTCTATTATTTTTTTATTTGATATTTTTTTTCGATCGTTTTCTTTACGTTTGTTTAAACAGTTGGGGTGGTTTACTTCTAAAATTCTGCATAATTTAACACACATTGTGTGCGGCATTGAAAATTTCACTAAAAAAAAAATCTTTGTGTCCCTTATCCTTTACTTTTTAACTTGGTACCCAGTATGAATATGGGTAACGTCAACATCACGTGGAAGGTTATTTCCAAAGATGGGGAGTATGATTATTTATAAACTATTTTCATATGTCTGATTATTATCATGATGCAAAGTGTACTCAACGCAATGGTTACAAAGATCGGTAAATAAGATTTAGCTTTATACTATTGTAATCCTGAAAAGACATCTTGTGAATGTGGGGAATGCCAGGCCTCCACAGTGGTTCGGATCTCACGCTAAACTGTAGGTCCTTCATTTCATCTCACAATCACCCTACCATTACACATTAGCGTAAGTGCGTACAACCCGAACGGGTAGTAAGACGCGGTGCTAATAATAATAATAATAATAATAATAATAATAATAATAATAATAATAATAATAATAATAATATTGTAATCCAAACTAGTACTCTCCATTATAACCAGAAGTTTAGAATTTCAACTAAATTTTGAAGTAATTAGTGATGTATTTATTTTTTAGATATAAGTAGGCCTCTATCTAATCGATAGATCGACGAGGAAATAAAAATACGATCATACGATACATATCATCACATGAACTAACTAACCAAGACAGTACACTAAATACTACATACACAATCCCAGCGATTATATGTTTACTGATTGACTACCAGAACGAACCCAAATACAAATGTCTCGACACCAAGAAGAAACGAACCTGGGTCTCTTGGACTTATTGTTCATCACTTTAACCACTAAACCCCGGGAACAGGATTTGTTGAACCTTATCTGGCCGTCCTAAGGTAAGTATTACACTGTCATATTTATTGTAGGAAAGGACTTAGATAAAAAAATAATATGTGATTTCGACGATCCATAAAATGCATTTTATGAAACATTTACATCATATAACTAAACATGCACTAGGATTTTATTAAAGGAATTGACGGCATGTGACAGATTTGCTTGGACATGCGAAGCAGGAAAATTCAACTATACAATTTGAAAATAATATTTTTTTATATAATACAAACACCTTACTTGTTTTACATTTTTGAAGCAATTTTTTAAAATTATCAAGGTTCATTCGTAAATATTTTCTAAATTATTTCGAATCTTGAAGTTCGTATTATTTTAGCAGGCAGCTCTTAATTCATATAATCCATTGCTTATGAGTGCTTTTTTGCATTTTGATCAACGCAATCTCAGTTGCAGCAAAATAAATTAAACTATCGGAGTACATTTTGGTAATCTATGTATTAAAAGACAAAACTCACTTACTCATCACCGTATTTACTCAACCCTTAGGCCGGTAAACTTGAAATTGGTAGTGAAGGTTCCTTTTAGGCCCTAGGTAAGGGATAAGATGGGGTTTGGTGAAATTCGACCTCTAAGGGGTGAAAAAAGGGGCTGAAAGTCTTCAAAGACCACTGGTGTATTTTTTGAATTTGCGGACTTAGAGCCTTGATATTTAAAATGAAGGTTTATTTCTAGAATTGGACTAGACATTTTTAAATCGCTCTCTCTTTACACTCAATCTATAACAATATTTTAAAACAAAGTATTCTTGAACGATAATTTTATTGTAAATATATGTACTTTTCTTAGTAGGCTTTATAATTTATGGCTTTAAAAAAAAACTAATTGTGTAAGCTTTGCTGACTAGAGTGGATGGGAGGGAAACACTATTATTGGAGTGTGCGTTGGGGGTGTATACCCCGGTTAATCCGGACCGCGAGTCCCTACCGGAGCTATCATACAGTGTGAGCGCTCTTTAAGCCACGGCTTAGAAGGTGTCAACCCAAGCCCCTCCCTGCATCGCAGCCCTTCACCTGCATGGTAATAACAGTCACATCCCCTCCGACAGATTAAATTTGCATTTTGTTGGGGGCTTGACGTTTGATGAGATAGAAATAACTCGACTAACGCCAACGTTTGGTGGGGGAAGGGGAAGGGCGGCGTCGGTTGGGGATGCGAGGGAAAGATAAGAGTCCGATTTCATAGGAAGGAACTTTCAGGATTTACGAACACTTTTTTTTGCGTCAATATTGATGCAAGTTTGCTATTTTTATTAACGTTAGTGGTATTGATAGTATCTATCACCCGCTTTGCCGGCGGCATGGTCTAAGGCGTAACTCCTCTCGCAATAGACCTAAACTGACGATGACGGGATATTGGGGTTTGAATCCCATCTGTGTGCACTGAGTTTTTTTTTTACTAAAGGTTTTACAATGCCCTCCCCCCCCCCTGCAACTCCCTAAATTCGTTTTTAATCTCTAACAAAGTGGCGTAATTAGTACATAACGTGTAACACGGACGGGTATTAAAGGGACGTGGTGATAATAGTTACAAAAGTGACGGTTGCAGATCGCCTAACTTGGCGTATGAAGACTTGTAAGTAGATCTAATAATTTTTTTTGCTGTCTGATGAAGCCATCTTATGAAATGGGACTATAACTGAAAGCAGGTAGACAAATAGGGGAACGTTTCTAGTTTTACTTTACTGTGAGACCTGCTCCACGTCCAGGCCAATACACCAATGGTGTAGGATGGAACATTTGTAGAATAGAAGAGTACCCGTACTTACATGAAGGAAGATTGGGGGGAAAACACCTCATGTACACCTGGCCGTAATCCGAGCCTCGGCCTCCCCGGAACAGCCAAACTAAACTTACCGGTGCCTTTGTCAGCACACATACGGTGCAGGTTTGATCAAAATGCAGCTATATTTACTGTAATAATATCAGTCATAGCTTCAACTCCCTTACCTTGCCGAGTTGTTAGGTAAGCACACAGGTTTAGAAAACCTTTCTCGACTAAGGGAGTGCTTAAAATAATGTGTTTTATATGAGTTATTCTGACTACCCAGTCAATAAATAGTCTTGGTTTAATTCGGTGTGTATGTTATAGACAAAGTTGATGTACATAATTGTGTCATAATGGCAACATTGATATATTTTTAAAGAAGATACATACTCTTAATGAAATAATCAATTCGCTCTCTGAAGCGTATCATAAATCACTTTCTTTCTGCCCTAACAAATTATAGATTGCAGCCATAAGTTTTGTACGACCAATGTGACAGACATACTAAATGTGAAATTATTTCATTGTACCGTTAGTTAGATAAACTGGAATTTTGTGAAAAAGAAAAGAAAGTTGTTGATTGTGGTTGCTATGTTTTTGTTTGTGTGTACTAGTTTTTAAGTAAATAAATATTCGTCATTAGTGAGAGTAAAGTTTTGTTTCTCACAACAAGTAAAACTACGTTTTAGCGTTAAATATTATAATTGCAGTACATTGTAATGTCTAAAACAAGTAAGTACCTGTAGTGAGAATTGAGAAGTAAGTTAATTACAACAAAAGCTATTGTATTAACAATAATTATGAACACTGTATTTTCTAGCTTGGAAATCAAGTATTGCTGTTTATTACAGTTAGTTGATGAGTTGCAACATTATATAGTATTAATAATAACAGTATAAACACTATATAATGTGGTCACATCAATAAAGTATTGTTGTGTAGTATTACTTTTAGATTAGCAGAATACAGTTTTTTAATTTGTGACATTTTTACTTAACACTAAGGCTCTGTTCAACTGGAATCGATATTTACTCAAATTAATTTATTTTCACGGGTGTATTCCATATCTAAACACCAAATGACATACTACAAACCAATCTGTTCATTGCGTACCTAATTTTAGTACGCCTTAGTAATTTCTATTTGCCTGTAAGGCAGGGGCTTAAAACTATGAGAATAAATAAACAAATGTATTGTGAATCGAGTTCTCATCTCGTATTGCCTGATTACCCTTGTTATTTATTGCTACCTAGATCCAACATCCCACTCTGTTTTCGCGAACATCAAAGAACATCCTAATTTGATCGAGCGCGCTTTCTGGATGAGTGGGGTTTAAAGGGGGGAGGAACGTGAGTTCCGTTTATTTAGAATTGCCCGTGGAGCCATTACACACAGTACTGGGGAAATCCCTTCTGTTTATCCCAGTGCGAAACAATACCACTTAATCATTCTCGCATGTGACAAATACACACACTTTTTTTATTTAAAAAAAAAATCAAGTGAAGAGTTTTGTCGAGAATAATGACGTTGAGAATGGCCGAACAGTTACTATCTGTTTAATGCCGCAGATTTTCAACCCAGTTTAGTGTGTCGCTTCTAGACCACTCGCTGTGCCCTTAATTAGCCTCTAAATCCACCCTTCGCCGCTGTTTCACTCGTAATTACCATGTAATCTATTCTGGACCGATGTAATGGCGGCTACGTGTGTGTGTGTATGAGAGATTTTTTCTTTCTCTGAACACGCGTATGGTGGCTTAAGTTGTTCAGTGGTGTTGCGAGAGCCGTTAAGTGAAATTATTTTAAAATATGTCCTAAAGAAAGGTGTTAGTCGTCACAAAGAGCGGCAATCATCGTAATAATAATAATGGACAGTTTTGATCGGCTTAGCATGAACGTTGGCTGTCTGATGTTCTTTGTGAACATATTGGTAATGCTCTTGATTGAATTCATATTTCATGTATTAATATAAAGTATAAAAAAATTGCTATTAGATTATTCAATTTTCCAATAGGTGGACCATGTGGTTAATTTTCCAGCGGTTGTATTGCTATGGTCTTGCGGTCCGGTGAGTTTTGAATTAAAACCGTTCTAGTCAATGGCAAATCATGAAATTCACATCGTACATATATTATTAATATTACGATTGTGTCCATGTCTATTTTAACACATGCGGATAGCATTTAAAGTTAAGGAATGCACTTATAGTTACCTTCAAATAGCTTGTGTCTTACTTTTTTGGCGCCCTATAAAGACTACCAACTGAGACTGAGATTCGACTCATTCTCTCAGTGGCAGTTGTGCAGTGCTTGAAACCTTTAAACCTTTATACATTTGTGAGACTAACAGATCAAACTAGCATTTGATAGTAACTATTTTTTCACAAAAACCGGAATTAAAATATTTTCATGAAAAGATAATTTTTTTTAAATATAGAATTTATTTTCTAATTTTTTAAGAACCACTCGGCTTCTTAAATATAATTTTAATAAAACTTAGTATTTGAAACGTGTTTTTCTTATTCACTTCCTATGAGTTCCTAACATTTTCACTCAACTGAATGTGTTAGAGCTGGTATATACAGGCCTATTACATGAAGTTATTAATTTGACCTCGGGAATGCCAGGCCTCTACCGTGGTTTGGATTCCACGTTAAACTGTAGGTCCTTCATTTCATCTCACAATCACCTTACCATTACACATTAGCGTAAGTGCGTATAACCCGAACGGGTAGTAAGACATGGTGCTAATAATAATAATAATAATAATAATAATAATAATAATAATAATAATAATAATAATAATAATAATTTGACCTCGTCAAGCTTGTGTTCTAATTATGTCAATCGTGTTCCCGCCGCGGGCATTCTGGCCAAGTTCCGACTACTGTGCCAGCAACATGTTCCTCTTCATTTATCATTGGTTGATGCAGACGTGTTAGATTGCATCATAGTAGCAACGCGCCTGACGGCAATTTAAACGACTGATTGCATGACACCTGCAATCCATCCTAGCTTTGATCGTTCGCTAATTATTGTGGGCTAGCTACATTCACTTAACCATCCAAGTAGGGGTTCAGCTTTGTGTCCTTGGCACATGTTTCTGTTCCCCTCTGCATTACGCCGACATGCTGCAAATAGATTGGTGTATTGAAACTTGGACGTTGATCCACATTGTGTTATCAAGTATAATTTATGTTTAGATTTTTCCATAAGCAGATAACAGAAAGTGTTAAAGTGAGAGGATAAAAATAGAAGATATTAAAGGGGGGAGAATGGTGGAAGGATAGAGGTATATGGAGGCATTTTACTAAACTGACAGGCTGGAAACAGTTGATGATATGATGATGATAATGATTATGATGATGACTTTTCCATAAGTTACAAGTATATAAATTTAATCAATGGTTCCCTACCCACGAGCTAAGGCATCAGGATCACGATATACTAAATTGCCTGTGATTGGAAAATCGAGGCTTGAATCTGGTCTGGGTGCATGCCTAAGAAGGGGAGGGAGAGTATGGGGTGTTCACATGTGGTTTATCACTGTGGTTTTCCTTTCTACTCTCCACTTTAATGTGGGTGTACTTTCTCTAAAACGTTCTTCCTTTGATAAAGTCCGCCCGTCCTTAGATTAAGTCTTTAGTATTTTGCTAAACCAACTATTAAAATAGAAAACTATGGCTTCGTACTGTGTATTTCTTTGTAACGGTTAATTTGTAGACAGATCGCAAACCCTCTAAATTCAATCTTTTTTTTTAAACTGAATCTAACAAATGCAATAAAATTGTCAGAAAATATGAAATATTAGGCCTATATTACAAGGTGTTCTCGCTATATTACCATTTTCTAGTTAATTTTCATGGCCTGGACTTTGATGACCTAAATTCTATAAAAAAAAATGACTCAAATATATATTTTTTTAAATTTCAAACTTACCAAAAAATGATATCAAAACATTAACAAAAATCATAAGAATTCACCTGACTAAAATAAAACACGCGATTTATAAATGTAAACTAAAACTATCTATGAAAGTGTCTTTAACAACTAAACTATTACAATCTGCTGAATATAATATTGATTTACAAACATCTGCTTCAGAATTAATAGCTATCCTTCCCAAGGAAACTCTCTCCAGCCTAGTTGAAATGTCTCACCAGGAATGTGTATTTTACAACCATATAAGCTAAGCTACAGAGATATTTGCTTATATTACTTTCTCATTCCGACAACTGTGTTTTGAAAACATATATGTTTGAATATTTATGAATCCATAAAATATCGTTACCATTAAAAACATAACTATTTAAAAGAAATACCTAACACATATTCAAATATGCTTAAACGTGACTAAAAATAACGTAAATCAAGACAATATGCCCTAAAAATCCAAAAATGACAAAAAATTACCAGAGTAGCGTTTCTACAACCCGGAGATCATGAACAAAATCTATGTGAACATGAAAACTGTCTGTGATGCACCAATGATTAAAGATGACATGTAATAAAATTCCAGACTCTGCTAATTACATCCACTTCTGTCTTCCCTAAATATATACGCTGTAAGTAATGATTTTATTTTGACGGGACACGTTACATTTATTTTCCATCACTGTACTTCTTATTATTACTACTTTGGTCTGAGTTAAATTTAAATAATTTGGCGACTCTCTCCCCTATTAAGTACCACTTTAATACAATTGTGATTTTCTTTCAAAACACTATATATCTGCGTCGGTGGCCGCATGGTCTAAGGCGTTACTTTCGTGGTATACTAAACTGCCGATGACGGTGAGATCTAAGTTCGGATCTCGATTGGGTGTACTGAGATTGATTTTTCCAAAATTGTTTTCCACTCTCCCTTCACATAAATGCGGGTACGCTTCCTATAAATATATCTTTCTTGATCCCTGAAAAAAAATTAGCGTAATTAGTCATAAGTGTACAACCCGAACTGGTAGTAAAACGTGGTGCTAAAAAAAACTAAATTCATAGACTAAGGTTGGAGTATAGGGTACGTGAGTTGAGGACAGTGTCTTTGCAATTTTTATGCAAAACATTAGTTTAGACAAAATTTTAAAAAATATTTCTCCTGTAGAAACACAGAGTTTAATTTTCTTCACATTGTGATATTAATAGTTGTTGAATTTCTGTCATGAGCATAGCAACATTAGATGACAAACTTTTTAAATGAAGAGAAAAAGTTGTCATCAAATTCCAGGACACTCATGACAGATATTCAAGAAATATTGATATCACAGTGTGAAGAAATTCAAACTCTGCGTTTCTACTAGATAATTATTTGATTTATTTTGAACAAAAAACTGGTTTTATATAAAAATTTCAAAAATAATGCCCTTAATTGGCGTTCTCTTCACTGCCACCTTAGCAATCTTGTATTGAACAGCTTGATTATTATTATTATTATTAGCACTGCGTCTTACTACCCGTTCGGGTTATACGCACTTACGCTAATGTGTAATGGTAGGGTGATTGTGATATGAAATGGAGGACCTACAGTTTAACGTGGAGTCCGAACCACGGTGGAGACCTGGCATTCCCTACATTCACAAGATGTCTTGTCACAGAGGTGAAGAGCTTGATATGTAATGAATTTACAAAAGGAAACTAAGAGTAGGCCTATGTATAATATCTATTTTTATTTGAACTCAGCCATTATAAATCCTTATGCTCTATTAAATTATTTATTATTGAAACTAACAATAAAAACCTGCATCTATAATCATGCACGCTGAGGTGTCAACCTCGTCTGGTTTGATTTGCCAGTGTCTGTATGCTCGGGGTTTGAATCCCGGCAATATGTATCGAGGTTTAATCCTTAATGGTTTTACAATCTTTATAGAAATGCAGGCACAGTTTCTCAAGCATTCAACTTTACTCATTCCCACCCTAATCGTGTAAATATACAGATATCCCGGATAGGTATTGAAACGTAGTGAACAAAAAAAAAAAGTAAAAGTAATCAATTTATTCAAATGGTGCTTATTTTCACAACATTTAAACAGCGAACGTTCGGTCATGTGACGAATTGCCGCGTGCAGATCGAAAGTCACCAACCGCAGGATTTGCAGATTTACAAATGTCTTAATCCTCGCAAATTTCCTCCTTCTCTCTTTGACCAACACACTGTGGTTTTAGGCGGGATTGAATTAATATTGGTTGCAATGTGTTAATCAATACTATGATTAAGTAGGTGACCTGGCGGTCTAGGTGTAAGGTGTCAGACTTCCGTGCTAGCGGTACGAGGTCTAATCCTCGGTCCCGGCACATATTTATTTAATTGCCAAACCCTTCCTTCACCTCTGACAAGATGTGTATTAATCACAACTTGTGAATGTGTGGAATACCAGGCCTCCACCGTGGTTCGTATTCCACGTTAAACTGTAGGTCCTCCATTTCATCTCATAATCACCCTACCATTACACATTAGCGTAAGTGCGTACAATCCGAACGGGTAGTAAGACGCGGTGCTAATAATAATATTATGATTAAACATATTAAATTACAGTAAGCTGTGGTAATTATTAATAGTTTGCTGGCTGGCTCTGATACACTATATATATTCTTGGAAAGTAGATGAAGCACTCAAGGAATTATTTAACTAAAATACTATTTTTATTTAATATCAAAACAAACAATATTACTTTCTAAATATTTTCTATGACCTCTAAATCTAACGAACACTCAATTCAATATGACAAAAAAAAATCCTCTCAAAACATAATCAATTTACTACGTCACGATGGCCTCTTCTATGCTTGTTACATTATTAACAATAATGAGATGATTACCATATATTAAATACAAAGTGTACATTCATGTGAGATTCAAGATTCAATTCAATATTTTATACGCGTCTAAATTGACAAATGAGGACTTTAATAGAAATGACCTGAAGATGTGTGAACCACTGATTTCGACTCCATGGGGCTGAGGGGGGGGGGAGAGACCCCCAATATTGTCGTTGAACTGCAGAGCTCCTCCCCCCCCCTTAATATTTTAATGCATTTGAACACAGCAGTACTTAACGCACATCAGGCTTTGCCGGACAACTTGGATCTTAAACCACTTGTAAATTAGTTAATCAAAAGCAACGCAGTGCTTAGAACAACTTTTTCCTTATTTTGGAGTCCTTTTGATATACTTTTGTTGCGTATTTCTTTGATTATTTAAATAGAGAGTATTAAATTTTAATTTCCTTGCTTATTTTATTTCAATATTCTTTTCAATAAAACTGTTAAAATACACAACTCCTCCTACATCCGAGAAGAGAAAGCTTGTTTTGTAATATGATATACCCAAGCACAGCTTTGTTGTGTCAAGCTGTTTAGACTAATTAATTTTAATTGAAAAAAAAAAGATTAAAGTTCTAACTAGGCCCAAAACTAAAGTTTTTAGACCTTAATTTTTTTTTAATTTTCTGGGGGATACCCCGGCCCCTCAATAATTTTCACAGGCTGGCGCCCCTGGACTAAACGCTATTAAAATTACCTCTGCACCAACCGCCTTCCCCAGATGCATCTCCGGAACTGCTGGGACTTTTTTGGGGGCCCATCTTCCGGTGGGGTGTAGTCTTCGGGACCTTACCCGCAAAAATTATCCCCAACTAATTCTGTCCCCCCCCCCCCTTTTTTTCGCTCTCCAGACACATCTCTGGAACCGCTGGGACAATGGAGCCCACCTTTGTGTGGAGAGACTCCTTGAGACCTTAACTGAATAAATCCTCATCCCCAGCCCTCTTAAGCCCCCTAACCCCAAATGCATATAAGGAAAACTCCCCCAATCTTTTCCAACCCCTCATCACCCAGACGCATCTCCTAAAACTAAAATTTGCGTCTTTTTTTTGTTTAAGAGAAAAATATTTATTTTCTTTAAAATAATAGAAGAATAATTTAAAGTATTAAGTGATCATGAACGCTCAAAATAATATTTTAATATTTGTTTACAAATTGGTTACTGTCTCAAAAAGCCATTTCTTATCCTAGGATAGGGCGGATGTATATTATTAGGTTGCAAGCCAAGGCTAAGTTAATTGCAGCTGTATACTGATATAGCTAAAATTGGGTCAAATCCACTATTTTAACAATCCGAATCTGCGTAAAACCCGAACGGGTAATAAGACGCGGTGCTAATAATAATAAAACAATCCGAATCCGAATCTTGGAAAAAATTATGAACATAATAGGAAATATAAATATAATAGAATAATATTAATTGAAATATTAACAAAATGCTAACATTCTTTCTTATTATTATTTCATTATATCATTATAACATGCGTACATTCAGTTAACTCTCGATTAGATTGAACAAATAACTTGGTTTAGTCAACTATTTCTGTCAGGGTGACCTGGTAGTCTAGGGGTAAGATGTTGGACTTTTGTGCTGGGGGTCCGAGTTCAATCCTTGGTTCTGGTACATATTTACCTGATTGCCAAACCCTTCCTTCACCTCTGACAAGACGTATATTAATTACAACTTGTGAAGGTGTGGAATGCCAGGCCTCAACCGTGGTTCGGATCCCACGTTAAACTGTAGGTCCTCCATTTAATCTCACAATCACCCTACTATTACATATTAGCGTAAGTGCGTATAACCCAAACGGGAAGTAAGACGTGGAACTAATAGTAATAATATAATAATAATATATTTCTGTCAGTATATATATTAATATGTGGTGACTATTGCAAACACTATCGTGAATAATTATTGTTTTTAATATTTTGAGAAACATTTTTTTCCCCCTCGCAAGTACGTGTATATTTTGATAATGTTTGAATGTTTCACCTCGTGATGAACTACGAGAGTCACAATTTTATATGGTAGCTTAGAATGTTACAATTATTTGTCCGACTTGCTTGCCAATATTCATTGAAATGTTTCTCATCCAGGATTCACATATAGACCATATTTCCCTGTAGAACTTTCCTAAATTATCGGACCGGACAGCTTTTCAGACTGCAGCACAAACTATTGCCGTTAAGCTTATTGGACTGTAATTATTACTAACTTTGCTTTTACCTTTCTGTTCTGCTGCCCCTTGCCTTTCATATCTGTTTGTCCCTGTTCCTCCCCACCCTCCCTCTTGTATTCACCGCCATTTTGCCTCCAGAACTGCTGGGAATAATTATTCGACTGTTCAGTGGGCTGGACTTCAACCCGAGACAAGTAAGGAACTGTACTTTGTTTCAGGGTTGTTTTAATTACTAGTGGAGTTCTTTTATTTACTCTAATCATTTTATTCTAATTAGTACTTTCAACACAAGAGTTATTAATGACTTAATCTAAGGGGAAGTCATGAGGAGAATAGCCTCTAGCAGTATTTCTCAAACTTTCGTCGGTCGCGTACTCCTTTCGGGGCCAGGAGTAACTGGCGTTCACCTACCAGCTCTGCACATACTTTCTCGCTCTTTGACCTAAAGATGGAGACATTTACTTAAAAATAATAAAAAATTGAAACGAAATAATGTTCATTGTTGCAGACACATAATATAAAAATAGCATAACATTTTTTTCAAATAGAATACATGAAATGATATATACACTGTTACGGAAACATATTGATATAAATGGAACATCTTTATTCACCAAATAGCATAGTAATACATTCCCCGATTTTCCAGAGTTTAATTTAAACATATTTGTTTATATCTTGGTAACTATTGGTTTTATAAAAACATATTTCAAATACAATTTTATTTTTATTTTTAAAAGTTCTTCAACTTAGTAATCTTAAATAGTTGTGAATATATCAAAATTGTAAATTCCCCTATTATTTAAATTACACTAAAAGTAAATGTAATGGGAAAAGGAAATACGTCATTTTGTTTTTCGTGTTAAAAGTACTGAGATATGAATTTTAATCATTATTGTTAAAACATTTTGAAAAAATCAATTATTTTTCTCTTTTAACCCTTAATTTTAGGTTTGGATATATAATTTTTTAAATCAAAAAACTTCAGAAACTTATGAAAACCTTTGATACCAAATTTTAGTCTGATCGGTAAGATATTTTCGGCTCTAGGCTCAGCAACAAATAAACGGTATTGAAAAAAAAAAAATGGGTTAAAGGAGTCATGAAAGGCCAACACCCGAAACTCTCGAATTAATTTTATTTTTTTCTCCCTTACAATAGTTTCTGTCTACGAGGGGTCACGAGAAAGTAAAAAAATACCTTTTATCTTGTTAAGTACAAACGTCGTTTGCCTTAAAAAACATATGGTCACTTCTTTGTGAAATAATTAGTTTTATCCCTCGTGTAAAGGACACATCGCTGTCTCCTGGCTTTTAACTTAAAGGTTTGATGAATATAAAGTTTGTTTCCCCCTTGAACTCTAGTCATTTGGACCCATAAATTGTAAAATGTATTTTCCTTGAATGAATTGGGGTGTGTACCCTTTTAAATCTTTTAAAATATTTTGATTAGGTATATAAATAAAATATTTCACATTATTTAAATCTGACGCCACAACATAAAATCAAAATAAACAGAGCTTTATCATTGACACTTTTCAAACAAGCAGTCAATAAGTGAAAGATCCTTCAGACCTAAGAAAATTAAAGTAAAAATATCCAAGAATATCCTTTTAAGTTTGGCTTTGAATACCGATACCTCAAAGTATAAAACAACAAATGTTAGATTTCTAAAATGTTGAATAACAGAACCACAGCGGTGGATTGATATATTATTTTCTCGCTCAGTTCATTTCAACTCTAGGAAACAATTGCTTATGACAATTTACAGAAATAAATAAAAGAATAATAAGATTACATTGTAAATAAACTCTTATACATATCGTGAATATTAAAAAAATACTACGAGTGGCATCTTTGAATTCTGATTTATTTATTTGAAAAAATATAAATTCAAAAATGACAGATGACATCCGAAACCCCGGTATTAGCCACAAAACTTATTCTAAAAGGCTATATAGACTATTACTAGAGAGATGAGCTCTGCTAAAAGTCGAATAAGACTAAAGTTTAATTTGTATTCCATATTATCACAATAATTCCTATATGAGAGGTTAGGAGAGATAAATAATGTATTCTTTATTTTAAAATGGCTAAAACATACTCTAATAATTTACAAAGGAAAATTAAACTAATAACATACAGGAACATCTTGTTTAACTAGCAAAGTACCAAAAATATATATTTAAAAAACGTTCCCAAAATGCTGCATTTCATAAAACAAAACAAAAATAACTTAGATGTAAATCTAAAAAGAAGCATCAAAGAATCATATTTTCCCGGCCAGAATCAAGGATTAAAACCAAATCAGGTAAGAGGATTTAGTAACTTTTAAATGTAGACTCCTTGTCCGACCAACTGTTAACAAAGTTCACTAATTTCTTATAAATTTTATATTGAGATGGGAGACTATCACAGTACCCTTGGGGATACTTTTAAGATATTTTTGGGAAACGATGTCTCAAATGAATACTGCACCCGCAAACGGTGGCCAAATGCATTACAAATTTAACGTGATGGAGATCTTAGGCACCGCTTAAAATACCTAAGCGATGTTTACATTGACGTAAAACCACGGCTAATCTTGAGACGTGAAAATGAGGCATGGAAAAGAACCGTGATCAAGCTTTGAGGTGCCGTGTTCATACGTCTATTAACCACGTCTCGTTCTCGCTTTTGCAATGTGTACAATAGAGTAAAAGAAGCGTATTACACGACTCACCAATTCGGCTTCAAACGCAGTCATGGAAGGATTGTTGTTGATGTGTGATATCGTTGCTGATGTATTTAGGGACGAGTTATTACTTTCTTTAGTTGAAAAAGGGCTAAAAAAAATATCGCAGAGAAAGGAGATGGGTTGGTTAGAGGCTGGATTGCCAAAAAAGAAGCGATGGGTCCGTCAAGATCTCTTTCAAATGAACTTAGAAAAAGCCCAGAAGATTATAAAGAGATGTTGAGAATGACTCCAGAAAGCTTTGATTACTTGTTATAAAAAGTGTATCCTTACATTGTGAAGATTGATACAACTTGTAGACTTGCTGTACCACCAAAAGGGAAATTAGAAGTGACCCTACGGTACTTAGCAACTGGAGATAGCTTTAAGAGCCTGGAGTTTTGTTTCGAATGCCCAAAACAACGATCAGCAAGTTCTTCCAGAAACATTGAAAGCAATTAAATTGGTTTTGGATGAATATTTTCAGGTACGTACACTGTGTTTATTTATTAACCTAATATTTTACTTGATATAAATTATATTTAAGAAATTTACAGAAAAAATTATAGATCAGTACGGTTATTAATTATAGACAGCCAGTAAAATTCCTCGCTGTCATGCTATGTTTCTTCTTGCATATTCTGTTCTTCAACACTCCCATGACTGCATGATTCGTACGGAGATAAAAGGTTGGAGACAGAAGAGACATGTGAAGAGACTGAAGGGTAGGGTGATAAGCCAGACATATGCTTGAATATGACATTACTTATTTCATGCTGCATTAGCATGGCTCTTTGGCCTCCCGTTTCGCGTAGAGCACTAGCCACATAATCCCCAAAATGAGAATACATGTCATGTTTCTTTGAAACCATGGCTACTGCTAATTGTGAGACCTAGCTTAGTTTGTCGACAGATGTACAAATTAAAAAATCTTATTGCTTGTTTGAAGATGTGGTCTTCTGAGGAGGGATGAAGCTTTTCCTTTTTATTCCACTAATTTGATTCCACCACTCCTGATGGTTCGGCGCTGTTTTCTATAATGTCAGAATCAACTTCTTTTCGTTTCCTTGGCTGGAATAAGTTTCATCTTCATTAAAATTGATCAGATACCGTTTTGGTTGATTTTCTAAGGTGGGCGTACTAACTTCATATTCATCCTCATCCTTATTCTCATGAAGTTCTGAATTTACTGATATCATTATTGGGGTTTTCTGATTTAAAATCTGAAATAATAAAAATAAATTATTACATTAAATAATACATAATGATAAACACAGTAATACTACAATATACAGTAAACCTTCGATTACCCGTAGGTGTGGGGACATAAAAAAATACCCCGATATTCTCAGCAAGAATTTTTTTTTAAATACAACATAAACAGTAAAAATTACCATTTAATTTAAAGCATGAGAGCAAAGCAGTATGTTTTATCCCCCTGTTCACTTTTTTATTTTCTAGCACTTACCTAACATAACGTATTTGATTAAAAAATAATTTTAACATTTTATATACTTATTATCTCGAAATATTATTTAAAATAATTGAATATTTGGATAATGGAGATTATACCCTATTCTATTATTTGTATATGGTTTCTCCCAGATCCCCCAAAACAAGGAGCAATGGTCCGCGTTGGAGCAAGGCTTTAACCAAAGATGGGAATTTCCTGGGTGCGTAGGGGCATTGGATGGGAAATATGTAGCAATACTTAGTTGGCCCAAAAGTGGTTCATTATGTCTGTTGTGTGTACATTAGCCGTCTTCACGTCTCGATTGCTTCCATGTCTGATTTCAGCCGTGAATCTATGTCAATGTAAACACCGCTTACGAGTCACTGCTATTTCGTTGTTGCTGCACTTTATATCATGACTGCAGTTTTTCTGCTTAGGGCACTATTTTTTTTAGCATCGTGTATTATTACCCGTTCGCATTATACGTTATGTACTAATTACGCTAATGGTTTTAGAGATTAATAAGGCTATATTTGGAGGAATTGTACCCGCATTTGCGTGGAGAGAGAGAGTAGGAAACCAGTTTGGAAATACCATCTTCAGTACACCTGGCTGAGATTCGAAACTTGATCTCCCCGTCATTAGTAGTCTAGTCTACTGCGAGAGTAGTGCGTTAGACCACATAGACATCGAAGCGAGTTCGGACACTACGATTGCATTTATTTGTTGTTTAGTTTCGTATTAAACTTCTGAAAGAACAGCTTTGATAAGCTCGTGGGTGGACACGTGGGCTAAGGCGTAAACCTAATCTGGTCTGATTTAACGTTGATGGAAAGGTCAGTGTCTTAATCCCTGTCTGGTGTACTTTTATTTTGTATTGTTTTTTCCTTCGACTTTTATTTTGCACCGCGTCTTACAACTCGTCCGGGCTAGCACCACATCTAACTATATAAAAAAAACACCCTCAATACACCCAGCTGGAGCTCAAACCCCATCCTCGTCACCGGTAAAACCAAACTAGATGATGTTGTTTAGTCTTCTTGATAACCAATGCGGTTATTTTTTAATTCAATATACCTGTCTTATAACACACTATATAATATAATGCTATGATAGTTCTTGCTTCTAAAAGGCTTGTAGTTATGGAGTCCTTTCAACTGTATAATTAATCCGTCACCGTTTTGGTGGAAATGAGTTTGAATATGACGACTCTCATAAATATATAACGGACAACGTTTCACCATTTACGATTCATAAATAATTGTGTGACTTCGCTACAACGTTTTGATAATGTGGCTTACTTTTTTTATTGTTGTTTTTATACAAACACAGTGGACTAGTTGAATTTTGAGGTTAATGGAATAATTTGTTTGCAGCTTCGTATCAATATTTTATTACATTTGATGATTTTCACCGTTGAAACTAGTAAATAATGCCGTAGGCTGCATTTATTTATAATGTTTCTGTGAAATATCATTCTTTCGTGAATGTGTGTTATAAATTCACAAATGGTTTTTAATGATATGTCTAGACTAAAGCCTGAAGGTATTAAGTGCTCTTTCATTAGCTGGACTCGTTTTGAATTCTATCTCGCTGGTTTTAATACCAATAATGTGTATAGCTCAGTTTTCAAATTTTTTTTTCGTTGTTTACTCAATGTCGTGATTTGAGATGTACTTTTTCTATATGTCTACAAGAGTTTGCCCCAAATATGGTGTGCAAGATTGTTTAAAATCTAGTCCACACACTTTTTGTCCGTAGTTACTAATCCTTGACATAATATATATTCAACCAACTGATGTTGGTGGATCAAATTTTTAACTTTCTAAAAGCTACCTTTACGGGCAAACAAACACTGATAAATAAATAAATAAATAAATAAATAAGTAGACATCAAAATGAAAGCACCAATGACAGCAAATAACACCGTCCACAACTTGTGAATGTGGGGAATGCCAGGCCTCCACCGTGGTTCGGATTCCACGTTAAACTGTAGGTCCTACATTTCATCTCACAATCACCCTACCATTACACATTAGCGTAAGTGCGTAAAACCCGAACGGGTAGTAAGACGCGGTGCTGATAATAATAATAATAATAATAATAATAATAATAATAATAATAATAATAAAAAATAAATAACACCGTCGCCATTTTATAAGCCTATAGGGTTTTATTAAGCTTCCTTTGGTGATAATTTCTAGAATAACTAAAGTTAATGTAGGTTATCGTTATTTTATTGAAAGAAAATAAGCTAAAAATCATATTACTAGAATATTGATTTTGGCTGCGGAATTCACCAAAACTGTTTTTTTTCGGTGAATTTGATTTAGTTTAATTTAAAAAATTGATAAAGTGGAATGCAAAATAATAAAATAAAAAGCTTACGTTTTAATATAGACAAAAAAAAATTATCTTTATTAAAAATGAACACTTTCAGAATAGCATTTGGCTCTCCATAATTCTAGGATGAGGATGGTGTTATTATTATTATTAGCACCGCGTCTTACTACCCGTTCGGGTTATACGCACTTACGCTAATGTGTAATGGTAGGGTGATTGTGAAATGAAATGAAGGACCTACAGTTTAACGTGGAATCCGAACCACGGTGGAGACCTGGCATTCCTCACATTCACAAGATGTCTTGTCAGAGGTGAAGGAAGGGTTTGGTAATCAGATAAATCTTTGCCGGGACCGAGGATTGAAGCCCGGCCGCCAGCATAGAAGTCTGACACCTTACCCCTAGACCACCAGGTCACCGAGGATGGTGTTATTAATTAATAATTATAGTATTACTATCATTGCGTATAACCCGAACGGGTAGTAAGACGCGGTGCTAATAATAATAATAATACTATCATCACGGTCTAAAGACGTCAATGTTTTGATAGACTGGACTGCAGGAGGGGGGGTGGGGGGAGATTGGAGCTCGAATCTCGGCCGTGTGTACTGAAGGTGTTGTTTCCTAAATAGTTTATAACTCTCCACTCACGCAAATGCGGGTTCATTTTATCAATACTACCTTACTCATATTTACTTTTGTGGTGTAAATATGCAGATAGCTCGATCAAGTAGTAAGCCATGGGTAGTTCACAAATATTTTTCTTAGACAAAAGAGTTATTTTGTGCCAGGATTGAAAAAAAAAATCTCGCTTCCATGCCATTTAAAAAAAATCATCTACTCATGCTCTGTGGCTACTATGGTAGCTGAAATATCTTCCCTATCGGCAGGTCACTGCGTCTCCTTGTCACAGTTCACCTAAACTCCGGGAGGTAAGTCTTATAGCTTGTAGTAATAGCTAAGAGGACACTATTGCTGGTTTGGCACATACACATATTAGAGAACCCACAATGAATCTCGATATCCAAATCTTTATTTTACTTACGAGTCTCGAATCGTAGTCAGAATCTTAGGAAACATAATAAACTTAAAGAATTTGTTTCGCCCCATTAATTCTTAAGTTGCTCTACACCAGTGGTATTCAACCTGGGTTACGTGAAGATATCTTAAGGGGTATGTAAGATTAAATATATATAGTTCTCATTTAAAACTTATTATTTAATACATTATTCTGTGTGTAATTTATTTTAGATGTATATTATAGAATATGTATAACTTTCATTATGCATTAACAACATTGGGGGTACAAATTTGAAGATAAATTATATCTGGGAGTACGTGAACAAAATGGTTGAAAACCACTTCTTTAGAGGATACAAATATTAACTAAATGCAGTCATTTTTTCTTAGATAATTCATCTGTTATTATATTCATACACTTAGCAAAGTGATAATTGCATTTTTTTGGGTTTTATTGTTAAGTTTGTCATATAATTGTGCTGTTTAATACATTTTCAGGGAAATTATCTAAAATCATTTATGGTCCCTGGTAGAGTTGGTTCCCGGTTTGTGGAATAAATTAGCACAGTTTGAAATTGATATGAATTAATTATAAATGTGATAGTAAAGTGAAGCGGTCCATTCACGTACGAGTCTGACTCGCGGACTAGACTCTGTCATATTCCCCCTCACACCCTCTAGCATTAACACAAGTGGACTCCCAACTTTGATAAAACATTTCAGTATCTACAATGAGTTTGTCGAAGCAAGTCGCAGCAACGGTGATCCTTTTAGACGAATACGGCATGTTCGTGAGAACTAAAAATAAAAAGAGGAAAATGTGGTTTAAGAACTTGTTGCTACAAAGAAACAGATTCACACATTTAAATTTACTTAACTTTTATCAGAGATGATAGTCCTGAACCACCACAAAAATTACTTCAGAATGTCTGATGAGAACCTAAAATATTTTCTCAGGGCGCATGCACGATTTGAATTTGGAAGCCGTCATGGTTCCTTTGACTGACAAAATCACACTGTCTGCAATGTGGATACAAGAGCCTAGGTCGTACTCTCCACACACACATGAGACAATAATCACTTAATTGATATTATCAATACCTATAAAATAACACAAATAAAATAAAGAAATGTTTGCAAAATTGGCTTCAAAGAAATATGTTTGAATTTTCTCTACTGTTATTTCAACCAAAATCAAAGCGGGCTATAATATAAAACAAACATTTATAATACATTTTACAAAAAGCAGGGGTTTTTTTTAGATGGAAAAAAATAAGTTACAAGTAGATAAAAGACGTACGTTAGTTAGGCAATGGTGTCAAAAGGGGTACGTGACTGGAGAGAGTTTGAGAAACATTGATTTAGGAAAAAATAACCTTTATATATCCGGCTGTTATTCGAACCCTAAACTCCCTAACACTGGCTAACTAGACCAAAAGAGCCTGACATGTATTCCGCGTGTCTAACGATGTGGGTCTATTACAGATATTAATCGATGTATTTAAAATCGTTAATGTATATTTAATTATTTAAAAACTTATATTTCACCAGCTGTTTATGTGGGTTAGCGAAATACTTAAAGCGGTATTTATTAATTTATGTAAATAAAAATTCTAATAATCGTGTATTTAAAGTATTAAAAAAAATAGCCCAGTATACATTGTTCTAAGTGTGTTTTGTTATTCAAAATAATATATACACTAAAATTAAACTTTTACTTTTTGTGTGCGTATATGAGATTACATGACGAATAATAATATAAAATTTATGCAGACAAAAGGGCCGGTCAAATGTTTATAACGACCCAGATGCTGCCCGCGGGTAGTTTGCGAACCCTGCTCTAAACCAACAATAATAAATACAAGAGTTCTCAAACAAATTTCAGTTCGAAATTTTAAAAAAAGATAGTTTTACTCTTAAATGATTTTTTCCCCCATCGCGTCTTATTACGCGTTCGGCTTACACGCTAATGTACTAATTACTATAATGGTTGTAGGGATTAGGAAGGTTATATTTAAAGGAAGTGTACTCGAATTGGCGTGGAGTGAGAGTGGAAACCCATTTAGGAAAATCGTCCTCAGTACACCCGACTGTGAAAGTAGCGCGTTAGACCACGCGCCCACCGAGGTGGGTAAAATAATGTTGATAAATTTATTTCACAGGTGAGCAGTGTGTGGAACCGGTATTCCTGTAACTTGTAAAGTGAAAGGCGTGTACCGTGATAATGAATCTCCCCTTTCCCCACGGTCCCTCCACCCTTCTATAATCAGACGAACTCGTATTGGTTTAACTGGCAGACAGCTAGCAAGGACGGCTCCGGTAAAAGCCTCGCCCCCACCTGTCACGGAGTTTGAGTCCCGGCCAGGGTTTTATCCGGCTGTCAGGTTCGCTTGCGATGGTTTTGTTGTCGCTGGGGCTAATTGGTTGGCTGACCGACCGCTAGGGCCGCGCCACTGTCACAGTACCCTGGCCCTCCGCGTGACTTGGCGCGATAAAATAATCTTCTTGTGGGGGGAGGGGGAGCGGGGAGTGGACGAGACGAACAAGATTGTGATAAAGGGGAGGAATATTATCTTTGTTTCACGTGCACGCCATTTCATCCGTAAAGTTTCCGTAGCTTTGTCAACAGTACGATCTGGATACTATTTGTACTATAATTTCATCGCCTCTTTTTATTATTACTGTTCGGTTGAAAACGTGAAATTTATAATTATTATAATATCTACTTAATGATAGTTTCGGATGATCGTTCACACTACAGCCCAGACCCCGGACCAAATATATAATATATATATATATATTGGAACAGGAGGATTTGGTCCGGGGTCTGGGTTGTAGTGTGAACGATCATCCGAAACTATCATTATATTGTGATACTTCGATTTAAATATATATATATATATAAATATATATATATATATATATATATAAATATATATACATATATATATATATATTATATATATATATATTACCACGTCTTACTACCCGTTCAGG
Organism: Timema cristinae; assembly: GCA_039000515.1. Classification (NCBI taxonomy): domain Eukaryota; kingdom Metazoa; phylum Arthropoda; class Insecta; order Phasmatodea; family Timematidae; genus Timema; species Timema cristinae. The sequence continues at coordinate 35,092,960 of JBCFYV010000935.1, read as the reverse complement.
CTACACACATATGATACTCTAAAGGGGTAGGGATGAGGAAGGAAGTATTTTAAAAGTAATCTACCGGCATTTGCGTCTAAGGAGGGTGTGAAACCATTTAGGATAAAACACCCTTAATAGACCCGACCAGGATTTGAACCTCGATCCCCCCGTCATCAGCAGGCCAGTCTCGTAATAGTGATGTTTTAAAGCTTAGACCGTTCGGCCAATGAAGTAGGTCTTTGAGGTCTCTTTAAAGTAAACATATAATCCATCATTTATTAATTTATTTAAAAAAAAATAGGCTGATTCATCAAAGTTGTCCAAGCTTATAGCCTTAGAATTTAAATTTGAGATGATACTTGCCTTGCCACAAGAAAAGTTGAATTTTTATTTCGTTTGGTGGCAAGATTACTTCCCATTCAGTTCCCCTCAAGTCTTTCAAACATTTCCATGGTCACCGATTACCGAGGTCAAAATTAATGTGTAGGTTGTATGATTTATTTTGGAATAATATACATATGGGCCTAAGCTCTAATATCGTCATTTTTATATTTATTGCCTGTTTTTACTTCCTCACACCTTTCGGGTGGAGAATGTATTGTGAGCGTCAAAAAAATCGAACTCGAGATTTCGATGGATGTTGAGGTTTCATGACCCCTTGAACTCAAACAATTGATTTTTTCAATACCCTCTGTATATGTGTCTGTACCTCGGACTAGAGCCGAAATCATTTTATCGGTCGGGCTAAAACATGGTATCTGAGGTTATAATAAGGTTCCTTTGGGGTTTTTTTAAATTAAATATGCAACACTAAAATTAAGGGTAGTTTAATTAAATACGATAAGAGGAAAAATCGATTTTCTCAAAAAATCAAACAGAAATTTTTATTAAATCTCTTATCTAGGCACTATTTAACACTACCAATATCTGTTTAAATAGCCGCATGGTCTAAGCCGTTAGTTACTCTTGCAATATACTAGACTGCCGATGAAGGGGAGATTGTGGTTCGATCCCGGTCGGGGCCCGGGGGTACTGAGGATATTTTTTTCTGGATGGTTTCACACTCTCTCCATTCAAATGCGGATACACTTACTTCAAATTAAACTTTCCATATCCCTAATTCATTAGCCTAATTAGTACATAAGCGTTTAAAACCCTGGTGGTTGTAAGACGTGGTGCCAAAAAAAAATACAAATAAAATGGAGCATTTGATTTTCCCATGAAAATGACTTTGAGGGTAGTTTACACTAGCGGAAATTTTCAATTTTGATTATATCTCCGCAACTATTTAATATACAAAATAAATACTCATTGCATATTTGAAGTATTAAATATAAAAGACTTTATATGAAGTATATTTTCATTTAACCAATAGTTTCTGCACACGGTGACCTGGCGGTCTAGGGTAAGGTGTCAGACTTCTGTGCTGGCGGCCGGGGTTCAATCCTCGGTCCCGACACAGATTTATCTGATTACCAAACCCTTCCTTCACCTCTGACAAGACATCTTGTGAATGTGGGAGTGCCAGGCCTCCACCGTGGTTCGGATTCCACGTTAAACTGTAGGTCCTCCATTTCATCTCACAATCACCCTACCATTACACATTAGCGTAAGAGCGTATAACCCGAACGGGTAGTAAGACGCGGTGCTAATAATAATAATAATAATAATAATAATATAATAGTTTCTGAGCTATAAACAAATATACATATTTTTTAAAATTTAGATTGGGTAGATGGGCAGTTGGTTGTTGTTATATTGGGTGAAAAGATAAATGTTTCTTCATTATAACTCATTTGTGACAGTGTATATTGCTTCATTTATTCTCTTTGATTCTTACAACAATGTATCTTATTCCATTTCACATATATTAAGAGTTTTAAATAATTAATGTCTCCATTTTATGTAAAGGAACGAGAAAGTATTTGCGGTGCACCGTACCATTTATTTAAGACATATTCCTAGAAACAAAAGTATTATCCTGTCGGACAAAATACAATCACTTTCGACATTGCTTGAGACTAGACTTTGCACCCCTGCGTTTACGTAACTGCAATGAAGCCAATATTTGTCTCGCGTGAGGCTACAAGCTCTGGTTGATTGTTTCACTAATCTGGAACGATGTGAGTACAAATTACGAGAAAACCAGTTTTATTTGGAACGTATTAGTTGAACTAAAAAAAAATCTAAGTTAATTTTAACTTAGTTGTGACTTAAGGTTAAGGGGTTTGAATCTCTGACGAGTGCGCCTAGTGTGTTCTTCTAGATCGGATTTTCACTCTAGTTTTTATATTCTCATTCATCGTTCCTAGTCTTTAGATTAAGGAGTTACTAACATCTGCACTATACGTACAACTAAAAATCTTCTATAAGCTAAGGTGCAGCGTGTGGACTCTTCAATTTTGCGTATTATCTTAACATAATCTTTTCCCGTCGGCCTTGGTGGTCTTGTGGTAAAGTGCTCTCTTCAAGAACGAATGTTCTTGGGTTCATACGCAGCTGAAGTTGACGGATTTTTTCTTAACGATAAAAAAAATCCGTAGCACAACTTCCTTCGGAAGGGAAAGTAAAGTCGTAGGTCCCATGTTGATTATGGCATGTAAAAGAACCCTGGAAGGTATGTGAAAATACTTTACCCAGCAAAATTGTTATGCTATTTTGCTTTCGCTCATAAGAATTTAGCGTTAAAGGCAACGGGTAACCAAAACGCTCTCTGAATTCCCTTAGTATATTGGATTCATACCAGATGGTGCAGGCAGCACTAACCAGTCGAAGGGCATGCCCAGTTTCGGATATATAGAAATCACATCAAATTAACCTTCGGCTTTTTTTACTACCATCGCGTCTTATTATTAATTTGGGCTATACGCCTTTATACTAATTACACTAATGGGTTAGGGATAAGGAAGATTAAATTTATAAGAAATATACTCAAAATAAGTTACACACGCAGGTTCTTTATAATAAATAAATTAAATTTAGGGAGCCTTTTAAATTAGCGTTTTATAAGTGTTTACGTTCAAACTATTGAATTTTACTCCAATGCTCCTCGTAATTTTTTTCTTCTTTTAAACGCAAATTTCATTAAAGCTAAGATGAACTGTTATTTTCAAAAGCACAGTAATATTATAACAAAAAGTTAAATGTACAAAATATTTCAAATGGGGTGGATACAACCTAATTATATGTTACTAGCATAATCTTTTATAACTTTTTCAAAAACCTTTAAGTAATTGGTTTAAAAAATTGTTAAAAACTTAAAGTATTGATTGTTACTTAATTATCATCTTGCTACTAAAGTTTACAAAACACGAGAATACCTCACTTAAAACAAAACTTTTGGTCCATTTTATGGATCCCATTAACCCATAAAAATAACCAGACAAAAATTTACAATGCTCGTGAATATTTATTTCCTCTCGCCACCCTCCATTTCGAGGGGCATGGTACCCCATATATGTTCGTTCATGACCACAAAACACCTGAACATCGCTTTAATTGGATGCACATTTTATTTGCATAGTCTTTGCTCTATAGGGACTATAAAACTTTTTTTTTTTGTTGCTCAATGAATAATGAAGCTATAAAGTGAAGCGCGTTCCTATTGAAAGCATACAATTAAATATGGGTAGATTTGAATAATTGAAAACGCTGGTTTTAGTAATTTAATGACCCAACGGGCGGGCAGTTTATGCTGAATTGTGCCATTTCTGCGCATGGGCATGCAGAGTTTGATCACTTTATTTTTCTACCCTACTGATAAAATAAGGGTATCGTAGAAATACAAAAACTACTGCTATAACTAGTTCAATGAAAGCTTTTTTTTAAAAAATTTGTATGATGAGTAGGAATGGGTAGGGAACGGTCTCGGTTATACGAGTTATTCACAAAATTACTTGAACTACTGTAGTCTTGATTCCTAGAAAGTATGTTCGCCTTTCCTCGGTTCTTTATTATATAATCTTTTATTTTCTCTTGACCCTCCAAAGAAAGTATTCCGATCTTAAAAAAAATTGAACTCAAATTTTGATAAACGTTGGCGTTTTTTACCCCCTGAAACAGAAAATTGGTTTTCGTGATGCCGTTTGTCTGTCTGTCTGTATCTCGGCATTTTACCGATCGGGATAAAACTAGGTATTTAAATTTTTTTTAAAGATTCTTTCTGAGAGTTTTTAGAACTATAAATCCAACCAAAATATTAAGGGTAGTTTACTGAAGGCTAAAAAGATAAATAATTGATTTTCTCGAAATCCCCTCTAACGATTTTGACTAAATTTTTAATACAACCACTGTTTAGCATTATAAAAAAAAATAGAAACTCTCATTTTCCCATGAAAATGGCTTTAAGGGTCATTTACATAAAGGGAAATTTATAATTTTGATCATATATCTGCAACTATTTGAAATACGAAATAACTTATATAAATAAAGTTGTATTAACTATTAAAAATAAAAGTATTTTATTTGAAATATATTTTTATAAACCTAATAGTTTCTGAACTATAAGTAAATATATATATACATTTATTAATGTATTTATATATATATATATATTTATATAGCTTATATATTTATTTATGTATATATATATATATATATATACATATATATATATTAATATTTGTATAAAACAATCTATATTATTCCGTTTCACAAATCTTTCGAGATTTTAGTAACTCTCTCTATTTCAATATGAAAGCGAGAGAAAGTCTGTGCGGTCCCCCGTACCAGTTATTTTAATAAGTACCCGATACCCTAATCACAATTAAATCAACATAGCTATATTATGATCATGAATCTAATTTTAAAGTGTGTAACATTAAACATTACATCATGTTACAATAGGACCCGCCCCCATGCTGATATTTACGCATAACTCTTGTAATTCATACTACCCGCTACAATTATACCGACACAATTAGAATCCCTACATAGTACAATTCTCTAGTGTAGTTATGTAGGTTGGTACGACATAATAAAATAATTGTGAATCATAATATATTCTCTCTACATAATCAATTTCAACATAATAAAACTGTTCGTTTATTTACCGATTGAATCTTCTTAAACTAGCAACCACCAAGACTGGCCTACGCCTAGCATCCTAAATTGACGAGTGGGCCGAGCGAGCTACGATGTTCCAACAAGATGTAGTCCATTCCGTCCTGTTACTAAAACATGTAATGGGCTGGCCAATATTGGACACGGCTAGAGAATGACTATTCACCTATTCACCTGCCCTCTGATGGTAGAGAGATGAACTACTTTTAAAACATCAGGTGATTGAAGAAACGTTGGAAGTCTGATGAGACTAGTCAACTAAGGGTCTACATGATCATCCAAAGTCGCATTGACGTCACCGAGCGTGTGTTCAGTTCTCCAACCTTGATTCTATTGCGACGAACCCACTATATATTGTGATGTGCATGTATGCTATTTTGACTATTTGATTACATCGCTTGACCGAGGAACATTGTCCTGAACCTAGACAATGTCAGGATAAAACATTTATATAATATATCTTCATCAGAATCGTAACTATGGCGATTTATTTATTGGACTCTGATTTAATTTTAACACTTAGAGTCAGCCATGTTAGATGTTGTATATTTTTTATTATCTAAATCTATTAATTTCTACCTGATTGTTAAATTTGAAATGAGGCTCTACATTTTGTCTGTCTCCACTTGGACGCTAGAGTCTTTTTGAGTGTTAAATTTTTTAGATATCCACATTTATTAATTGACTTGGAGTTGAACGAGTTAAATGTAAATTGTTTTGAAATTGTGGATGAAAGTAATTATTTGGTAAACTTCAACATAGCGTTTCTTATTTTTGTTTGCACATTGAAATATAATTCAATGTAACGTCATTTTCTGATCATTTTGATTAATTATGAAGTTAATTAACTTTTTTTTACATTTTCTAATCTTTTTCTAAGATTTGCTTCTAGTATGATTTTTCATTATTATTTACTAAAAGGGTTATTGTTTTCATTTCCTAATATTGTGTCAGACTCTGATAGTCCCGGGAGAGTTTGACCAAACTCTCACGTAATTTAAAGTCTCTCATAGAAAGTTAACATTTAAAGTTAATGTTTTTGAAGTCTTTATTCTTTGATATAAAAAATACACATTGTTTTGAAGGTGCCCATTAACCCTTATTTAGTCTTATGTATTATCTTGATGGATATTAGTATTTTTGATTTATTGTACTAAATTCAACCCGTAACATTGTTCTGTCTCTTCAACATTGACCCATTTGAATAGTGGATATATTATAAGTTTATAACTCTCTCTTAAATTATCTGCGCAATTTAAAGATATGAAGTTATTATCTATTTGTTTGATTTTCAACATATCTCACTTTGATTAATGAGACCTTGTAAAGTTTTCTGCTCTATTGTTATTGTTTTATATAAACCGTTTATATTGTTGCTTTTAAATATTGTTAAAAATTTCCCTTGTCACTTGTTCCATAGCTTACTCCCGCTCCCTTTTATCTTATTTAAAGCCGTAAATAAAAGCTAACAGAGTGGGGTTGTAACAAGTGTAAGTCTAATAAGTATTATATTTATCTCAAAATAAATTATTTACATTGACAAGTTAGTAGTTAATAAAAACGCAGATTAATCGGGACTTTCAACCGAGAAACGACACGATAGAACCGGTAAGGTTAAAAAATAATTTCATTTTCACAAATATTATTAAATAAAACTTTTTTTAGAGCTTAAAATACATAAATAACACTAAGCTTTTATATAACAAATACCCGCCTCGTTGGCGCTAGTTCGTGTTGATTCAAACTGTCAAAGACGGGGAGATCGAGGTTCGAATATCGCTAGGATGAACTGGGGGTTCCTAAGTTTTTTGCATTCTCCCTCTACGCAAATGAGGGTTAACTTACTAAATATTTAACCTTCCTAATTCCTGGCCCATAGTGTAATTTGTACTTAATCGTATAACCCAAACGGGTAGTAAGACGCGGTGCCAAGTAAGTAAAAAAATATATAACAAATATAATTTCTGCTTAGACCATACAACTGCTTCATCTTAAAGAGGCCAGGCCTTCTCATGTCCAGTTAACCGGGATACTAGATACAAGTTTACGCTTGAACAAAAATCATATCAAAGTGAGACTTTCTCCATTTTTCACTTGACAACAGTCAAATAGTTTTCCAAATAAAAATAATACTTTAAAAAATCTATTAATTCTTTCAAACATGGTATTTGGTTTCACTGGTCTTATTTAAATTTTACTTTAATTCAACTCCTGGTTAGAGATGCATTACTTATGCCCGCTCTCTGTCTAGGGAGACGGTCTTGTAAGGTGGCGTGAAAAGGAATGAGAGTTAAGGTCATATTTCTTGGGGGGAAAAAATTCTCAAAAATTACAAGTAAAAATTTTATTCGGTAGATTTGTTTAGTTTGATATTTTAGCTATAGTTATCTTAAATGTTCTAAAATATCTATCATGGGATCATTGAAACTTGAACAGAAACTTCTTAAAGAAATAGTCCAGGTCAAATTCCACGATTCTCATGATCAATATTAAAGAATTGTTGATATCATTTCAATTATACTTTTAAAATTAAACTAAACAAACCTACTGAAGCAAAGTTTTATTTATTTTGTTCAAATAAGTTTTTTGCTTTAAGAAAAACTACGTTCAATATTTAAGGTAGATGGTCTTAATTTTCACCTTTAATTGGATTAAACATTAATTTGAAACTTTTTTTAAAAAATTCAACAAACACTGTATTAGTATGTAGTAGTAATAATAATAAAAAATATTAATAATAATAATAATAATACGTTGAAATACAGTTTTTCGGCCTAAAATATTGCCGATGTAAAAAAACAACCAGAAAACTCTGTTCTCTGTATTTTCTTTAAATTTAAACGCTTGCTTTAAGTTATATAGCTTTTTATGATTAGGTAACACAATTCCAAACAATTATGAATACTAAAATGTTTCTTATATTACTATAAATAACAGACTTTGTTGACAGGAATTTAAAAAGACATGTTGGTGCTGAAACTGTCTGTTAAAGTTTGATTAAATCGTGCCACATCTCGCTTTCGTATGAAAAGTTAAATACATTTTGAACGTAACTTCACCACGTTTTGCTGCTGACGATTACAAATAATTTTCACAGTTTGAGCTGCTGTCAAGTTGTTTTGTCAATATCATAAAAAAATAAATGGGTTTATTTTATTTAAAACTCAAATTATCACCTTAATTACTGTAAAATACAATAGCTATCGTATTTGGTATGTATTTGTATAAATGGGTTGCACATCTAGTTTCGGTGTGAGGGTAGAGGAGGGTTAACTGTGTGGTAAATTGGTTTAAGAACGAGTACATTCTATTTCATGCTAAATGTAAATTTACTAGTAGTTTTTATATTTGTAATCATTTATAATACAACCTTAACGTTTTTCTCCGTACTCAGCCTCTTTCTGCCAGTTCAACCAGTCCCCATTTTTACACTAATAATGTAGATGTAAGGAAGGTAGAATTTAGCGGAAGTGTACTTGTATTTGCATGGAGAGAGTGAACAACAACCTTAAGATAATTATTAACTTCTCACATGTGACCGTAAATCAAGTCCTGACCTTGTCACTTGCAACTCAGAAAGATGAGGCTCGCGACTTTGTCCGCGTGTGCAGTGGTGCGGGTCTGGTCGAGATTTCAACGGGATAACGGTTACACTTTTTCCCATATATATTTATTTTTCGGAACTGAGCTTATCCTTTTTACTTGTGAATTTCTTAGTTTAATACAGCGTTCATAAACTTGACGGGTGGCAAACATAAATCCGGAGCTGTGGGCCTGTAATCCAATAATAAACGACGTGATTATCCTTATCACCGCCCCCCGCCCTTCCCCCCACATAAAACGCCTTTTACGTAATAAATGCATCATGCAATAAAGCTAAGTATTGTGGGTTGCAGTGCACATGATTGCTAGGCGTTTCCAAATGGCTCGTTTAAATCCTCAGTATAGAACAATAAAAAGTTATAACTTATAACATCCCTTATGGTTAACAAACGGGCATGATTGAATATGTAAATTACTAACATAAAAATTTTACCATTTGTTTGTAACAACACATCTTATTTAATAACCAAACTGAAAAAGAAAATGTATCAAATGACGTAGCAGGTACAGATATGGTTTTTTCTTTTTTGTACTTTATGAATATCTCCTAAGCGTTAAAATTACGGAAAATAACAATTTTAATAAAGAGCATAACACATGAAATATCAAATTTTTATGCCTTAATTCTAAATTTTTCCTGATTCACTGATTTGATGCTTTTAATCATCCACTGACCAAAGATAACAGAACTTTACTCGTGTTTCTAGACACTTCGAATAATTAGTTTAAAACTGTGTGTACATTTTTTTCGCTATAAGAAAATTTAACCAAAATTTGCCAAGTAAACAAAAAAAGTTTTGTCGATTTCAATTAAACTTAATGCACACATAATTGGCTACTTCATTTTGGCATTATTAATGCATTACTATGTTCATTAGGCTCATATTAACTGTTCAAAATGTGTATTTTTTATTAATTATATGTCAACCAATGTAACCTTAACTATAAAGTTAAATAGTATAATAAGATTAACTAAACACAATTATGGATATTACATCAAAAATCAGAAAGGAATTAGAAAATATATTAGTTGATTTTATTTTAAACAAGACACATATAAAAGGACCTTGGAATCAATACTTTTTGTTCTGTGTTGGTTGAAGACAAACACAACATTATATAAAACAAAAGCGTTCACACGTATTTATGACCTCTTAACCTTCCTACTATCAAAGTTTTCTTATTTTCACGGTTTGTCGTTCACCCGTGATGATCAGTTTAGTAAGCATTGACGTGCACTTATATTGACGTTCTCTTCTCTATTTGTGACAATTTGACTATTTTATTTTATCTTAACTGATTCACGTAGTCCACACACTCAGTTTACCCTGAAAGGTAACGGTCAAACCTTGAATATTATAGTATGGTTCTATAATATAAGCTACACCATAGAGCACTCTCGCAATTAACTAAACTGCCGATGACAGGTAGATCGAGATACACTGAGGGTGTATTTTCCTAATAGTTTTCCACTCTCTCTCTCCACGTAAATGTGGCTACAATTCGTTTAGATTCAACCTTCCTCATCCCTAGCTCCTCAGCGTAGCTAGTACATATGCGTAAAACATTGATAGGCAGTAAGAAGCAGTCCTAAAAAAATACCATAGTGTAATCCGTCAAGGTAAGCTTGCTTCCTTTCAGGGTAAACTAACTGCGTCTACAGTCCAATTTTTATAACAGGGGACTTTAGATCATACAAACTTTTTTTTGTAGTTCAAATTGATAACAGCTATTTATTTCATTTGTGTAATTTTACAAGTATTGATAATACCTTAGCAAAAGTGACAAATGCGGATAGCAGTGACCTGACGTATGAGTATGTGAAAGTAGACCTAGTAACTTTTTTACCCGGTAGATAAGGCTCTTAATATCAAAATTGGACTGTAAAGCTGCCTCGCATTACTTCTCCCATGGTTTCCGATGCAATGGGCTCTGCTCGTGTTAAATATCGTCAAACGGACGATCACGGTTAGTATTCAAACAGTGTAATGGCGCGGAGGATCAAGCGAAACGTGAACCAGCGGTTCAGATAAACCAAGCGTCGCGCTTGCGATTAAAACAAATGACCTTAAACATGACATATTTCTGAAACTTCTATTGGAGGGTACTCGCACAAAGTCATATCGTCTGGTTTACTGGCGAAGGTAAGGCTTGGCCTTTAATCCCGACTGGGCTTATCGAGCCTCTCTCCCCCTTAAAAGTGTCCTCCCTTTCTAAGCAGATGCTGGTACACTTCCTTTAAATTATACCTGTTTCAGTCTAAATATGCGAATAGTTTGGATGTATAGTAAAACGCGTAGTTTGGCAAATAGGACATTAAACAATGTGCTTTTTGATATTTAATGGGATTGTGAACCCGCTATTTAATTGTGCTTTGTAATGTATTTCTTTGATGGTAAAGGTACATATAAAAGGTTTGAGGGCTTACTTTGTGTCGTGATATTTATTTACCATCTCATTGCGAATAAAGGTATTCTTTAGTTTTGATAAATCTTACCGAATAACCACCCTCATAAAAAATATAGATGTGGCTAAATGCCGTGGTGGCTATGCACTGTGTCATTTAAAAAAAACACTTTTATTTGGTGTCATAATAATATAAAATTTATATAGATTATTATTATTAGCACCGCGTCTTACTACCCGTTCGGGTTATACGCAATTCATATAACATTTTAATTTATTTTCATAACCTACAACTCTAAAAAAAAAAAAATCAGCTCACTTTAACTCCCATCACTCATTGAATATATTATTATTATTATTATTATTATATTTATTATTATTATTATTATTATTATTATTATTATTATTAATTATTAGCACCGCGTCTTACTACCCATTCGGGTTATACGCACTTACGCTAATGTGTAATGGTAGGGTGATTGTGAGCTGAAATGAAGGACCTACAGTTTAACGTGGAATCCGAACCACGGTGGAGGCCTGGCATTCCCCACATTCACAAGATGTCTTGTCAGAGGTGAAGGAAGGGTTTGTCAATCAGATAAATCTGTGCCGGGACCGAGGATTGAACCCCGGTCGCCTCATTGAATATAATTTAGTACATACTCGTAATTGCTATGTATAAACCTTTTCCCTATGATGCATATAATTGTGATCATTGGTGAGAACAATGCAGTTAAAAAATAGCAATCCTGTTTGGGACTAAACACATAACATGAATTTTAATGATCTAATATCTATAATACTATCTTATTTCTATTACACCTGCTGAATTATAAAAAGTAATGTTGGAAAATAGAATATAACATTAAAACTGATTGTATGTCCGAGTTTAACTCAACTGACTTCGATAATCCTTGATGAATGTATAATTGTTATGCACTTGATTGACTATTGATCATTAGCTACATTAAATAACATGAATTTATTAGTTATTCAACACTACCCACAGTGATATCACGAACTAATTTGTTATTGATTATCAACTGCAGCTTAAATACAAATTGATATGATACATATATAATTATCTACAGCGATAATATGAAATACATATTTGTTGACCATTAACTACCTGATTTATTTGGTTATTGATAATTCACCACAGTGGTAACTTGAATTAATTGGTAATTGGTAACATGAGTTAATTGGTTTTTGATCATTAGCTACAGTGATAAGAATTAATTACTTATTTATATTTAATCACAGTAATAATATTAATAAATTATTTATTGATTATAAACTATAGCAGTTATTTTAAACTTTTTTCAACTCACGGCACACTGACCAAGGCAATAAAATTGTCATGGCGTACCATCAGTTTTTAAGGTAAGATTTTATCATTAATAAAACGAGTACTAAGATTGTGTTTAAAAGTTCAATAGCTATAGTTATTGTAATAACTGTGTAATTTTTAGAAATAATGTTGGTTATGGATTTAAAAAGATTTATTTTTATTCCTCAAATTTTTTTCTATTTTCTTTTTAATCTTGTCCCAAAGTGCCATGGCACACCGGTTGAAGAACTACAGTGATATGTAAACACTATTATTTTGATTTGAAAAAAAAATCTCATTAGTTTATAATCGCTGAAGTACACGTTTTTTTGTCATAACGTCACGTGTTTGTTTCAAAAGGGTGGTATTCGTCCTACATATTCAGAACCAAATAATCTGTATCGGCACACGACTTACAAACTAAAATAACTCTAATACATACAATCTGATCCATGGCCGTTATTTATACACAATGAAATGGGAAGCTTTCATTTTATCAGTGATACGTTGTTTCGGCTCTGATGGGAATCGATCCCGGGATCTTTAGCTCAATAGACACAAGTATCACTTACTGAATTACGATATCAGACTTTATACCTTCCTTTTCATTAATTTATATCATGTAGCCGCAAACCCTCAGGGATATGATATATTTAATCATCTTCTCACTAAAAATAACTAGGATCAGTCCATGTTATAAAAGATACAATAGGTTCCAACATAATATTACGTATGGGTGATAAGGTTTTGTAAGGATTTTTTTTTATGAAAAGTAATAAAGTAATGCTAAATCAATGTATTGTGATGAATACAATGTATCCAGGTAGCAGAGAACGGCCACTTTTCTTGCTATGGTTTTTTTTTTCTCCCATAGCAACAAAAAATATTCTTTTATTTTCATTCTGACCGTAGAGAATGAAGTATCGATATCACATCTCTCTTTCCATGCCGTAAAAGAATATTCAGAGACTGATGATATAATTACCTTTTGCCTGTTGTTAAAAGAAGCCCGCCACACACTAATCCTGCCTGAATAGACCGGATTACCTGCGATGAAACTAGAAAAAAAAAATTCTATACAACAATGAAAAGTAGTCTTTCAAATTATATGTGTAAAAATAGCTTTTTAATGTTTAGAGAAAAATATCAAATTGATTTTAATAGACCGGGCACTTATTTAAGTATATGAAGTAACATTTGAATTAGAGCTGAATATTTTTAACCGTGTCGCATTACCCGTTTAAGATAAAAGAATATATAATATTAATTACGTGAACCACGTATAACCTCAATAGTAAGACACGGTGCTAAAAAATATATTTAAAAAACACAAACATGGTGTGGAGAAGTAGGTATATGTAGAGTAAATATAATCCGACACCTTATCTGAATCGATAGCGTGTCTGTCTGTTGAGCTAAGGGTTCCAAGCTCGATTTCCGGCATGGCCGAAAAATTGATCAATTATGAAATGTAGGTTTCCTTTTTCACAGTGATGAATTAACGGCCTGGGGCTGGATGTTGTGTCTCTTTTAGATTTAAGTTAGTTTTCAAGTCGTGTGGTGCTATAATCAGTTTATTCAGAAAATGCACGTTAAGTACCTAATTTTTTTTTAATGAAACTAGTAAGTGTATACGCATTTGTGTGGTGGGTGCGTGGGAAACATTTAGGAAAAACACATCCTCCTTACATCAGGCTGGGGTTTGAGCCTCTAAATCCCTTTCACTGGCAAGCCAGACTAAATGAACTCGACATTTAGACCGCGTGCCCACCGGTGCAAGTGAATTTGAGTATTGATATCCTACCATCGCTTTAGTACTGTAAATGAGATATTGTTTTATTCATTATTGAGAAAGTGTGCTGCTATTTAAATAATTATGATTCAACCCTAAATAAAATAGGGTCTAATTTTTAACGCATAGCTATAACCATTGCTATAAGGGGCTGTCTTTAAATTACTTAAGGCTTTTTGTTTTCGTGATTTTCAACCCCACGTATGGAATCGTAAGATTTTCTGTCGCCTCCCACCCTCTATCATACATTTTTACGATTTGATCAATTATATTACTTTAATCGTTTGATTATTTTTAGACAAAAGGATTGGTAATAAAGTGGCCGATATTAAATTTTAGAACACATTAATTGCATTAAATAAATAAAATCTAAGTGTGATTTTGTAATTAATATATTTATTTTCTGATAAAAAAAATCATTCAGATTTGTATCACCATAAACATGATAAAATTCCTTATGTAATATAAATTCTGACATTCATCCCCCAGCCTCCTAAAGAACTTACGTAATTTAAGGATGGCCCCAAGGCGCATCAGAATTATTATTTATTATTAATTATTATTATTATATTTTTATTATTATTTTATTATTATTATTAGCACCGCGTCTTACTATCCGTTCGGGTTGTACGCACTTATGCTAATGTGTAATGGTAGGGTGATTGTGATATGAAATGAGGACCTACAGTTTAACGTGGAATCCGAACCACGGTGGAGGCCTGGCATTCCCCACATTCACAATTTGTGATTAATACACGTCTTGTCAGAGGTGAAGGAAGGGTTTGGCATTAAGATAAATCTGTGCTGGGGGTCCGGGTTTCGATCCCGGACCCCCAGCTGAGAAGTCTGACACCTTACCTCTAGACCGCCAGGTCACCCAGAATAATTAGAAGAGCCGGGTTTGATCTTGATCACCTGCACCAAATACATTTTTACTATAGTTTTTTGTTTGTCGTTTAATTTTCCATGCCTAGTGCCTCCGAAAAATACATGTTTACAATGATCGAATAAAAATAAAGAAGGTGGGATTGAGAGGAAATGTGCATGCGTTTTAGTAGAGGGAAAGTAGGAAAATATTTAGGAATATATACCTCAGTACATTCCCCGCCGATATTTGAACCATGGCTTGCCACTCCCCTTCAAACCAGACAGTGCGAACTAACACCTTTATCTTGTTGACCACTGGTGCGTACCTAATTTTAGTTTTCACACTAGAGGAGTGCTGGATCACTTCCTTTAAACGAACTATTCTCATCCGATTTCAAGGTGGATGGCTTCATAAATATGAAACATGTGTTCGACAAGGATTCGAAACCAGGAGCCTTGACTCAACTGATTCCTTACTCAAGCAACTGAACAATCAGGGGAGTTTTCAAAATCTGAGCCACTCACCCCCATTTAAATCGGAGGCCAGGTCCCCGAATATTCTTGTTGGTAGAACAGGATCACTATTAGCCAAACGTCTGGGGTTCAAATCTGCCTGAGCACATGTTTCAAATACATAATTTCACTATTTGGAGTTCTTCCAAATGGGCTGTTATATATCTATAGTTGTTTTTTTATCACCGCGTCTTACTACCTGTTTAGGTTATGCGTATGCATATGTACTAATTTTCTCTGCTTATTTAAGGATGAGGAAGGTTAAATTTAAAGAAAGTGTATTTGCATTTTCGTGCAGAGAGAATTGAAAACTATTGAGGTAAAACACCCTCAGTAAACTCGACCGGGATTTTAATCCTGATCTCCTCATCATCGGCAGTCAAATATATTATGAGTGACGCGTTAGACCATGAGGCCACCGTAGTGAGTGGTAGTGGTATTAAAGTATTGGACAGATAAGATTAAGGTAATCAATACACTCAATTAAACCCGCATCAGTGAACATGTGAGCTAAGGCGTCAACTTCAGCCGGTATTATTTTCTTACTGTGAAGAGGATGTGGTTTTACGATCTTCCTCCATACAAAAGATCTTATATTTATTATAAATTGTACCTTCATAAAATCTGCTCCATAGTAAGGCACTATGTACACACACAATAGCATTGTTCCTACGCATCATGGAAAACCTGGAATTTTAAAATATTTATTGCAGGCCTGGAAATGTTATGAAAATTCTCAATTTTCCAATATGGTCCTGTAATTTTTCAGGTTGTTTTGGAAATTCCTTTGTTCCCCTTTTTAAAACAGGTCATTAAACTGGAAGGACATGAAATTTCCTAGATATCTGAGATAATTCATAAGGTGCCTGCATCCCTCAAATTTTTTCATCAAGTTACTGAATCATTCTTTAACATAAAACTAGGTTGTATTATTGTATTATTTTTTTAGTATACATAACATAAACTATCATGGTTAATATGAACAATGAGAGTTGCTGTTATAACGTGTGCACTTCATAAACCAACTGATTATATCTACGCATGGCATAAACTAATTTAAATCTAAAATAAACACAACATCCAGATACCCCAGACGTTAATTTATCACTGTGAAAGGGCAAACCTACATATCATCCATGATAATGTTCAAATGAGTTTAAGCTATGTTTTAATTATCTGAATAACTCGTTGCGTCATTAAATGCATTAAAAAATAATGATGTGGGAAAATGAAGATGTAGGGGTGTTGGGAACCGGCATAAAATAAAATAAAATAAAATTTGTAATGATGCGTGTTTTCCATGATTACTAGGGCTAGGATTTGTGTGCCCTAAAATTTTCTTGACAATGCTTTATAAAAAATGCATTTGTGGCCAGAAACAAAACAAAAAATGTGCCCTTTAAAACATAAAAATGCCCTATAGAACTAAAAAATTACCATTAAAACTTACATTTTTTTTATTTCCCTGCAAAATTAATTAAGAAAATAATAGGTGTATGAAACAAAACAACAATAATCTAAAAAATATAATATAGTTGTTTGAGTGTTTCTGTGCCAAAAGAAATTCTATATTTTATTGACCAATTTTACTAACTTTACTTATAAAAAAAAAGAATAATCAAGAAAAACAACTTAATTTTTTTTACAGTTTCTATGACAAACTAAAAATGTATTGCCTAAAAACAAGGCCTAGAAAAGAGAAAAGAAACTCTTAAAATACAATTTAACATTTTACAGTTTCTGTGCCAAACTGAAAATCTTTAAACAAAAAATATGTTATAATAAAGAAAACGGGGAAGGGGTGGAAGTATTCTTATCGCCGTGGTGTCACCACCGTTTGCTATTATGTGTGTACAAGGTTTATAAACACGAGCATTCCCCCCCCCTTTTTTATTCTCAGTCTTGCTTCTGGCTTTATGGAGAAAAAATATACAAATATGTCCTTTATATTAAAAATACCAAAATATTTAAAATAATTACTCATAAATAGCAAAAAAAAAAAAGCCTTAAAACTACTGAAAAATCTGAAAATATGTCATATTTCATAAAAAAACAACATGGAAATATGCTAAAATATGCCTTCATAAAGCTACTTAAATCAACTTAGTTTCCTATGAAACACATTTGTATAGACTTGAACAGCATTCTAGGTTTGTTAAAAAATATATGCAAAATTATAAAGATCCTAACCCTAATGATTACTTTATACATTTGTCCTGGAGGAATTGTAGAAAATCCTTGAAATGTCCTGGAAAAATTTTCATAATTTTGTGTAAGAACCCTGAATAAAATTAAAATGTCACATCATTTCGTAAACTTAGAATATTTTAAAAATAGCGAAAATTAAGTATGGAGTAGTCCTAATTTTAAGAATCATTGCGTGTGTGTATTATTTCAATAACCCACGTGCTGTGCAGGAAGTGTTGGTTCCGTGTTGCAGGCACAGATTCAACTGTTTCTGAAAGTGTTTGTTTCACCTTATTTAATTTGTTCGAGATTGCCTCTGTACTTCTGTTGTGTTACCCCAGAACTTGACGTGGGATCAGAGTAGTATCAAAGCTGTCGAAATATATGTTGGTAGTCAACACCACTGTAGCGTATGCTTTTACCTCTTTGTCCCCCCCCCCCCCTTTTCCACTCCCTTTTTTTTTAGAGAAATGTCTGACGTCATAGTAATAAAGCTAAACATACTTCCGCAGCAAAGGATAAAAACAACCGTTGTATAGTGTTTGCTGTAGATGTGTTTTTGGCGAAGTGAGTTTTCGGTAAAAATAAAAATAGCTCACCTTGGTATTATGAATTATATAGTAACAAAGTAGAGGGTTGCGAGGTTTTAAGTTGCTAATTATTAATTAATACATACCCCTTCTCGTTCCCCATCCTCTTCCCCCATCCTTTGTGTGTGTGCGTTATACCGGTAGTTGAAACCTGCCCCCCGGTTACCTTTCCCCGCCCCCACTCCGCCCCATCCACCCCTACCTTTTACACTATTGTGCTGCCATGCATTAACCCGGTTTCCCCACCCTTCCAACCCCCTTTTATCCCATACGTTTCACCCCCCCCCCCTACCCTCTTCATCAGGGTAGTGCCGTGCACAATTCTGTTGAACAACATACAGTAGACACAAAATATCAAGGTTTGAAAATGGATTTACGTGACGTAAGCATTTCTGAAAAAACTTCAAATAAAAACACGAAAACGAGTCATTTTGTTTTCACGTAAAACAAAATTGTCTAATCGAGACAAAAACTAATAATTAAAATTAATAGCTTAAATATTATTAAGAACCTGGTACAGGAATCTTTAAATATGTTTAGATTATAAAGGTTTTAAAGTTCTTTATTATTATCATAAATGAGATAAATTTAAATATATGCACTAGTGGGCAGGCGGGCTAAATGCCATTTTCATCTAGTTTAGTTTGCCGAAAACGGTGCTCTAATTTCAGTATGGTATATTAAAGAGGAGGGAACGATACTTTCCTAAATGGTTTAACATTCTCTCTCGACTATAATGAAGGTATATTTCATCTCAATTATACCTCCATCAACCCGTACGGGTATCAAATTAATGTATCCTGTATGGATTGTAAAAGGAGCAAAAATGTTTAAATCTCATATTAATGTTTATTTAGATATAAACAATTATTATTAATCTTTTTTACTCTTGAAATTCTTGTATTTTTAACAATGTAATTTTTTTAATGTCAGAAGGTTTGTAGACCTAATATATAGAGTTTTGAAAAAAAAAGGGGGGGAGGTTCAAAACTTTTGGATCTTGTAGTACTCATTAAAATGAATAAAAAAAAGTCCTAGTTAGTAAACCTAGGCCCGCAAACCAACAATCTCAGAGATGCAAGCAATTTTGTCTTTCGGTAATAAAAAGAGGATAAAAATTGAAATTTTATTTGAGCTTATATTGCACAAATTTATTACCTTATCACAACAGAAGGTGTTGTAAATGTTGTCCTTCCATTTCCGCACAAATTTCAGGTCTTTGAATCAAACATTTGCGTTCTCTTTGAAAAATCCCTGGCTTCATTTGAATCGTCTGACATGTGTTTTCAACTCGCTGTTGTAAATTTGTAGCTGGGATGGAAAAAGAGGATGCCGAAGAATATGTAGGAAAAGGACCGCAAGCGAGGTCAAGAAAGAGATGGGAGGAGAAGCTAACAGAAAATGTGCAAATGAGAGGAGAAGGCAGGAAAAAATTAAAGAAGGAAGATTGGTGGAAGAAAATAGGAAGATTGAAGCATTTTACAAAACTGACCCGGCCACAGGCTGGAAAAAGTTGATGATGATGATAATGTAAATTTACTAGATCATTAATAATGGACACGAATGTACTAAGGTTCGCGGGTGAGGGGGGGGGGGCCTTGCGACTGGACCTCCTCGACCTATTAATCGCATCCAATCGTGTGTCCCCCTCATCCCCCCTCCCCCCCCTGCGAACCCTTACATAAACCCTTTGGATCATTTTTTTTATGGGGGATACTGAAATAGTTTAGTGTATTCGTATTCGATAGAAGATTTATCAGGCGAGGAGGTTGGTTTTCCACGCATCTGCGGTTATATTTCTTCTAGATTCTACCTTCGTCATCCTCATCTCATTTTCGTAACTAACAATCCGAAAGGATTCTTAAACTTGGTGAAAAAAAAAGATAGTACTTTAAGTTAAGATAACGGCCAAAACAACATTCAATCGACGCACATGACAAGTTCCTTTTTAACCTTCCCCCTTCCCCCTTGCCGCCTCAAGTTCATATAGGTGTGTGTGTGTGTTTCGTGGTTTCCTATATATTTGTTAATTTACCTTATAGATTTAGAAATATTTCTCCCTATTCATTTTGTTTTTACATTTTACAGTCTTTAGTAAAAAGCTTATCAATAATCTCCTTTATTAAATCTCTTTGATTCGTCACAATTTTAACAACATGCCCGTTAGAGCATGTGCATAGTTTAACTGTCTAGTATTAATCGTCGAAAAGGCATAATATTAATCAAAGTTAAACTAAAAAAATACTATTAAAAGGAGGCAACTATTCTGAGACTGGCGAAATTTAGTGAAATTCATGAATTTAGATAGCCTTGCCCTCTACTTCAACATTTACAAACTTGTAACAAACATATGAAGGGAAATATTGGTTCTAGCTTTACAATTTATTGCAGGCGTATTTTGGATATATTTTTATTTTATATCTTCTCATAGTAGTCTGAAATTGATCTTTTCACTTTAGAAATAAAATTAGTTGCTTCTTCTTCTATATTAATAAAATGAAGAGTTTGTTTGTCCGTTGCAAGTATTACGCGATATGAGCCGCATGTATAGGCCTGAAATTAATTAATTTAGTAACCCTTTTTCATTAACATGTGCATTTTCAAGCAGGAATTTTAAAATTTTGATTAATTCTTTTTAATTAATTCAAAACCGGGTCGTAAGCAAAAAGGCTACGAGCAGCACAGAGCTTAAAGGCACTATTTTTTTTTAACTCGGGCAACGCTGGGTACTTCAACTAGTTTTAAATAGAAATAATGCAATGATTTGAGCAGGTCTACACAAAATAATTATACGATTTATCGTAAAACTGTGATCGACGTTTTGCCCACACCTCGTCTAAATTACTCCACCTCTACCTCCACCTGACCCCTACCACGTCTTAATATGCATCCGAGCTTTACGCTTATAAATTATGCTAGTAAGGTAGTCATAAATAAGGTGTAATTTGGAGGAAAAGTACACGCATTTATGTAGATAAAGAGTCGGCAACCACTTTTCATGTGGTCACCGATGCAGCTGATTTGAATGACTACTTTATTAAAATATAATTGATGAAATATTTAACACATCAATATAAAGCAAAAGTTATCTCAAATTCAGTATATACCACTTGACAGCAACCAATGATTCAAAATGTTACTGCGATATATGGTTTTCCACTAAACTTATTCCTCATTTAGTTTGTTTAATTCAAATACATCAATGTTTTGTACTTTAATGGGAGTAAAATAAACATTTAACAAGCTTGATTAATTATTGTGACGTTTTACCTGCCAACCTTTACACTATAGTGGTCGTGTTTTGTTTGAACAGTTTTAATTGTTGTTTTTGCGCACCGCCTTTTATTACCTGTCTGATTTATCTGCATATTTTACATTAATTAGCTATGTTTTAAAAAAATATATAATTTAGAGTTAATATACCTGTATTGGCGTGAATTGCGAGTTTGACGCAATTTAGGAAAAAATCACCCTCATTACACTAAGCCGGGATTTAGAAACCGACCTCTCCCTTACCGGCAAGTTGGTCTTTTTCGCAAGTGACGTGTGACCACATAGATCACAGCTGAACTGTGTTCAACTTGACTTAGAAAATACAAGATGTAATTGTTTGATCAAGGGACACATATTTAAGAGCGCTGTTGGAAGTTAACTTATTTGTAGCCTATATATAAGTATTAATACCATGCATGTGTATCACAGACTGATACGTGATAGTTATCCACAAGATTGGAACTGAAAGCTGAATCAAATTTAATTAAATGAAAAATAAGAACCTGGACATGTAAATTTAACCCAAGATCTTTGGCTCCTAAATTCTATTACCATGTCCAGGTTGTAATTTTTCACTTAATTAAATATATAGATTAGTCAAGTTCATAATTACGCACAAGGTGGAAAATATAAGTTAATACGGATGTGATTGTCGATATATTAACCTGATTAAATGTATTTAAATTAGTTAAAAATAAGATTTGGACACGAAAATCATATCTGGTATTTTTGCATTAGCCCGTTAACACTCTTAACCCTGAACTATACAGGAATCGTCCACTGCTCGGGAACATTCTTCAGCCATAGATGTCATGGATGTGATTCAATGATAGCTCATGGAGACGATGAATTCACTCATGCATTACAAACACCGCCTTAAACTATGATATTAAGAATAACCCTGAGTACGGGACGATTCCTGGATAGCTCATTATATTAATATTAGCGAGCTAAGCCAAAAGTCCCGACCTTTGTTCCGGCGTCCAGGTGCCATTTTTCAACTAGATTTAATTTAATATATTTATTGATAATTTAATTCAACGCCTATCTGGTCGCTAGTGCTAAAATATTAGTTCTTCACTTCTGAGTATATCTCACTCAAATTCTTACTGGAAAAAAAAAAGAGCTTCCAGAGGTTTGTAGGGCCTAAACAATTAATACAATTACTTAAATAATACATTAACTTGTGTTACCACGGTCAAGTGTATCCTTTGGAGTTAAGACCTTGTCGCCGAGGCGTCCTTGGGAAGGAAGGACGCCACAGGGCGGGTAGGATGCTACTAATAGGCTTCGGACACTGTATGCTGCCGTGACACACACACACACACACACACACACATCTTCCACTTTATTTGAAATTGTCCGTGGCGGCTCGCTTTGAGCGCAGTTTACACATCATAATGTATTGATACACATCCTAGGGGCAGGGCCATTTCACGGGTCAGCGAGCATCGATATGAACATTGAACAACACCCATTTTAAATATTAGCCGTACGTGTGTCAGTTGTTTTGGAGTAAAAAATAAACGAGATCGTATTGAACATATTTTTTTAAATTCATTTATACTATTATTACCTTCATTTTTATTGAAATAAAATTTTCTCATTCAATGGTTTTTGAAAGGTTGATGATGATGATGATGATGATGATGATGATGATGATGATGATGGTAAGATTTCCATTCATTTGTTTGTATTTCTCTATTTTTACAGAATAATATTTTGAATTTTATCAATAGATGTGTTGTTTTTGTCCCTCGTCTTTTTTATAAAGTATCACAAAGTGTTCATAAAGAGTATAAGATGAATTATTTATGCTATCCTTTGGCAACGAATGGTATTGACCATTAATAGTTTGTACTTTTACCCGCCTCGGTGGCGTAGTTGGCTAACGCGCTATTCGTGTTGAGCTCTACTACTGAGGACGGGGAGATCGAGGTTCGAATCTCGGTCGGGTGAACTGGGGGTGGTTTTTCCTAAATGGTTTTCCACTCTCCCTCCACGCTAATGCGGGTTCACTTCCTCTAATTCAACCTTCCCAATTCCTAATCCATTAACGTAATTAGTACTTAAAGCGTATAACCCGAACGGGTAGTAAGACGCGGTGCTAAATTATAATAATAGTTTGTAATTTAAAAAAAAGTTTAGCACTGCGTCTTACTACCCGTTTGGGTTATACGTCCATGTACTAATTAAGCTAATATGTTAGGGACTATGAAGGCTTAATTTAGAGGAAGTGAACCAGCTTTTGCGTGAAGGGAAAGGGGGGGGGGACTATTTAGGAAAACCAACCTCAGTGCACCCGACTGCGATCGAACCCCGATCTCCACGTATTCGGCAGTCTGGTCTAACACAAGAGTGGTGCCTTAGACAATGCGGCCACCAAAGTATGTTATAGTTTGTTAATATTATTCTCATTTCATTCACGTTGAGTGATGTTTTGCGTGGTTATTACTTAGGCGGGTTATGAGCTTAGGATAGTTGGGACCACCGTCCAGGTAAAGCCATTTAAAGTGAATGACGCTGTGAAATTGGGACTTCTTATTTTGATTTTGAGCTTACCTAGGTGAAATATTTAATTTTTTGGAATTTGGTTCTAGTAGCTTATTCTTTTTGTAGCATCACCTTGTGTGTCATTATTGGTCAGCAGTGGCATAAACTAGCTAAACCATGATAAATGGATAAGAAGGATAATATCTAAGGAAATGCAACGTGATTCTTCTGGCTAGCAGGGAAGAAACAACTCAAATGAAGCTGTCTGGGATCGAATCCCGACCTCTCGGACCAAAGCCAAGAATCTTCAACTTGTTACATTCTGGGGCCATTAAATGTTGCACATTAGCTATTAAGACGCTTTTACCTTTTAATATGATCAATTTGATTTGACAAGATATCTCAATTCTTACGATATAATTTTGTTAGGGTAAACTTTTCTATAATGTACAGTAGACTAGTAAATGGTATATCAACTTTTTTAGGAAAGAGAAATATAAGGCCCATGTCAAGAAATTTTATAACTTGTTCAAAAATTTTGCATGATTCAATGTATTGTAATTTTTTAATACAAGTTTAACTTTTACCTTTTCATGTAACCTACTAATTGGCCTATATAAAGTATTGTTGTATTGTATACTTACTTATTTTATGGCACTAGGAACTTGAAAGTTCATTGCCGCACTTATAAAAATACGCCACTGTTAAAATAATACGCCACTTTTAAAAGTACACCACATATCCCTATCTTAATATAACTCAATCCATTCCATCTCATTACACCATATCTCTTTCAAGTAAATTCTAATGTTAATCTCCCATCTGTGTCTAGGTCTTCCCAATGGTCTCTTCCCATTAGGTTTAAAAGTCAGTAAGGTTTCTGAACACGTCTCTTGATTCTCCCATTCGCACTGCATGTCTTACCCATCGTAATCTGTGAGATTTTAGGGTATGTAACTCATCATGATGTAAGCTGCTCCAACCTCCAGTATTATAATTTCTTTTTAGACGAAACATCTTCCTAATCACCTTGTTTTCGAACAGCATACATTTATTTTTGTCATGTAAAGTAAGAAAGAGACCACGTTTCACACCCATAGAGAACAACCGGTAAAATGATTGTATATTCTGAGTTTTACATTCCTTGACAGCAGGCGAGATGTCAACAACTTATTGACCGATTAGTAACATGAATTTTCTGACTTTATTCTTATCCTTATTTCCACTTTACTGTCGTTGTTTCTATTAAAATTGTTCCTAAATATTTAAATTCATTAACTCTGTTAAATCAAAAGTTGTTCTCAGTAATTTCTAAATTATCATCTCTACTCTTGTTCCCTCTGTGATAATATACTTAAGTCTTTTCAGCGTTCGCTTATAAACCTATTTCCTTACTAACCTCTAATAAAATTTCTCCATTTCTTACAATAACTTCTTACTACTGCCCAACAAAGTTAAATATATGCATATACTAATAGCTGCATTGTACCGTTTAATGTTAACACTTTCATTCTCTCTTGCATCAGCCTAATAGCATATTCTAAGGCTAGAATAAAAAAGTAATGAGGAAGGTGCATCACCTTGTTTCAATCCATTAAGTATTTTGAAAGTATTATTCTATAGATAAATTAAATCTCATTACTTTAAAATGTATACTTTCTTTACACTCTTCATTTCCTAAAATTTAATGTAAAAACAAGCATATATATGCATTTTTTTTTAAATCTTTAGAGTATATTTAGAATGTTTTGTTTAAATACATATCTGTACACTTCTCTATAGAAGGGATTATCCCATGGGCCTTCTTCAGCCCTTTGAACTTATTTCTTGTGACTCGCAGCCATTTTTATGTTTTATCGAAAAAAGATTCACCGTGAATTGCAAATGGCAAGCCTAAAATCTTGAAAGGTGCTATTTTAGAACTACATTCCAGAGACTTTTGTTGTGACTTATGTATTACGAATTCATATATTTAATTTCAGACAATCATCACATTGCTTTCTGCATTAAAAACATAAAACAATTACTTAAACCCAAAATGTATGTGTGTGTTTATTGCGGCCTACAAATTATGTTTAGTTTTAGAACTTAAAAGCTTTGAAACCTCTACTCTAAGAGTACAAACAGTCAGGGTTTCTTCAGATGTTAAAAATGAATATACATAAATGCTGAAACATAAAACGCTATCTATGTTTGATATGTGTAAAATTAAGTTTATTCAACAGACCATTAACAAGTATCGACAGGCACGAAGATTAACGGTCATGATCATCTAAACTGGTTTGTTGGTGACAGGGAGTCCGAAGTTAAAATCCCTACCGGTTTTAATAGGAGTGTATTTCCCTAAATTGTTTCTTTCTGTACACAAATTCTGGTAAAATTACTCAAAAACTATACTTTCCACATCCATACGTTATTAGTGTGGTTAAAACTAATTAATATAAGCCGAATTGTTAGTAAGTCGTGGTGGATAAAACCAAATTAAACAGACAAAAAAAAACCAAAACAATCTTTTTAATCATTCAGCTTTTCAAATTGCTATTTTTTTTTTTATATTAAGCCAAATCTTTGGAACATCACGTTTTCAGACATTTGAGCGAAAATTTTGTATTTCTGATCTAAATCAACCTGAGAAACATATTGAAGTCCGGGTATTTTCAAATATAATTTAACTAGTCACAGTATTTAAAAAAATTATTAGTCAGTAGCGTGACGTGCTGCCAGGGTAATCAAAGCTTATACTGTACTTGTTAATTGTTCTCATCACTCAGTAGAACGTTTATTGGCCAAATATAATTCAGGACTTTCTCCTGAGTTAAATATGTATAGCAGCGACTGTGAATGACTGTTCAAGTGGGGACCGAGTTGGGGAGAACACATTACAGGTAAAGTTTTGACACACTCTGCAGTCTCTAGTAACACAATACGAAGCTTTCTCTAGTGTGGCTAACAGATATTCAGTGTGTGGTGTGGATATATGAGAGCAGCGGTTGACCACGTGTGCTAGAGTGTTGTTGCTGGTCCAAGTTGGTTGACTCAACAGGTTGAATAGGGCACAGACTCAACACACGCACAATCTGCTGCTTGTCATTTCAGAGAAGCAACAGTTGCTACCAATCCTTTCTTTCTTGTAGAGTCGTCCTCTATGGTGGTTTCATATACTGAGAGAACTAGGCGGGTTTGGTTAGAGAGAGAGAGAGCTATGGCTGCCTGTGCCTTGACGTTTTTATTTTAGAACCGCGTCTTACTATATGTTCAGGTTATACACATATGTACTAATCACGCTCGTGAGTTAGGTATGAGGAAGGTTGAATTTAGAGGAAGTGTACCCGCACTTGCTTTGAGGAAGAATGGAGAGCCATTTTGTAAAACCACCCGAATGGATTCGAACCTCTATCTCCTCGTTAGCGGCAATCTAGTCTATTGTGAGAGTGATGCCTTAGACCATGCGGCCACCGAATTAGGTTTATGCCGTAACAAAAATAATAGTTGATGCTTATAAGGAACTACTTGCTACCAGTATTATAGTTATGGTAATAATAATTTGGCTACGTGTTCTGCGTCTTATTACCCATCCGATCTATCCCAATATTTACAATAATTCTGGGGTATGGATGATAAAGGCAACATTTAGTGTAAATGTAGCAGTATTTGCGTGTAGAAACACTTGACTGAGATTCTAATTCCAATTTCACTTTCATTTGCAAACTAGACGACATAAAACTGACGTATTTGTCGGCGTGCCCACTAGTGTGGTTAAAAGGGCACGAGTGACAGTCAAAAATATTCTAAGCATTCAATTTAGGTTCTAGATTGCTTATGTCTCTTTTCCTTTTTGGTCTCATTATTAAGTAGAGATGGTATTTCTATAAACACACATTCCTTTCCTACGTCATTTCGATGCTCAGAAAATAGAAATGTCAACAAATCAGGGCTATTTTGATTTCACATATTTTTCCATATTTCACATGATTTTACATAAAACTAGGTATATATTTTGTGATTTTATACTCTATTTGTATATTAATTACAAATTGTTGAATTTTTAAACATTGTTTGGTTGGATATTATAGCCAAAAGGATTGTGCTAAAGAACTATTGTAAATGATAAAAATCCAGCTCAGGTAGTTGAGGGTTTTTCCTCTAAGTACATGCCTCCTCCCCCACAATCAATTCTGTTCAAAAAGAGCCTTGGGATTGATTTTTAAAATAATTTTCCAAACAGATAAGGAACAGCCAACTTCTACAATGAACATTTTGGAGCTGTGAAGCTAGTAGTAGATATGTTCGTCCGTGTGTGTGCGATATCTGTGCGTGACTCTCATAACTCATTCAATGATCCAAATGTCGCCTGTTCAGCTGCATACTTCAGGGGAAACTTCTGCTGGCTGAGATTATCAAACAACTGAACTCCCAATAAAATAAATTACGGGTATAATAGAAAACACAAAACTTAATAGCTAAGTGCTGTGCAAGTCGAAACTGCTGAATATGTTTATTTTAAGTTCCAGTCGGTGTTTAAAAGTAATCAAGGATATTCAACGTTTGTCATGTTCTTAAAGGAAATGATGTAGATCCCCCTGAGGACATTTCTCCCAAAAATATTCCTCTGTTAAAATATGCCCAGTGACATCCCGTGAAGTGGAAAGGTCATTTTATACCAAAAAATATAGTCTGTCCGACAAGCGGCAATCAATGACCCCAGAAAACATTGAAATGAATTTAATAATATGTATTGTGAAGAAAAGTACAAATAATCCATCAATATCTGGGACAATCACATTGTCAACAGAGTAAATCATTGCTTCCTAAAACAATTTTTTTATACTTATGATGTTACATAGTTTTAAAAATCTACATATTTAACTGTATTTTACTACTTATTTACATACATTTGCTATATTATACTACATCAAAATCTCAGCTCTATTAATAAGTAATATCGTGTCTAAGTTATCAATGTATGGTAATAAAGGCAGTTTAAAATGAGTTGATGAACAAGCCAATCTCATATGTGCATTCACTTTGATTTACCTTTTAATACAAGTCATAATTGATATAGGAAAACCCCATTAATCAATTAATTAACAAAATGAAACTTTAAAGGGGGTTTATTTAATTATCATATAGGCCTATTACTAGAATCCTATACACTGCTTGAACCAGCATAGCGGTTTTTCTTAAATATTTTTACTTTTTAATTATGTAGTCACTTACTCTATGAAATTAGGAACTCGAAAGTTCATTGTTGCACCTATACAAGTACGCCACCTATCCCTATCTTGAGATAGTTATATCCAGTCCACCTCATTACACCCTATCTCTTTCAGGTCCATTCTTATTTTTTCCTCTCATCTACGTCCTCCCAATAGTTCCCATAGGGTTGGCCAATCAGTAACATGAACATGATTCTAGTTTCTTCCATTCGCCCTTCCCCTAGTGTCAACTCTGTTAACTCATAGCTGTCGTAACAACACATCGTGTTTTTCACAACGATATAATATCCATGATTATGGTACCATAGTACCGAAACATGTCGGAATGAAGTAATCCAGACTTTTTTCCAGTGCTCGATGTCAAAAAGGAGTAATGGGACACAAACACAGATAAGACTTAGATCATTCTACATTACATCAATACTTTGATTAATTTTCTAAATCATTTTGGCAGATGTTAGCTTAATTTTCATTCTTTAATTTCAAACACAAATCTGGACTTAATAATATTGTTCATATCACGTTATATTGTTTATTATATTTTTGTATTAATGTTTTAATGTGTCAACTCATATTTTAAGACTATTCAGCAACTCGTTTGAGCATTATATTTTGGTTGATGATGCATTATAATTTTATATAACGGTTAATATCATATTTATAAATTGATTTATAAATTAATTTTCCACATTTTCTAGATCAACTTATCTAAGTCTTAACTTTTAATATACAAAAGTAGTTTAAGTGATTTTTATAAACGTCAGAAACTTTCTTTTGAACCCGTGGCATTCGATATAAGGCGTTGTTTTATTAATAAACTGGATTGACGGTGGTGGAGGAAGTTGCGGTTCAAATCTCGGCTGGATGCACTAGAAGTGTTTTTCCACACCTGATACTTGAATTTGTGTTGCTTTCTCATCCCCTTTCCACGCTAATAAGGGTATGTTTCTTCAAAATTACCCTCCCAATCACTACCCCTTTGGATTAAGTCATTAATAAGGCGTTGAAACAACAACAACAACAACAACTACTACTACTACTACTACTACTACTACTATTACTATTACTATTGCTATTACTATTACTATTACTACTACTACTATTACTACTACTAATATACTAATAATAATAATAGTCTACCACCGCGTGATAATGCCACTGTAGTTGTCTTTCTCTTAACTCCTCTTATCTTCAGTCATAAATAAAACCTTATTTCGCCGAGTTTTAGCTTGAATTCCATTCCCCAGTAAGAGCTTGCCATTGTTCTGTTGAAGGGGGGGTCTAAGGGGGTTGGGGGGGCCACTCGAGGCAAATCAACTTTTGAGATTAATTCAAGTTACTTGGCAAATTGAATAACGCTTCGTGATTGTTCCTGTTTCGCTGGCTTACCGCGAAACAAAAGTGCGAATATCACGCACTGTTAAACAAATCGGTTTACTCAGACTTACTGACTATATTACAAGTTGTTGTTGCCAACTGAAAGGGCTTGTGGCATGCTGGAGAATTTTAATATATATACAGATAGGTAAGAAGGTAAAAAGTAACTCTGTATTTTGAGGGGGGGATGCATGGGAGCACAATTTAAGATAAACATTTTTTTTTAAATATCAATATACTTTTTAGAGAAATAAATAAATACTCTGTTGATACATTAAATTGAATTCTCTATACATTGTAATTTCAACAGTTCATAAATATATTTTTCATGTGCATAGTGAAATTTGTCTAGGAATTTTTATTTTAAAAGTTTATCATCAAATGCCACTATGCTCATGACATAATATTTAATAACTGTTAATATTACTTTATATAGAAACTTAGCAAAATGTTTTGCTATTAAAATAAATTACCTTAACTCTCTTCACATACATCCCACCTTAAATATGATGTGATGCAAAATTATGTTGGATCTTTGTGTATTATATAATTTTACTATAGTTGTTCGTAAATAACTTGATGCCTTCTTAGTAACTACTACTGAATTGTGAAATGAATTGATTCAATTTTTTTGTAAATTTTATAAACCGGTCGAGTGAGTGAAACTATGTTGTTAGTATTTCTCAATTTTAGCACTAATTTAAAGTACTTTTACTAACATTTTTTTTTAAATTAGTTTAATCTTGTGCCAATGCTAACAATTACAGTAAAACTTCGATAATCCATTCTAAATAGGGTAAGAGGAAGATGATAGGTCAGATAAACGAAAATAACAAATTAACTACAAGGAAATTTAAAAACAAATTATAACTTACGGTTCATTTAACAGAAAAAAGGTTAACTTATTTGTTAGATTATACAGTATGCTAGTTACAAAATTGTAATACAATCTAAAAATCAATCAAATGGGAAGATGATCCTAGATCTGTTTGACAAGTACCTCTCGAAGGTGGATGGAGTTTGAAGAAGTTGGTTTTATTTTGGAAACTTTTGTTACTCATTTATTTTATTATAAATTCACGTAGACGTCGTAAGTGTTCGTAATAGGCTGAAAGTTGTTCATTTTTTTACTCTTTTGAAAGAAATTAATTACCTAATTCAAGTGGTAATTCTACCTATAATACAGTATCAAAGGAATGTAACCATTGTCTTTATTATCGTGGTGTTACTGTACATTTTATCTAGTCTAAATATTACAAGAGTTATTTTGAAGCATTAACATTAGCACTCGCTTAGAAAAATTATGGAAAATCATAATGTGGAAATGGAATACCTTCATTATACCCAGTCGTGGATTGAGCCCTGGTCAAAGTCCGTTACACTCTCCTTGCGACCAGCACCTTGCCATTTCGGCACATATATTGAAAATAAACTCAAAATAAGGCCGTGATTTTAGTTTATACACTTTAACCGAGCGCTAGAAATCCACTAGAAAAAGTATTAATTCTAGCTCTTTCATATGATTGTTATATAGAAGTTTTATAATGATGAATAAATATGTGCCGAGGTTTTAACAAAAATGTTGTTGTAATTTTTATATGCCTCCGATTTCGGTAAAATGATTTTGGCCTACCTTTTTTTCTTTATGTCCATTTTTAAAGCCTATAGTTTATTGTTTAGCCAATTTTCTTCGAATTTGATATTTAAAATTATCATGTTTTTTTTCATATTTAGGTACATTTAGAATATGTGAGGCTCAAATCTCAGCTGGGTGTATTGTGATAGTTTTTCCTATATGTTATCCCACACTCACCACGCAAATGCAGAGCAGATACACTTTCTCTAAAAGTCTACTACAAGCTCTACCTACCTACCTACCTACCTACCTACCTACCTACCTACAAAAAAAAAGGTCTGGATTAGCACAATTATTTTTGTTAAGAAGAGATATAAAACTTTCACTATCTCACGAAATAAAGGTTAGATCATTGAAAAACATCTGTAATTAGCTTCAGCTTCCCTTAAGACACTAACCACACGACCGGTCTTACTGATAAGGTGTAGAACCGTGATTGAACGCGACTGTACCACTCGTGAGTCTTGAATTATTTACGGTGTCTGTGCTGCACGATTAATGCTCGGATAGCTCCTCTCCCAGCCCCCTGCTAATTACCAACCGCCCCTGTTGGTGAACAGGTAAATGTTTGAAGACTACATTGTGTGTGAACGGGGGAATCGAACTTGGGTCTGCTATGGCCGCTGAATCATTCACGGGGTTGGACATTGTGTAAATTCTAATATTGCCCTGGGTGACGGGACAGTTGTACAGTCACAAAATAACTCACTCCAACTTATTCTGGTTTGTTGATATTAATTCAGGTTGATGTGTTGTATAACGTTAAGTTTAAAGGGTATTTTTGTGTCATATTTATTTCATAACATGTTTCAAACAAACTAATTAGTTTGAAAACTATTATTATATTTCTTCGGAAGCTTTTTAAATAAACTACATCTGAATTATATATTACACACATATTTAAATCATTATCGTTTTCTTACATTGACCTTAGCTGCAGTACTGGATTTAAGGTAGGGTGACAAAGGGGAAAGCCCCAGAGTCTCCACAAACTGTCGCAATAAAAAAAAATATCTTTGGCTCTATCGATTACAGTCATGGAAGTATATTAAATAATATCCTAATAGATTATTATATAAATTTTTATTTATTTATGACAAAATATTTCAGACTTATTCTCTAAAAATAAACAACACCCCTAGTTCGCAGCGAATCTAATGACTTCATATGGAATTTTAAATCTAATTTATTTTGATGACAATATTTATTTATTGATCTAAAATCATTTCTTTAGCAATTGAGATATTAACAGTTATGTTATAAAAGAAAAAAAAGGATAATGTTTAAACGTATAAAATAAAATAAAATAAATTGTTTAATGTTTGGGCCTCCTCAAATATAAATCTGGCTTTGGGTTGTTGATGGACTCAAACTAAAAAAAAAAGAACTATTTTATTTTAAGCTAGCGACTGTGACTGATGATACAATAAATAAATCTCCAAATCGCTTCTCGGGGTGTTTTATAGTTTGCTCTTTATAAAAGTTTTGCAACTCTCGAGGTATTTTTTATTTTGGTTTTCATACATGTTTTGCGTTCAACATAATGATTACTAAAGACTTAATCTAACCTGAAATGGTGGTTGCGTAGTCTAAGGTGATAGAATCGCCTAGTTCAAGGTTTCCCTTTATTTGGAGGCTGAAATTTGAATCCCACTGGCATTGGCGTTGCCCATCCTCCCTCTACGCTATTGTGGATAAATTATTCTAAACTATTTCCTCACCTTTGTACCTTAAATTAAGCCGTTGGTAGCTCATGTGCTAAACTTATTTATTAAAACACATACAAATAATTTAGTCTTAAGGATTCTTAACTCGTGGGAAGGATATTCTAGAGGAAATTTACTCGCATCTGTTTAAAGTAATAATATATTAAAAATAACAGGGAAAATAATTCTCTGTGTATCCGGCCGTAATTAAATCCTCGACCTCCTTTTTAACGGTGACCACGTGCTTATTTTGTGCTTATTAACGTTAGGGTGCCTCTGTGGCTAGTGGTCAGAGTTTCTGGTTACAGATCCAGAGGTCGCGGGATCGATCCCCGGTGCTTCCATATTTACTGTGAAGCAGTGAGTTTGGAACAGGGTCAAATGAGAAGATACTTGATTGAAAAAAGTATGGCTCTGGTCTAGAAAACTGATACTAACCGCTAATGTGTTTGTTGTGCTGACCACATGACCCCCTCTATCTGTAAAAGGTGACGCTATCTTCGTCAATAGACAGCAGCCACTTGGTTGGTGTATTTCAATTGTGGGCTGGTTCCATGGGTTTTTCTTAGGATGCATTCTATTACAAACATGTCATCCAATCCTCTTGCAATTTCACCAACGAAATATATAGTTTTCGGCCATCTCAGGAATCTTATTCGAAAAATCCTCACCTCTGGTCACGCGGATTAAAGTGTCACTCTAATCTTAGATGATCTGCTCGTGATGGGGAGGCTGGGTATCAAATCATGGTTGGGTGTACCAAGTTTTTTTACCAAGCGGTTTTTAACTCTGCCTCCATGTAAATACAGGTACATTTAAATCCAATATTAAATTATAATTTCGTATCCAATGGGGCGTTCAAATATTATGTATCGGTCGGGTGAACTGGGAGGGGGTTTCCTAAATGGTTTTCCACTCTCCCTCCACGCAAATGCGGGTTCACTTCCTCTAATTCGACTTTCCCAATTCCTAATTCATTAGCGTAATTAGTACTTAAAGCGTATAACCCGAACGGGTAGTAAGACCGTCGCTAAATAATAATAATAATAAAAAAATATTATGTAAATACCTTAGAGGATTAAGGGGGATCAATCTTTGGTTATTTTGCTGACAAGAGGTAAAGAGGAGTTAGAACAATACTTACGTCAGCCAGAGAGAGGTGCAAGAATGGTGCAATGCCCAGCCACCCCAAATGGACACAAAATAACTAAAAGTGTCAAAGGTGGATTCAAGGAGCTTGGTCATTAGATTAAAAGTGTCTTAGAGTTTTTTAAATAGTTATAATAATTTATGTATTCGCTAATAATAATTTTTCTTATAGTTTCAATCAAGTATTTTTATAATAATTTTATAAGTTTTTTAATTTTACTTGTTTAGTACAATATTATTATTATTAGCACCGCGTCTTACTACCCGTTCGGGTTATACGCACTAACGCTAATGTGTAATGTTAGGGTGATTGTGAGATGAAATGGAGAACCTACAGTTTAACGTGGAATCCGAACCACGGTGGAGGCCTGGCATTCCCCACATTCACAAGATGTCTTGTCAGAGGTGAAGGAAGGGTTTGGTAATCAGATAAATTGTGCCGGGACCGAGGATTGAACCCGGCCGCCAGCACAGAAGTCTGACACCTTACCCCTAGACCGCCAGGTCACCCCTTTAGTACAATAAATTTAAATACATTTTACAACAGTATTTATTGTGAATTATTTCGCACCAATAATTTACATCTTTACTTGAATAATTACCAGCAATTTATAAGTTCAAAATTACATTAAAAAAAGAATAGTCATTCCTGGAAAGGTATCACAAAAAAAGACAACTACACATATCGTAAGCATGATCGGGGGAGGGGATAGGTTTGGGCGTTTGTTTGCTTATTTTTGCTTACGTATACCTAATACTTGAACGCTCCCCTATTGGTGTAAATACGCTGGGAACCCGTATGCAGACCACAAAAAAAAAACAAAAAAAAACACGATAACATTAAACCATTAAACAGAAGGGCTAAGTTAAGTGTCGGCTAGGGTCAACCAAGTGCAATGTGAGGCCAAAGCCTTAGACCTCTTATCCACCACTTTGTGCTATGTTGTTGTTGTTTACTTGAAAATTGTTTATCGGAGCATATTCTTGTTCCAAACTTTGAACGAGGGACGGATTAGTTTCACCCTTGTAACGTGTTTTTAGTTTAATTCTGGTCTTGTTTCATTTTGTTTTTTGCGTGGCATGGAAGAATGAGTGTTTTACCAGCCGAGTAAGGTGCGGTGGAAAGGAGGACCTCCTACCGGGTGTACCTTGCTATTCAACCCTCCCCCCACTTCCTATTCAGGGAAGATAGCAGCGGTAATCCATCAATTTCACGCGAATCAACACAACAGATACCCCATCTCCCCCCATTTCTTCTGGTCTCGGTCGCAGGGGTTGACAATCCATAGGCCACAGGAGGCCGGTGGATCGTTGGAACCCATGACTGGCGCTAAATTACAAGTATTCTGTTTCTGTGAATCTCATTTGAGAACTTCATTTGTGTGCTTTATGTGGCTGCCTATTCAACAAAGATTCAAGTACATGAAATACTTTAAAATACGGAGTGCTGGATTGGGAATTTAATTTACACTTAATAAATATATAATAATCTGCATCTGTGGCCTGTTGGTAACGTGGGATGGGCGTCAATTTAATCTCATCTGGCTCACTGGTGATGGGGATGTCAGGGTTCGAATCTTAGTTGAGTGTATTTATTTATTAGAGGTATTCAACGTGCACTTTCTGAACCGACTGATTATAACAGCACACGAGAATTTATATGAATGAGTGAGAAAGTGCCTACCAATATTTGCTGGAAAGGTCTTTTTATATGCATTCCTAGATTTTTTACATGGCTCAATCGACATGGGACCGATGACTTTACTTCCCCTCTATAAGAAGTTGTGCTACGGACTGAAGAAAAATCCATCGAACCCGGCTGGGCTTGATTCCACTGAGCTTAGTGTACTAAGGGTGGCTTTATACTAAGTATTTCCCAATCTCCCTCCACAAAAATGTGGACATTTTTCTTCATTTCAATCTCATTTAAATTTGGATACCCCAACGGATAGTAAGACAGGTGCAAAGATAATAACACAGAAATGCACCAGCACAGGAATAAACATTATCCTCACTTAGGATAACAATATCTTAGACTAGACCAGTGATTTCCAATCTTTTGTAGGGTTTAACTCCCATAGAATATTTGTGTTTGAGACCACCGTGACCCCTTGGTTACCTACAAGCGTTCAAATCAAAAAATTTTCTTCCACTGCATTTTGTTTGGGATTTCCTCATTTAATTGCAAAAGTGCGTTAGATAGAATTTAAGAAAAATGTACCCTTATTTGCGTGGTAGAAGAAGAGGACAATTTTTTATCTGCCGCGTCTTACTGTATGTTTAGGCTATGCGCATATATAGGATGATTAGTAATTGTATACAATAAAGTGGTGCAGTTGAATCTACACTAAATAGAAACTAAAAATCTCATAACATATTGCTTTGAGCGCTTCGTTATCGAGATTGGCAACACTGAGGAGTAGCACTGCGCATGTGTTATGTCACACTCAATTATTTGCTGTGATTGAAAGCGGCCAGTAATATGGGGGACCAATACACACACGAGGGACTGACCCATATGATTCTGATTTACGTTGAGAGCGACCGAATTCCGCTACCACTGCTCGAATGTATGCTGCGCGTTTTCCTGTCAGACGACACCCGAATCCAAGGACATTTGTGGCACTGAATCGTCGCCTGAGGGAAACAGGTTGCTGTACATCTGTGATGGTCCACTCTGGTAGGCCATACGTTGCAGGACCGTTGCAGTGTAAGATGCAAATCCGCTTTCTGTGGAACATTCACCGGATACAAGTAACTTACAGGGCGATTAGCCGCACGTCATTGTCTGTCACCGACGTCCTTGTGGAGAACATTACATTAGAGGCAAAGGTGGTATAATGGGCCCCCACTTTGTTTTTTGATCAAAAGATTTACAAATTGAGTTATTTGAGCTTGAAAGTTACTGAAAATATACTTTGATATGTTTTTTAATATACCCTGAAGTAATATTCATGTATTGGCTATATGTCAACTTATAAAAATTATTTTGTAAAATTAGACACTTTTGTGAAAAATCATTTTGTGCTGGTAATATGGGCCCCAAGATAAAAATCAATAAAACTCCATTCTACAAGTATTAGACAAGTATTTTTATTGATACAATTACTGTAAAACCAATTTAACTAATGAAAAGTAGTTTAAAAAATAGATATAGGGTCTAATAAGTGTTTCATAGGGTTTTAAAGGTTGTACTAGACCCTATAGATAGACTAAATCAAAATTATTTTTATCCATAAAAAAAATTATCTTCATAATATTTATTTACAAAAATCGCAAATGTACGTGTCTTTTTCACAGCCAGCACATTCATTATGTGCCCACATTTCACACACTAAGCATTGCACCCACAGTTCACCCCTCGTATCTTCAGAATACATCCCTCCACAAAATAGGCAAACTGCGTCGTCGTCTTCAGGTGGGTTAACCCCGATTATGGCATCTAGAACTGACTCCCCTGAATCAGTAGCGTGAGTAGAATCT
Organism: Timema cristinae; assembly: GCA_039000515.1. NCBI lineage: Eukaryota > Metazoa > Arthropoda > Insecta > Phasmatodea > Timematidae > Timema > Timema cristinae. Next base: position 35,054,296 of record JBCFYV010000935.1, on the reverse strand, counting down.
CCGTCGGACTCCTCTTCAGTTAGGTCTATTGGCAACTTTCTTTTGCAGGATTTTTTTAGTATTTTTAGCCCCTCCTTTTTTACTCGCATCCTCCCTTTTGTCATTTTCGGAATGTTCTTCTTTTTTTCTACATATGACTCTAAAGCAACTTTATAAGGGGAAGAAGTTATTAAAGCCGCCCTTGAAGGTTTGGGACCTTTATTAGTCATTCTTTTCTTAGGCTTGGGGATGGGCCAAATATCTTTAGGTGAAACAGAAGTTCCAGTACATGGCCTATTTGACAAAGAACCAGAACCCGAAGGACCAGCTTCTTTTAAATCTTTAGCACCTGGCTTATGCTGAATGGAATCTGTTTTCGTTACAGAAGAGTTTTGGCTGTTTTGTGGAGTAGCTATATCCTGAACATCGCCTGCAATGCTTGAAGGAGATGTGATGGTTGCTGGATGACTCCTACCTTTGCTTGCTTGAAGAATCAATATATCTTCCACTTCGACACCGGAGGAAGCAAAATCAATGTCACTAAATATATGGCGATTGCAGGGGTAAATTCCGGTCACTTTAAATCCATTGACAGCTATGCTTCCAGTTTGGCACATTAAGTAAGCTTTTCCGAAGATCTCTGCGATGTCATATGGTCCAAGGGGTCGTTCATTATGGCGCATCCATAGACGTATATTCTCACTATAATAGTGCTTTAAAGGTCCCATAAATGACCGATCAAGGGGCTGCAGTTTGTGTGTTGTATGGGGGGAGGCTAACGATAGACACATGATTCGCTCGGGCAAGTTCAATAATATCAATATTTTTTGTGTGGGTATTGTGCCCGTCGAGAACTAGAAGGATGGGAGCTTCTGCTGTGGGTTTTGTTTTTTCCAGGAAATGCTTGAACCAATCACTGAACAAATTACCTTGAATCCAACCAGATGGGTGACATCTTCCAATAGCACCAGGTGGGGCCCCCTTCATTAGTGTTTCAGTCATATTTTTTCTGGGGAAAATCATCATAGGGGGCACAAAAACCCCTCTTGCGCTCATGCAACACACAACTGTTACAAGGGATCCCCTCTCAGCAGCACTTAATGCGCCCACTTGGCGTTTACCTTTAAGACCAACTACAGGAGAGACTTTACTTTTCACGACTGAAATTCCTGTCTCGTCCACATTAAATATTCGATCTGCTGGGTAGACATGTTTTTCAAACTCTGCTTCAAGAATGTCAAAAAACCCGTTGACAGCGGCTTGATTAAATCCATTAGCTCGTGAAAATGAAGTTGCTGTGGGTTTTAAAACTGATAGAACTTGTTTATGGTGGTTCAGAAAGTGATCGTACCAGGCTCTCCCTGCAGTTTCATCCGCAGTGAATGGGTGACGCACCCCATTTCTCTCACATAGCTGGTAAGCCAATCGTCGCACGTCATTTCTAGTCAGGCCATAGAACTTTCTCTCCATAGTAAGTAAATAATGCACTAGTTCCTTTTCCATTTCATCTGACAAAATTGGCTTTCGCCCCAATTTAATGGAAACAGCTGTTTCAGGAGGTACTTCAAGACGAGCAAGTCTTTGTAGCGTAGCTCTAGGTACCGAAAAGGTTTTTGCCGCCTTTTTTAAACCCATTTCTTTTTGTGCTAAGGATTTGATCGCCTTTATCATATCTTCTTTATTCCATGCTTTTCTTTTTGATTTTTTGCGTGGTCCCAGTTCTTTTCGTCGCATCTGTAACAAATATTAACCTTTTAGGTAGACTACTAACATTCCAAAAAGTAGAATACATGCACAGACTAGGTTATTATTTACGCACGGCACTTGTTGCTGGTGAGTTGTTTTCATCGTGTTTGCAATCTTGAACATATCTATTGGCTTTAAAATTAACTATTAACACAATAGTTCATTTTAAAGCCAATAGACTGCAGCACATGATGGTGAAAGATCATACCGGTCGCGTTAGCACGACGATAGTAGGCTTACTCTGCCGTTAAAATTCGAAAACGTGTTTACGCGACAGTAGGCAATATGGGTATTTTAATGCAGTCGCGTATACGCGTCAACAGTCCTTAAAGGGTTAAAAAAAAAGCCTTTCAGTGTGTAATATGGGCCCCTTCACAGGGGGCTCATATTACCAGCACGTGTTGGGGCTCATATTCCCACCCTCGCCATATTGGAAAATAAAAATTCAAAACCGACTAACGTTAATTGTAAATTTAAGTTTTAATACATTAATATAAACCTTAAAACTTGTATAATTCAAACCACTAAACATAATAGAAGAATTTATACAGTAAATGGTAGTAATACTATTTTAAACTCTTACCTTACAAAGCTTTCTCTCGAGCAAAAACAAAAACACAGCACTCACAAGCACAAAACATCAGTGACTGACGCCAGAGTCCTCTTGCGGTGAATTAATAAAGTTATATTAGTAGTTTAAACTATTCCCGATAGAATGTGTCCGTTACTTTCCAAGATATTTAGGGGGCTCATATTAAAAGCAGGGCCCATTATACCACCTTTGCCTCTACTAATTACACTACGCCTTCCATTTGCAACCTGTGCAGGAGTTGAACCCAACTCTTGATATTGAATGCCGTAGGACATTCTGTGAGTGGCTTCTGCACTACCACATCACAGATCCACAATTCCTCAGCAGAGTACTGGCATTGGATGAAGCAAGTTTTACCAGAAATAGCAGTGTTAATCTCCCTAGTCAGCATATTTGGGCTTACACAAATCCAAATGCCGTCTTGGAGGTCCTTTCGCAATATCAATTCTTCATCGACGTTTGGACGGGAGTCGTGACTGATATTCTGCTTGGAATATATGAAATGCCTACACAATTACGAGGTGAAGAGTACTGACAAATTTTCAGACCGTTCTCCCCAGACTAGTAGAGGACGTTACGCTGGCAACGTGGCCGAACCTATACCCCCTGCACATTACGACCTTGCAGTGAGACGCCATTTGGACGAATATTATCCCAGATGATGGATTGGACGCAACGGGCCTGTTGCATGGCTAGCGCAATCTCCCAGTCTCACACTTTGCGACTTCTGGTTGTGGGGCCACATGAATTTCGCCCAACGGCACAACATGAGAGAACATCTGTGGAATGAAATTGCAGCTGCTGGAAATATGATTTGGGATATTTCGCACATATTGCAACGAACACAACAGTCTGGTGCAGAAGGGCTGAACTGTGCTGTGAATGCAATGGTGACATTTAGAATATCTCCTATGAACGTGCATTGCTCCAGTAGCCAGATCAATAAAAAAAAACTCTGTGACATAACGGTAGTCTCTGTCTGACCTGTCCTTGTCAGTTTCTCTATAAAGAAGCGGCCCATGCAATATTTTGTTTTGCGACTTCCAGTTTCTCTTTGAGTGTAGATTCCACTACACCACTTTATTGTATACATCTACAAATCACCCTTTATGGTAATTACTCTAATGGGGAGGGGATGAAGTGTAAGCATTTTAGAGGTAATATACCCATATATGCGTGGAAGGAGGTCGGAAAACCACTCTTAGTAATCGCGACCAGGATTCAAACCCCGATCTCCCTGTCATAAGCAAACCAGTATAACTCGAGAGTAATACCATATATTCGGCCACTGAAGTGGGTGAGAGAAGAGGGAACTGTTTGGAAAAAAAATATCACCCCTAGTATACCTAGCAAGGATTAAAATCCTGACCTCCTCAACATTGACATACCAAACCAAATGAGCGTGGCTTTAATCCCGCGTGCCTACGGATGCTTGTTTTGGTTATTATAAACAATTGTTTATATAACGATTGTATTAAAGCGACTAAAAGGCTGCAAAAGATAATCAATGGGTCTGGTGCATATTTTGTAATTTATGCTAGTCGTGCCATTCATCCAAACCTGAGACTACTACAGTAGTAAGCTAAATCAACGGTTATACTGCCAGATTTAGATAACCAAAAGGAACCTAAGCAGTTACTTGACATTTTTAATTCCTTAAACCGGCTATATATTTTTTTATGTTGCCCCTATCTACGATCATTTTAATCACGAGTAAATATAAAGTTATATAAAAATAAAATCAACAATCATTGTGACCACACCCAAAACACATCGCGACCTTAATAAGGCCACGACACCTAATTTGGAAACCATTGACCTTAACATTAGCGGTTGACATTTAATATCATGATAAATAAAATGAACCTGATTTTGAACATATTAAGTTATTTTAAGTGGTGTATAGAAAAAGATGCATTCATTGAACTTTGAGCTGTTCTTTACAGCTGAAGTCTAATTACACGACCATATGAATAAAATTGTATATTCTCTACTGTTTTAACTGCAATTACATTCTAATATTAGTGTCGGCTGACACAGAGCCTAATTCTACAACGTTATAAACAGAAGTGCCGTTGACACACTTTTCTTGGATCGCTTAATACTGCATCAAACGTAGCTTTTTAGTCTTTAAAAACGTAGGTACACTGCATTCGGCTTAATTCAAACTTAAAAAAGGCCTCTACCATTTATCAACAGATAATTTACTATGATATTTAATTCTAGCCACAAAACCACAAGAAGCTAATAATTTGACTACCTCACCCCAATTGTATCCTCCCAGTTAATGGTAGCACCTTTGTCTACATCTTGGCGCTATACAAGCAATTAAAAACTAAATTATGTAGCCAGATATTATTACCCGTTATTTTTACGGTCTAAAACTTGTATTACGGCAAAAACTTGCAATTTTGGTCTAAAGGCTGGCATTTGAAGCACTTTTTATAATATGTTGGAAAAGGTTTTGGAATCTTGTTAAGTATTATTTCCAGCAAACACTAGGACACATTTCAATTCTCATATGATTGGGTCTTTTTAAAAATACACATTTTGTTTGCTGTCAAAATTAATAGTACAGTATCATACTATTTTATCAGTGTTATTTTATATGTATTGTAACAGATTTTGATATAATATATTATTAATATTTGTACTTAATATACTATATTTTAAAGGAATTCATCCCCAAATTATATACAGCACTATTCTATCAGTAAGATTTAGGCCTATGTTTAATCTCTCCCAGAAAAAAAAATCTATATTGTATGTATATATATATCCTGAATAAAATGTAATGCTGGGAGAAACTAAATCGATTGGAAACTAAGCCTACTACGGTGGAAGGTGGTATACAATATAGAAATACTTACAGAATCTGTCAAAATATAATTACAATAATCAATGACAAGAGTATAGAAGATGGGAACTTAATTTGTAATTTTACACTTACCTTTTTTATGAATATACAATCTATCCTTGAACTGCCTTCAACCAACAGAATCGCAACAATTTTAGAGTTTTTCTTTTTTTTTTTTTTCTTTAAAGATTATTTGTATATTTTCTAAACGTATGAGAAAGTAAAGCCCAACCAAATATTTGAACTAATTAATCATATATTATTATTTTAACGGGTCAAGTAGATTATAGAGATAATTTCACTAAGCACATTTAATATCCATGTATTTTTTTTAAGGTATCCCTGACTAATATTTGATAACATTTTTTTTAAATGCCTATCTATCATAACGTTACTTAAATCTGTTTAGTTACTTCATGACCACAGTATTTTAATATAAAAATAAAAATATTTTAACAAAACAACTTTAATTGGTTTTTATCTTAACACTGCTGATTAATTACTTGTAATTTTAACGCAAAAAGTTTTAAAATGCAAGATATACACGTCTGGAATTTGGTAGGCCTATACTTTCCAACCAGCATAGTTGGACACGCAGACACAGGTGTCATTCTCGTCTTGTCTGATCTACCTGTGGTGGGAAGATAGGAGCTCAATTACCGACCGGGTGTACTTAGGTGTTTTCCCCCTAAATGGTTTCCCACTTTCTCATTTACAAAAATGCATTTCTTCCCTAAATTCTACACTTATCGTCTCTGCCCATTAGTATAAATATACTTGTATCTCTGGAAAGTACTAAAACGTGGAGGAAATATGAAAAAAAAAAATGCCCTCCAATATGAGGAATCATATTTGAATGACATAAACTTCAACTAACATACTAAAACTCTTGCTTCACCAACAAATTTCAAGTGTATACTTTAAATTACTTTGGCTCTATATTACAAACATAAATACATTTTTACAAATCTAATACCTTGATATTTTTGAAATCTATTACAAACTTTACGATAACCAATAAAGGAAAAAGTTTTAAATTGTGGTTAGAAATAGGGAAAGACCCAAGCCATACCAATCTTTCTCATATTAATAAATAATAAACGTATGTCGTATGAATATATGGCAGGTTATATATTATTTACACTGGCTTAAGAAAAAAAAAAAAAAAGCCAGGGAAATACAAGATTTAAGAGGTTTCATTTTTTCTTCCATCCTCTTCCTTCGTGCATGTTTTTATATTTTCCATCGTACAAGACTTTTTTCTTATATTTGAAAAGGCTGTAAGCATTGGGCGCTTTCTATAACCCGCTAACAAGGAGAAAGACTCCGAAAATCCATCAGGGTAGTTTAAAAAAAAAAATGCACATTTGCTCCAATAGTGAGGGAGTGAATTCGTGATATTTCTTTTACTAGCGCCCGTTATACTCTCGTAAATGTTGGATAGAATGAAATATTCTTTGTGTATGAAAAAATTAGGCTTCTTTTTGCTTTATTATTCTTAGAAAATACATACAAATTTACTCTGATAGCACTGACGATAAATATTTATATTAATGATTAAAATTTCTCGGGCGCTTTTATTTATTTATTTATATTAACTGTACGCTGGTGCTACATCTGACAAGTTGATGATTCGTACAGACTAATTAGAATTAATTTAATAAAGTGCATCATTATTCACCTAGGGAGAGTTTGGAAAATAGTACTTTAAAAATCAACTCCTCCGCAGCTCGTCTAGGATCGAATCACAGCCTTCCGAATAAAACATGCTTTTCCATCCCTTTTAAATGTCTATCTAATAGTTTGTTACACTTCAAATGTATTAAGTATCCTTTTGTTCCACCTTAAATGTGTACATTCATTGTAATGAATTACCCAATGTCCTGTCGGGTAGTTTTGGAGGGAAATTGCTCACCACAAGACTCATTACGGGTTCAAACCCAACTGGGGTCGACGTATTTTTCTTAAGCGATAACAATTCGAATTACAACTTCCTTAGAAGGAGAAGTCAACGGTATATTAAAATATCTTTCCCGGCAAAACTGATAGGCCCTTTCGCTCTGGCTCATAGAATTCCACGTGTACTCATATATACAATCGGTTCAGAAAGTGCACGTTAAATACTTCAAATAAATAAATTATATAATACTCTCTCATCAGTGGGCGCCAGGGACAAATGTCAGTTTTGTATTGTCTGGTCTGCCGGTTATAAGAAGGTCTGGGCTTGAATCCCGCCCGGTTGTATTGAATGTGTTTTTTACCCAATCATTTTCCACTCTCCCTCAGCTCAAATGAAGGTCCATTTTCTATACACTCTACCTTCCACTTCCTTACTCCATTAGCACTAAGACACTTACTCTCTGGAATTAGGAACTGGACAATTCATTCCCACACATATAAAACTACACATACTATCCCTATCTTGAGTTAGTTCTATCTAGTTCACCTCATTACACCCTATCCCTATCTTGAGTTAGTTCTATCTAGTTCACCTCATTACACCCTATCCTATCTTGAGTTAGTTCTATCTAGTTCACCTCATTACACCTATCCCTATCTTGAGTTAGTTCTATCTAGTTCACCTCATTACACCCTATCCCTATCTTGAGTTAGTTCTATCTAGTTCACCTCATTACACCCTATCCCTATCTTGAGTTAGTTCTATCTAGTTCACCTCATCACACCCTATCCCTATCTTGAGTTAGTTCTATCTAGTTCACCTCATCACATCCTATCCCTATCTTGAGTTAGTTCTATCTAGTTCACCTCATTACACCCTATCCTATCTTGAGTTAGTTCTATCTAGTTCACCTCATTACACCTATCCCTATCTTGAGTTAGTTCTATCTAGTTCACCTCATTACACCCTATCCCTATCTTGAGTTAGTTCTATCTAGTTCACCTCATTACACCCTATCCCTATCTTGAGTTAGTTCTATCTAGTTCACCTCATCACATCCTATCCCTATCTTGAGTTAGTTCTATCTAGTTCACCTCATCACACCCTATCCCTATCTTGAGTTAGTTCTATCTAGTTCACCTCATCACACCTATCCCTATCTTGAGTTAGTTCTATCTAGTTCACCTCATTACACCCTATCCCTATCTTGAGTTAGTTCTATCTAGTTCACCTCATCACATCCTATCCCTATCTTGAGTTAGTTCTATCTAGTTCACCTCATTACACCTTATCCCTATCTTGAGTTAGTTCTATCTAGTTCACCTCATATACACCCTATCCCGATCTTGAGTTAGTTCTATCTAGTTCACCTCATCACATCCTATCCCTATCTTGAGTTAGTTCTATCTAGTTCACCTCATTACACCTTATCCCTATCTTGAGTTAGTTCTATCTAGTTCACCTCATACACCCTATCCCGATCTTGAGTTAGTTCTATCTAGTTCACCTCATCACATCCTATCCCTATCTTGAGTTAGTTCTATCTAGTTCACCTCATTACACCCTATCCCTATCTTGAGTTAGTTCTATCTAGTTCACCTCATCACATCCTATCCCTATCTTGAGTTAGTTCTATCTAGTTCACCTCATTACACCCTATCCCTATCTTGAGTTAGTTCTATCTAGTTCACCTCATCACATCCTATCCCTATCTTGAGTTAGTTCTATCTAGTTCACCTCATTACACCCTATCCCTATCTTGAGTTAGTTCTATCTAGTTCACCTCATCACATCCTATCCCTATCTTGAGTTAGTTCTATCTAGTTCACCTCATTACACCCTATCCCTATCTTGAGTTAGTTCTATCTAGTTCACCTCATCACATCCTATCCCTATCTTGAGTTAGTTCTATCTAGTTCACCTCATCACATCCTATCCCTATCTTGAGTTAGTTCTATCTAGTTCACCTCATTACACCCTATCCCTATCTTGAGTTAGTTCTATCTAGTTCACCTCATTACACCCTATCCCTATCTTGAGTTAGTTCTATCTAGTTCACCTCATTACACCCTATCCCTATCTTGAGTTAGTTCTATCTAGTTCACCTCATTACACCCTATCCCTATCTTGAGTTAGTTCTATCTAGTTCACCTCATTACACCCTATCCCTATCTTGAGTTAGTTCTATCTAGTTCACCTCATCACACCTATCCCTATCTTGAGTTAGTTCTATCTAGTTCACCTCATCACACCCTATCCCTATCTTGAGTTAGTTCTATCTAGTTCACCTCATCACACCCTATCCCTATCTTGAGTTAGTTCTATCTAGTTCACCTCATTCACCCTATCCCTATCTTGAGTTAGTTCTATCTAGTTCACCTCATCACATCCTATCCCTATCTTGAGTTAGTTCTATCTAGTTCACCTCATTACACCTTATCCCTATCTTGAGTTAGTTCTATCTAGTTCACCTCATTACACCCTATCCGATCTTGAGTTAGTTCTATCTAGTTCACCTCATCACATCCTATCCTATCTTGAGTTAGTTCTATCTAGTTCACCTCATTACACCTTATCCCTATCTTGAGTTAGTTCTATCTAGTTCACCATCATTACACCCTATCCCGATCTTGAGTTAGTTCTATCTAGTTCACCTCATCACATCCTATCCCTATCTTGAGTTAGTTCTATCTAGTTCACCTCATTACACCCTATCCCTATCTTGAGTTAGTTCTATCTAGTTCACCTCATCACATCCTATCCCTATCTTGAGTTAGTTCTATCTAGTTCACCTCATTACACCCTATCCCTATCTTGAGTTAGTTCTATCTAGTTCACCTCATCACATCCTATCCCTATCTTGAGTTAGTTCTATCTAGTTCACCTCATTACACCCTATCCCTATCTTGAGTTAGTTCTATCTAGTTCACCTCATCACATCCTATCCCTATCTTGAGTTAGTTCTATCTAGTTCACCTCATTACACCCTATCCCTATCTTGAGTTAGTTCTATCTAGTTCACCTCATCACATCCTATCCCTATCTTGAGTTAGTTCTATTTAGTTCACCTCATCACACCCTATCCCGATCTTGAGTTAGTTCTATCTAGTTCACCTCATCACATCCTATCCCTATCTTGAGTTAGTTCTATCTAGTTCACCTCATCACACCCTATCCCTATCTTGAGTTAGTTCTATCTAGTTCACCTCATCACATCCTATCCCTATCTTGAGTTAGTTCTATCTAGTTCACCTCATTACACCCTATCCCTATCTTAAGTTAGTTCTATCTAGTTCACCTCATTACACCCTATCCCTATCTTGAGTTAGTTCTATCTAGTTCACCTCATTACACCCTATCCCTATCTTGAGTTAGTTCTATCTAGTTCACCTCATTACACCCTATCTCCGTCAGGTCCATTCTAATGTTATCCTCCCATCTGCGTCTAGGTCTTCCCAATGGGTTCACCCGTCAATACCTTGAACATGGATATATATTCTCCCATTCGCGCTGCATAACCTGCCCGCCTTAATCTGAAGCACAGTGGCAAAAAATTTGTTTCACTAATTCGCATTATTATTTTTAAAAGGTCTGTGTGTTTGTCTGTATAAAAGTATCCCAACACTGATAATAGCAAGCGGTAAAAGTATTTAAAAAACGAAACAAAAATCATGCCAAGTGTCTGCTATCTATTCTATTACCCACACGTAACCAGTGGATACTTATAATTATGAACCTTTTATAATTAATTCATTAGGTCTAAAAATAATTGCTTTTAAGAGTTCTGGGATTATTTTATCATATCATTTCAACTCTTCTAAAGTGAGTTTGCTGTATCAATTAAATTTTGTAACTTAATTTCCTCTCTGCTTTTATTAATTCCATTAATTAAAACTTTCACTTGCAAAAAAAAAAGACCATGTATGGTACTGTTTTTTTTTATTGGGGAACTTTTTCTTGTGAGTCTAATATACCCTCTTTCCAAATCGCGACTAAATTTAAGGACGAACCGAATTAGCTATGTAATCAAAAAATATCATTTTAAAATGCAAGAACTTTAATGAGTAGTCTTTCACTTATTATATTAATTTACTTATTGCTTGATGAAAACGCCCCAAAGTTTTAAAGTCCTTGATTTTTTTTTTATATTAGCACTCGGTTACTATTTCCTTCCTCCACTAGAACCGGTCCTATACCATACAGACAAGTGAGTCATTTCGTGCATAGCTTGGCCATATATTAAAAATGATAAAAACAATATCTGTAATTTTTTTTTTTTTTTTTTGTAATGTCAAACCTATTTATTCCACTTTGTTGGTGACGGGAAAATCGAGGCTCGAACTCCGAGGGGTGTACTAACTGCTGAGGGTGTTTTTCGTAAATTGTTTTTATTTCTCTCTCCTCACAAATGCTGATACATTTTCTCTAGCTATATTTTACAAATCCCTAGGCCATTAGTATAGTAAAATGCGATCACCACAGGCAGTTAGTAATGCTAAGAGAAAAAAACTTCACTTTTTTTACAATCTCATAATTGCCTGAATAATTAAATCCAGTTAGTTTCCCGCTCTCCGCATTTTCTACCTTTACGGGTTATCCGCATACTTACACTAATAGTATAGATATAAGAAGGTAGACTTTAGAAGAAATGTACCCATATTTTCTTAGAGGGAAAGTGGATAGTCATTTTGTGAAGAAAAAAAACAATAGTTCACTCAGCAAGGATTCAAACCCAGACCTTCCCGTTACAAAACAAGACGAGCCGTTCTTACTTTCCTGCTAAACCATTGCTGAAAGTAATTTAGTCTACGTATATGATTTTTAACAACATAATAAGGATAACGTCTAATTTAAGTTGGTTTTGTAATATTTTTTTCGTGTTGAAGAGTAAAATTTATTTTTAATTTATACTAATTATAAAATGTTTACAAAAATGTTCCGGAGAATCGCGAATTTACATATTTTTTCTTTTAAATAAATATTACCTTTATTTTATAAAATATAGGAAAGCTTGGTAACCTTAGACTGCCTGTTAATTAGAGTAAAGTTAGTTCACACACAGTGGCTTTGGATTTTTTTTTTTGCTGGTTGAAAATTTACTAAAAAAAAAGGTTCTGTATTCCACGCAAAAATGTTTTGTCACTTCGTCAAGTACAGTCAATATACAATCACCCGCTTCGGTGCCCGCGTGGTATAAGGCTCTACACTCGCTATAGTCTTAGACTGTTGATGACGGGGAGGTCGTGGTTAGATCTCGGTCAGGAGGGTGGTTTTTCCTAAATGGATTTTCCACTCTCTCTCCACGCAAATGTGCGTACGCTTCTAAAATTTAAACATTCTTTATTCCTAGCCCATTAGCCTAATTAGTACATAATCGTATAATCTGAATGGGGAGTAAGACGTGGTGTTAAAAAACTTATATATATATTATATATATATATATATATATATATATATATACATACATACATACATACATACACACATTTACAATCACTTGTCAAAGTAACCAAATGTATCCTCAAAGTGAATGGGTATGGGACTGTTTTAATAGACTATTCTTCGGTCAGAAAAAATAAAAATGTATCGTGAATCGTTGATACCAATTCAATTTCCATCTGACAATAGACTTGGAATATATAACGATAGCATAGAAAGCAACGCCCAGCATAAAACTTCATCACCAGAGGGCGGTGCTCACAACTTACCGACTGTTTCACCTCTTCGCACTTGATTGGAGAAGCGTGGGTGTAATGGTGTGACCTTAGTTGGTTTTATTACATATTGAAATAAGAGGTATCGAAAAAGATACAGCCAAGTATGTAATCCAACCAACCGAATATAGCCATAATAAATTAATGTTACTTGCACAATTACTGCAGGTTACAAAATGCCTAACACACAAAAGCAACATAATTTATGACCGTATTAGCTGGCACAGGAGTTTTTCATTCCTTAACTTAAGCTGGAATGCCTACTTTTATACCATATTGGTTATACTTCAAACTTTATAGACAAGTTGTGACGAGGTTATTGAAATTCACCTTTTCTTTATCTGCTCTTAGGCCATGTTGTGAAAGTTGGAGTAGCTCTAACGAGCAATAAGTCGCACTATGTTAAATAGAAACAAAAGCTCAGAGTCGAACAAAGCCAACGTAAAATTTATTTGTTTATAATAATTACTCTAGTTAATGATATACCGGCATATATATATTTATATAATTTCTTGATAATTATATTTATTTTGTGGCAAAATTTTTCCACCTAAAGTGACCCACTTAAAAAGGTTTTGTAGATTTGAAAAGCTGGCAATATTTTGTGATCAAGATTGCGCCAAAATTTTTGTAACCTTCCATATCATAAATATTTGAACTTTATTTTCTCAATAAATGTTCGATTATAGTTAACCTAATAATACTTATGATAATAATAATGAAGTATGACTTTGTATACTTTTGACCTGAAACAAATATTGACTGTGTGGTCTAAACAAACAAAAACGTTAATTACTGTTAATGCTCATCAAGGTAGAAACATATCTCCATTAAACCTTGGAATCGACTATAACTATACCGTAAACTACTAGAGTCAAAGGAGAAAGGAATTTTACCTCGGTTTCCCCTAAAGCTACGTTGGGAAGTAGATGTACTTTATCAAAGCTTGGTATCGTGGAGAGCTAAGGGAAGAGGTGGAGGGTAAAAGAAGGGTATGGGGGGTCCGGGGTTGAGGATAGTTGAAGATTTGACTTTGTAATATGTGGAAATGGTGATTTACTACTCTAGAGGGAGGAGACAAGGTTTCATGTCACGAAAATGTCGTGCGAAGGTTGTACTCTAATGGGGTCGCACGATAAGAAGCATGGGGAGAGAGCAGGGGGAAAATGGGAGAGGAATCTATCTACCTGAATTAATTAATGATTTCAAGATTTAAATTAAAGCGATGAAAGTTTTGGAACGAGAACTTTGGGAAATGAAGCGAACAGGTTAATATTATTTTTTAAAACGTCACTGAGATTAAATAAATTAGAGAGAGATTTTTGGCACCTAATATTTAACCAAAGCTAGTGGTTTTTAGTGAAGATTTTTTAAAGATACCATTGCTCTTATATATAATTCAATTGAAATAAATCTTATGCCTAATACGTTTTAATATAAAATTTAAATGATATAATTTGGTGAAAATTGTTTGTTTTTTTTTTAGAGACATTTTTCCCCCCGCTAAATATTGTGAGTCAAGATATGTAATACTATAGAAATTCCTCAATCTAGAAGACCTTTTATCATCAATACGTTTTAATGATTATATCATTACTTTTTTATGAATAAGTTAATAAACACACGGATAGTTAAAAAAATGTTGACAAAAGTGAATTTTTTTGGCAGATACTTTATTATTTATTCTCCTCAAAATACTCTAAAGAAACATTTGTTATTTTAGTTTTTCTAACATATGCATCTTACTGCATGATGTAATATATATAATTATAAAAATATGTACAGTTTTTAATTACTTAACTCTACGTTTATTCTCGATCTTTTATTTGCTTGTGTAAGCTCTATTTGATTGAAATAACTAAAAATAAATACATAATACATAAATGTATTCAAAAGAAAATTAATTGGGCACACATTAATTATTATCTGGGTTTAAACATTATCAACTAAACATGTCTTTATAAAAACATTATCATAAATGTATTTTAAAATGTTCACATTTCCTTGTTAAACTAATATTTCTTTTATCATATTCTGCATAAATAATACTTTGGCTATTTGATTCATTAATATTTCTGTACTCATTTGATTTGGCAGGCTTTATATATATTTTTTATTGTGAGATATGTGTTGACTTGATAAAATATTTTGTTGGTCGAACATTTGTTTCTCTTGTGACGTTATTTCACATAGATACCTACATTTGATTTATTTTCAACACTTTTTTTTTTCAATCTAATATTGTTTCAGGATCGGTCATTGACCGAGGTTAAATCGATCCTGGAATCGCCATGATTTGATGTTATGTGAATCGACCAATGATCCACCTTAAAGACTGGGTTTAGAAGTGCATGATTCACGACCACATCAGTCGTGTACTAGATCTTGTGGGAACTGGTAATCAAGTAACCCTCAGGCGTGTATGAATTCTACCGATGGTGTTTTAGCATTATCTGCCAGGGACACACCACTAATATACCTAAACACTCAATCTCCAATTCTCCTTTTGCCAGCTTGAGTTCTTCACCACTAGGATCGCTGCGCTTAACCCTATCATCACCCAGCAGTGACACTAGCGAAGCCCAGTGTTGAAGGATTCAAGCTGGCAAAAGGAGCGGCGCAGCAAAACCCCCGTAAGTTTGAGCTGTTTCTTGTATGTGGCCAGGGAGGAAAGCGCACGACTCCTTCAGTCGTGTACAGTCATCTGAGCGTGGACCTCCGTGTCAAAGGGGAGCCATGGCGTCTCAACTTTGTACAGGATGAGTCGTGATCACTTACTAAAATTCATTGAACTTTAGGGATTACGAGTGTCTTTGGAACGTTCAGATACGAAGTTATAAAGACCGTAACTCTAGATATCAGGCTTACAAACCTATTGTGAATTAGATTAAAACTACTGATTTGGTCCGAAAGAAATTGCGCAAAAAATCTGCTATCACCCGATGATACATACAAACTAAATGTTCCTTGGTTTGATTTTTTGGTTTTAATTGCATTTAGTAATCATAGATACTGATTTGTAGATAACCTGAAAATATTTGTGTGACCTGATTCGTCCTCACAGCGTGGTTCCTTACACAACGTATTTAAAGCACCTAATGCCCTTCTTATTTTTATGCATTCCCTAAAAAAAAATCCCTATTTATTCTTCTTTTTCAAAATCTCACTTATTTTATATGCCGCCAAATCACACACCATTGATACACCATGGCCGTCTAAGTCACTCGATGTTAACACTACGATATATTTCACTTGGCTGAGAAAATACACGTGGGGATTGACAAAGTCTTGGACTTATCCACAACTTCGGCCGGTCAAGTAGTTCAGGTAAGTATACGGTCGTGCACTTGACTCCTTTGGAACCCACCTTTATAGTCACGTGGAATTATATATCTTACCTAAGCGTAGAGTTTACGCAGATTTAACTGAATATTAATGCTTTTATTAATTCGAGCATATGTAATCTACTGTTATATATTTACATTTATATTTAAATTATTGCTAGTCTTTATTTTTATTTAATTCAAATTTACAAATCAATTTAATTTATAAGCTACTTAATTGTTTATTGAAATCCAAAGAGATATTAGGCATCAAACCTTTGAATTAAGAAGTTTTTTTAAACATGCATCATAGCGTTGTTTTGAGAAGGAAATATGAAACTTTAAAAAAAATCATATCTTTAAAAACAAAAATAATAATATAAACAAGACTACAACATTTTTTTTTTTTAGTGCACATCAATACAAAATGTAACGTAACATATTTATTAATGACCTCTCCAAAATGTTTAAGACTCACGTTTCCAGTAGGTTCGGTCGTCATTTTCTCATTTTCAGACAAGAAGAATTGATTGACTGGTACCAATGTCGGTTATGTCGTTGATATTTTACCATACTGAATAAAAATATAAACGACTTTGAAAGAGCTAATAATCACGTTCTACAGTTGGAGAGACGCTTTTTTTTAGTTTTTTTTTTAGCGAAAGTGTAGCCTTGGTCTGGTTCTTTTTTGGAAAGAAAATTATATCAGACTGATTTCCTATTGGTGGATTCAAAACATCGGGGGTGCTTTATAAAAAACGGGGGTTAGGGGTGGTATAACATATGCAAATTTTCATGTGCCGTATTAAAAAAATTGCCAAAGTTAAGGTGCAATTTATCAGTCTCAATGTATGTTTAGTAAAATAAAATAAAAATAAATTTAATAAAAGGAAACAAACATGCCCAACACAAAAATAATACATACGACACGAGTACTGCCACTAGCCCGATTATAATGGAAACATGTTGACAAATGCCAGGCTGTCGGTTCACGAGTGGCGAGTACTACCAACTTAACCACGCTTGCTTGTATATTAGATGGCAGTACCTGCCGTTTGCTACGCTATAAGACATTGTTTGCAGCGCAACCATAATTCAAGATAGAAATAGCGCCGTAATATTAAGGTTTTAGAAAATTTTAAATATTGGGAGTGCTTAGTATCCAAAGCACCCCCACAGTTGGCACCTATGGATCCCTCCATGAAGACCGTGGGGTTAACCGAACCACTATTCTCACGATTCAAAATGAGAGTGAAATTTTCTTTAGCAGTAACAAGTTGTAGAGATTAACTCATTACTCTTTCTCGGTTTTAATAAGCCAATATAAAGGCAATAGCCATTCCTAAGTCATTAATATGCAATAAATCAATATAAATTTATATATTTCTCATATGTAACATCATCACCATAGCACTTGGTAGAATACGTTACTACCTGACACCCGAATACAATCAAGCACAATCTAGCGCAGACTAATAAATAACCCACGAGTATCGAGAACGATTGAGGCGTATATTAGGTCGGACAGGATCCGAACATGGTACTCCCGGTGGAAATGCCTTCAAAGGGCTTCACATATTTTACAAAGTTATTTGTTCAAGTGAAATGTGTACCAAAAGAGTAAAAAAACAAGTTTACATAATACAATTTTGTTTTATTTGCATCATCCACTCTCCACATAGAATAATTTTTTGAGGTTCATTTCAACATTTTTAATATATATTTTTAGAGTCTGCAAATACTAATATAAACACTTTATTTATTTATTATCAGAAACATCATTCTGACACCCACAAAAATAATCATATAGCTGTACAGTATTTCGAAACCACACCCACCATTAGATCTAGCTAGTTAACTGAATAATATATAATTCTTTTATTCCTATCTGTAAACAGGCCATATTTAATTTAATTCACTGTATTAGGCGTATTTGTAGTTAATACAAGCTTTATATACTTTCTTAATATAATGTTATAAAAATTGGTATTGGACATAAGATCTCCTAACCTCTCCTTTTTTTAATTTCAAATTATATTTATTCCAATGCATGATAGACGGGATATTTTTGTTTTGAATAAAAAATTACATTTTTAAACTAGTATTTATTGATCTTTTTGCTTTGTACATCAATTATTTTCCAGAGGGGTCATTTTGAAGGCTATGGTTTTGAAATTTATTTACTATCTGTAAAAAATATTAACAATGATTTATTCAGCTCATTTTTAATGATGTGGTACAGTGGTAGGTCACTTGTTAGTCCAGAGGTCCCGTAAACAAGACTACTTAGGAACCGCTGACTGCGGGCAATACAGCGCAAAACATCGCAACACCTTTTTTTTATTATCTCTCTTTGGCGCTCAACTTCAAACGAATTTTTTTTATATATAAATTATTGTTCACTTCACTTTATCCGCTAGTATTACAATATTAATTTCAGTATTTGTTTAACATCTTAACATTTTACTAAACGTTTTATATAGTTGTTTTTTTTGGAATAATAAATATGCTATATTATTAAATTATTATTATTGTTAAGAATAAGTGTATAAAATAATTTATTTCGGTTCTATTAAAAAATACCCACCAGAATATGTGGCATAATAGTATGAAGTATTAATATGTCTCAGCCTTACACATTCTTTTCACCCCTAAGTTAGGATGATGAAGAAAGTTTATGGTGGTTTACGGTTCACCCCTCGTGAAAGTTTATTTATGTTCTGGTCGCATTAAAGTTTACATGCATGGGAACTAATTTAAAGTAATTTTGAGGTGTGAATAAGGTTGGTGTTTTGCAAAAACAACTCTTCTATGTCCTCCACCTAAAGTAAAATAGTTTCATTTTATCTTTGTTCTTTTTAATAAAATATTCTGCTGCATACTTTTATTATTAGTATGGATAACATATGTTAGTTTAATATTATATTTTATTAAGCAATATACATATCTCTGGGTGCGTGGACTAAATATGATTCTCATATAATCTAACTTGCCGGGGACTGGGAGGTTGGGTTTCGAATAATATAAATAATTCACTTTACTACAAATCATGTAATGTGTTTCTGAGTTTAAAGAAAATTGTAGAATAGAAATTTGAAGCTGTCTAAAATATACACATAAAATACGGGGTATGTTGAAATAATTGACATATTTTCATAAAGGTAATCAAGTCAGTCAGGTCACACAAACTTTAGACCTTTTCTGACAGTTCAAAAGTTGCTCAAATAGTTTTAACAAATTAACAAAGTCGGTTTAAATCATTTATAAAAGTGACAGTTATATTTGCAAAGGTGAATAAATATTGACCTGTTTTAGATAAGTTTTCAACTGTCAGAAAACTAAGTATACTATTGATATTGATAGCAATAATGGCTTTATTTTCAAATATCATTCGAGTTTGAATAAAAATTCTAGAGGGTAGAAACAAACTATAACTACTTCTACTCAATAAGTATATATTTACTTTTAGCTTATAACTTTTTTTTGGCACTGTGTCTTACTACCCATTCGGGTTATACGCCCTTAGACTTGTTGACTTTATATTTTTTCCTTGAACATGAAGACACTCTAATCCAAGCCTTATTTGTATCCTACATTACTAATAAGGTTTTACCTGTATTTATAATTTCCACGCGTACATTTCTCATTTTGTTTTAGGCCTACCACAGTGTCCATGTACTTGAAGTGTTCTGTTTCTTCTTCCTTGCTAACCGGAACATATCCTTTACGTGTTTGGTGCAGGTTGAAAGGAAATGGGGAGATTGGGGTGGGGGGAGGGGTGATGGAAAGTAGGAGCACGAAGGGGAGGATGAAGGGGTCAGGAATATGAAATATTCAGGGCGACCTTCCTGTCCTAATCTCTAGGGTGAGCTATGACAGGCAATTAAGGAAAGGGTGGGTGCCGTGGCACATTCGGCTAACCACACGTGTGTGTGTGTGTTGTACTTCGCTTGGAAAAGAGATATACTATGATTATACTGTATTGACACTTTTAGAATATATAATTAATAACCAATATGACAGAATACTGTCATAATTGAAAGATGCAAGCACAACACTAATGTATGAATGAATTAAGAACTGTTAGAAAAATGTAAATAAATGATGGACCGACTATGTATCCAAACTTATAATTAAATGGCATCACCAGTGGCGTATTCTCTGGGTATGCTAGTCCTGCGCCGCATACCCAAAATTATATGGACTAGTTTTTTGTTTAATTCAATGCTGTTTGTGTGAACTATGTAAACACTAATGTTTCAATTGTTAACAAATATTCATGTAATTAATTATTAATTTTAAAACTAATATTTGTTCATATTCCAAGAATACTGTGTTTTAAGTAATTCTTCTTCCAAAAGGCTCTACTTTGCACAATAGTAAACCCAGGGATATTTCATCATACAGTACAAACTCATGTTACCTAAAATACCACACACTTGATGAAAGTAATCTCCTTGCTATCTTGCCGGTATAAAAAACATAATATACGTAACTAAAACCTGTATATATTATCAACAAATTTTTATTAACTCAATTCTAGAGTAAACACAATAACTAAATCCCCGACCGTTTATTTACTACTTAGCAATCGTGACCAAACCCTATTCCATAATAATAGATTACCGACCCTAGCCAGAAATATAACCCAGGTCTAGTTTCTTAAATAAATAAGCAGGTGCTTAAACATTTGGTTAAAAGTAATTAACCTTTTATTCGTCTGATGCGCTTGAAATATTAGCTGAGCAGTTGAGTGTTGTAAATTTTACTACAGCTTGACATTTTTTTAAATCAAGTTTTTTATAATTGACATATACTAACTGCAAATTAGAGGGTAATAGAAATATTTACGGTTAAATGACCACTCGCATATTGTAAACTGCACAGCGATAGTGATCATTTTTCTTAGAAAGTTTGTCATACACTGAAATTAAGTTCGAAACTGCCTCTGATTGTTTGAAAGCGCGTAAACAAAGAATAAACATACTGCCAACCTAGGTAGATTTTGGGGTGGATATATCCCAACCCTCTTCATCGGAGTAGTCAATCTCGTGGGAAACTGGCGTGCTCAAGACGGGGAGATCGGGATTAGAATCCCGGTCGGGTCTATTGAGGGTGTTTTTTTCCTGGATGGTTTCCTACTCTTCTTCCATTCAAATACGGTTAGATTACCTCTAAAATGCTTCCTTACGCATTCCTACCTCCATTAGATTACTTATCTTATAAGCGTATAACCTTTATATATCCACGCAGCCACCGAAGTGGGATAAACCATTGTTATTAATGATTTAATCTGAGGACAAGAGATAAAGTGTTGAGGCTGTGCACCCGCATTAAAGTGGAAAGGGGCTGTGGAAATCACCCCCTACTGCAATGGTTCTCAAAATGTGGGCTGCAGTGGTGTGTCAATAAAATATTTAAATAAATATATGCCGCGGCAGCCAATTTTAATTTTCTCCTGTTCATTGCGTGTGTCAACCATCGAAGTACACAACTTTATGAAGTAAAATATGGCTCGCAGGAATGTTGGAGTTCGGCTTGATGCTCGGCTCGCTACTCTGAACGTGGCTATAAATTGATGTGTTGAGAAGACGGGAGGGGGGGGGGGGGGATAAGAGCTGTGTTTTAAGCTGCACACCGTCCTAAAAACAAATGTGGATCTAGAGGTATGGGTATATGTAGATGCTTGCATGAAATATTAAAGTGCATTACACTTACCATTCGTGGTTTAATAATGTGGACTGGACGGAGCTTAACTGGATTGACACTTTCCAAAATATGTCGTCACCTGCGTCAACTCTTTGTTTCCCCTTTCATCTCCATTATTCCTCTAGTTCTTTCTCACATGTGGCTCCCAATTTTTATTATCTCGTTGAGGAAGTTTTGTGATAGTGAACATTATCGATCCCTATATTATTATGTCTTTTGGACTGTTTGTGTTTCCCCAAATTTAGAAAAAAAAGTATATTTTGCAGCTGTGCGTGTGAACGTTCGTGCGTGCGGGCCTGAACCTGGAACTGCAGACGTAAATGTTATATAGATTTATTTCACATTTGATATTTATATGTCATATTGGTCATGACTCGAGTTGGAGTTGTGATATTAATTCTTGCTTACATATAGCTAATTTTTGCGAATCCGATTTTTTTTTTTTATAATTTCGTACTTATGATTTTGTTCAAAAAATATCTGGGGCGTGTTTTAAAGATAAAACGGCACTGTGTACTTGTTTTATAATAATAACATCATTTAAGAATATTTTCCTCATGATTGATTTTTGAAAGTTTGGAATTTTGTGAAAATTAATTTTGTTCAAAATGTGTGTCTGGGGATTGTTTTACATCATAAAGAAGAAAGTAGATTTGTTTTCCTATAAAAGTAATCATTTGTTATAAATTACTGATTATTGTTATAGTTTTAAATTTTAAAATAATGCTCCAACGATGTTGTCAAAAATGTATATCCAAAGTATGTTTTATATTGTAACAAAATAATATGTTTGCTTTTCTGTAGAAAACTTATTTTAGGATGGTCGAATTGTGAACATTTTATTACAATCTAAATATGTTCGATTGCGTCTTCTTTACACATTACGTTTAGTCATAATTTTGTCTTTTTCTATTCAATTTGTTTATATATATTATATATATATATATATATTTTTTTTTTTCTTTGGTTTGATTTAATGTCTTATAACTAAAAAGATTAGAGAAAATCTCGCTACAATTTAAAAAATCAAAATGTTTACACAAATTAATATTTGTGCCACCTATTTCAATAAAATGTTTTATTTGTCTCTCCATTCACTTCTTTGAAGCTTAAAATTTGGTGTTCAGAAAATATATATATCATATTTCAATTTATTTTAATGTGGATGCAGAAACATACAACTAAGGTAACTTTCTTTAAGTCTATAAATACAACAAATTCGAGTATTTATTTCGAGTTTAGCTTTGACTATTTACTCATTTAATGAAGGCTGTTATAAAGATGAATACACAGTATTCAAATGTCACTGTTAGCTTGACGCCAGTGAATTTTACTGACATGTTCTTCTTTAATCTAAAAGATTGGTATTCAAGTTTAATTCCAGCTAAGGGTGTTAGCGGTGTTACTTAAAATGTTGATCAATCACTTTTTTTTACTGTACACTTGCCAGTAAACCTAATCCACTGGTCCATTATCTTAAGGCTCATCTTCCTCGTCCTGTCACCTTAAATTAGCGTAAGTTGCTGATAAGCTGACTAGTTACAATTAGAGACATGCAAAATAGAATTTCATTTATAATGTATTCTATCGTCGACAAGCTCATCGCTTTACAGTGCGAATAAATATATTTTTCGATATTGGGATAGCTTTAGTTGATATTGGGATGAGTTAAAAGATATTCAACATTAATTTAGTACTATTTGGTTCCTTTAATTGTATGTGATTTTATTATTACATCAATTTTTATATGATATTTAAAGTAAAGTTACGTCTTCCCTTCATTTATATATACATTTATGTTATTTTTCTTATTATCTAATTAGTAAAATAAATTTGAAATTTAATAGTATCAACTTGGAAAATAAAATTATTCCAGTAGGTAATTTACCTTATGTGAGAAAGTTTGAACTTTAATCAATTAATTATACAAAGTTTTTTTTATTAATTTATTAAATATTAAAATCATTCTCTGACGTTATAAATCCTGATATTTTACTTAGTCTTCACTGTTAGATTTTTTGGTCAATTACCTATGAAACTACTCGAAACACTTTTGGTTTTTAACAAAATTTACAACAGTAAATGGAAAATTTCTCGAATATGGAGAAGTCTCAAAACTATTATACTAAAATGACACTGCACAAGTATGGCATTAACCCGAGCTAAACTGTGCCTTGTAATTTTAAAATTATATTCCTTGCTGGGACGATGTACCGCGACTCATTACCATTTAAAACTAAGCGCGTATATATTTAACATACTAGTTGGGTATGGATAAGGAAGGTATCATTTGCGTGGAGGAATAGTGGAGGTAAAAATCACTCCCAGTGCACCTGGCTGTGATTCGAATTACAACATTCATGTCACTGGCAAACCAGGTGACATAAAGTTGACATTGAGTCTGGGCTCTCACCAGTGTGAGCTATCTCGCGTTAAAATTGTTTCTTCCACTTTCTTAAAGTCCTTTGTTACTTTTTACTGACAGAGAGCTAGATGAACGACTAGCATGCCGGACTTAAACAGAAGTCTTCACTCTGGAAGGTCTTTCCATGGTGTAGTTTTCAATTTATATCCGATCGAGTGTTAAGGTGGAATGGAAGGGAACGTTAGCTAAGGCCAGTAGTTTTGTAGTTTTTATAACAAAATAAATAAAATATCGTTTAGTACATGCATATAACAGCGGTTGGTAATTTATGGCCTGCGGCCAGGTACAGACCGTCGACTGATGTTATCTGACCCACAAAAGATTGGGCAAACAAATAATATGTGAGAAGTATAAGGTTGACCTTTTTTATACTCGATTTTTTTTCCCTAGGGGGTCACCTTTTTACTTTCTCGCTATCTTACAGTTAGAGAAAGTATTGTGATCGTAAAAAAAAACTCGAGATTTTGATGAATCATGACGTTTCATGACCCCCCGAATCCAAAAAAAGTTGTTTTGGAATTTCTGTCTGTCTATCTTTGCCTCCAACTAGAGCCTAAACCATTTTACCGATCAGGCTAAAACTTGGTATCTAGGGTCTTCATAGGGTTGCCCTGAGGGGTTTTTGGAATTGGATATCTAAACTATCTAACCCAAAAATTAAGTAAGGGTAGTTTGCTGAAGGGCAAAAAGAGAAAAAGTTGATTTTCTCAAAATCTGCTCTAACGATTTTGATTAAAGTTCATTTATAAACATTTATACATATTCTAAACAAAATGGCTACTCTCACTATTTAAGCAAAATGACTTTATGGGCTCCGATCTGATGCATTTATTATATTTTTTTATAATAGCTCCTAAACTAGTTGAGATAAGAAATGGCTTATTATTACAAATATTTAGGTCTATTTATAATACATTTATTTTATTTGAAGCCTATTTTTATAAAACCAATAACTTTCAAGCTATACTCGAACACAAAAGATAAAGTATTGCGACCGTAAAAAAAATCTAACCTGTAATGTTGATGGATGTCGACGTCTCATGAACCCTCGAGCCCTAAAAAGTGGTCTTTGCAATTCCATCTGTCTATGTGTTTGTTTAAACTTAAAATTAAGAGTAGTTTAATAAAGGGTGAAAAGAGAAAAGTTTCCCAAAATAGGCTCTAACGATTTTGATTAAAATTCGTATATAGGCGTTGATTAAGATTATAAATAAACTAGCTATTTTCATTTTCCCATGAAAATTACTTTTAGGGTACTTTACAGAAGCAGAAACTTCCGTGTCTCCGCAACTATTTGAGATACTAAATAACTTTTCATTGAAAAATTGTAGTACTATTAAAAATAAAAAACTTTGATATAAAATATAATTGTATAAAACCAAAATTTTTCTAGATATTGGCAAATATATTAATACAATTTTGTGAGCTTTAGTTGTAAAGAGATAATACTTAAATTTTAACGCAATAATTCCCCAATGCCATAGAGCAATTAAATATAAGTAAGTCTCTCAAAACGTTTCTGTGGTTTTTCCTTAAACCTCTTAGGAGAAATGTTTGTACAACAATGAGCTATCTCCATTTTAAACTCATTATTCAATATTTACATTTTTTATTGGTCAAAATTTATAAATGTGGAATCTAATAGCAATGCGATAACATGAAGATTTGCAACACCTAATAAAATGTCGAAAATTCTAACTGGAAGTTGAATTTTTTTAATACGAAGTTTTGACCCGTGTGGATTCAACATTGATCTTTTTTATCGGCCCAAACTTACAAATGAGGACATTAATTCTTTAAAAATAAAATTATAAAATGTAAAACCGTGACTAAAAAAAGTTTTACAGAAGTATAGTGCAATTTATGCTTGGGTTTGGGGTAAATATATCCATTTTTAAACAATAGAGTGAGAAATTCCGTGCGGAGTTCCGTACCTTTTTTTTTTTTAAATTAACTTACGCGGCCTGCGTTATCAAAAAAGCTGACAACCTCTGGCGTATAGTTTGATTGTATACAAGAATTCTCAACAGTTTTTGAACATTTTTCATTTATCGTGAAATTTGATGAGAACTTTTTCTCTTCATTTAATAAAGTTTCTCATTAAATGCCAATGAGATCATGACAGTTAGTCAAAAAAAAATTTAGAACCGCGTCCTTCCAATCACCATCTCATTTTTTAAAAGGCTATAATTAAAAGTCGCATATAGTCACTACTGGCACTAGGGCGTATGCAATAAAATTGTTCTAAACCTTCTTCGATAATTTTTGCCACCCTTCTATGATTAATTTTCCTCTCTCTCTTTTAAATGTTATTCTTATTTTCTTTTTTCCCCCATGTCGTTTATTCTTAATTCGCCTTCTTGCTCGCAGCATGGAGTGTTGGAAGGCGGAGTCGGAGATCACCTCACTCAGCGCTTTAAGAGCATACATTGGATTCTGAAAATTGAAAAATGACACCTGGACACGAGAATCGAACCCAGGACCTTTGGCTTAGTACGCCAATGCTCTGACTACTGAACTATCCAAGAAACGTCCCATGCCCAGGGTCATTCTTCACTTATTTTTTAAGACAGAGTTTATGATAAAATCTTTTGCTATTTGATTCTGAGAATAAATTGGGATTCGTCCTCAACGGCTGTGCGCGTGTTTGGTTGACCCTGTTTCAATTGATTTAAGATCACTTTAAACGCTCTACACACAACACTATACCAACCCCGGGTGCGTATTAACATTCCCTAACCCAGTACAGAGCACCACGCATTTAGAGCGATATGATTGGTCCTAGGTCTTAGCGCGGCCTTCAAACAGCGGTCACTCACCAAGCGCAACAAAGGCATAAGTGTAGCGCCACATATAACGCCAATTTCTATACATTAAGATGTGAGGTGAAAGAGAGAACGCTGCATATAAAATAAATTAATGTTTTTAATAGGATGATAATTATTAATAAAACGATGACGTAAGCATTTTACTATATTAACAATATTTATTTCGGCGCACTTCCTCTAAATTACACCTACGCCATCATCCCTAACCCATTATCGTAATTAGAGCATATGACTAACCTAACCTAACCTAACCTAACCTAACCATATGTACAGTGAGCATGTGATTTAACATTGTTTTTAAGATCTACAGCAACAATGTTAAATCACATGCGCACTGTACATATCGTTAGGTTAGGTTAGGTTAGGTTAGGCATATGCACTAATTACGTCAATGGGTTAGGGATGATGGCGTAGGTGTAATTTAGAGGAAGTGCGCTGAAATAAATATTGTTAATATAGTAAAATGCTTACGTCATCATCTTATTAATAATTATCATTGATTAAAAATATTAATTTATTTTATATGCAGCGTTCTCTCTTTCACCTCACCTTTTAATGTATAGAAATTGGCGTTATATGTGGCGCAACACTTATGCCCTTGTTGCGCTCTGTGAATGACTGCTGTTTGAAGGCCACGCTAAGAACACATGGGAAGAGAGAGAAACGGCGCGGCGTAAGGGCCAATCATATCGCTCTAAATGCGTGGTGCTCTGTACTGGGTTAGGGAATGTTAATACGCACCCCGGGTACAGTATATTAATGGATCAAGAACCTTTTTATTAACAAATATCTACATTTACATGTTTGTTGCTGTTTATAAGGTTAGTATTGTTAATTTTGAAAATTTTGATCTAGCGGCCCTATGAAATTTAGCCTCAAAATAATTTCAACAAAAATGTTAAATATATTTCATATATTTTGGAATTTTTTTTATAATTTTTTTGCGACTAAAAGCCTCATTTTACTGCTCTATATTGTACAATATGAATTTAATAATATGCAATGAGAATATTGCAATTTAGTTTCTCTTTACTGCTCTATATACAATATGAATTTAATAATATGCAAAGAGATTGGTGCAACTTAAGATTTATGATTTCCTTTTTCTCTTAATGGCATTCCAGATAATCCTAACCATTATTTTT
Organism: Timema cristinae; assembly: GCA_039000515.1. Taxonomy (NCBI): domain Eukaryota; kingdom Metazoa; phylum Arthropoda; class Insecta; order Phasmatodea; family Timematidae; genus Timema; species Timema cristinae. The sequence goes on along the minus strand of JBCFYV010000935.1, from coordinate 35,026,078 downwards.
ACCTGTTGCTAGTAGAGTGAGTTAAATTAGGGCTGTATGGGGGTTGAGGGGTGAATATCTTTATTCATAGTATCACGCACCTTTGTAGTAATTAAATGTTAAGACTAGTAACATTTATTTTCTGTGACTGTAAATGAATGTGGCATGTCTTAAAAGATTGCTATTTCTATTTGTTGTGAATTTTATCGCAAAAAAAAAGAAGGGAAAATGGTGGTTCGACAGCATTATACTTGATAGAAAGGATTATGTACCCGATCGGGATTTTAACCTAAATCTTCCGGTTCAAAGTCAGTGAATTTAACAAATCCAGTGTACTACAATTTATAAATTATTAACGCGTATGTCTCTGAAATGAAATGCATTTAGGAAGAAAGTTATAATTCAAGTTTTTTAGTTGTTTTTTTTTCCCCACCGTTTTCTTTAGTACGACACGCTAGGAAATGTCAGGAAAACATTCCCCCCCTCCCCCCCCCCCTCTGTTTTGTCTAGCTAGAGTGCTAGACTAAATAAGGAGCTTTCAAACGTAGCGCAATATATGGCTGGAGAGGGGAGATATGGGCTTTCACCCGCTCCAACGTCACACAAGCTCGAAAGCAAGATTAACTTGACGAGAGTGGATACAGATAATGGAGGATTTGTATTAACCTAAAGTTATGTTTGAAGGGCTGTGCCTCCCCTAACTCTCCGTGGTGGTCAAGCCTTCCCCTAGCGCTAATGTAACGTTAATAATTCACGGCGCGCATGCGGGGATACAAGTAAGACGCGACTGCACTCTGTCGGGAGGGAATGCAAGACTTTTATAGGGTTTATTCCGTTTCATCGGGCTCTCGGCTTAGCCGCCCCTCCATATTATTTTTTTTTTAAATCCTTTTCATCTTTCAGCCTAATGGATGGAATACGTAAAAGCCTGATTCAATAGTAATGTGATTGGTTTGGCGGGCTGCTGATTAACCAACACGGGAATTATATTCGTGAAGTACAGGTGCACTCTTAAGAGGATATAAATTATTTTCATAGTTGAAAATAATTGACCTATCGATGTTTGTTACCGAATTCTTTACGTTTCACCTTTTGGGAAGAAAGGTAGGTAGAAAAAAAGATCTAGTTCTTCAACCCTGTAAAATGTTATACATCTTTATGAAGAGACATACATTTTCATTTTAGTTAATCTAAATTAGGTTTAGTGAACGAGGTCATAAAACTATTCTGTAGCGGACCTTTGAGTAAAAATTGTACCCACACAGATGGGCACGGGAGTGAAGGCATAATTTTAATCATGTTTTGTTTGCTAGTGACGGTAAGGTCGGAGCTCAAATTCCTATCGGCGTATGACCTACTGAGGACTGCTGGTAGTTTGGCCTCAATGTTTTTACTCTATTTCTTCACGCAAATGTGGGTACATATCTTCTAAATCCTACCATCCACATATCTCCACCATTAGCGTAGTTCAAAGGTGAGTAAGGTGACCTGGTGGTCTAGGGGTAAGGTGTCGGACTTCTGTGCTGGGGGTCCGGGGTTCAATCCTCGGTCCCGGCACAGATTTATCTGATTGCCAAACCCTTCCTTCACCTCTGACAAGACGTGTATTAATCACAACTTGTGAATATGAGGAATTCCAGGCCCCTCCACAGTGGGTCGGATCCCACGTTAAACTGTAGGTCCTCCATTTCATCTCACAATCACCCTGCCATTACACATTCGCGTAAGTGCGTATAGCCCGAACGGGTAGTAAGACGCGGTGTTAATAATAATAAAAGGTGATTAGCCTGGACGGTAAGTAGGACGTGGTGAGAAATAAACTTGTATTTCTAAACAGATATATATGCGCCAGACCTATAGATTAACATAATTTAGAGTAGGACACGTATTCGGCCTACAATCTAACCCCTCACTCTAATGTGTTTAATGCTAATATTTGGATAGTAAACGAAGTATATACGTCACGAGTCATGACTCATGACTTTTTAACTCTTGTATATTATTTATCTTAAATACGATTTGTAATTTTTTTTTTCCCTCCGTTGAAATTTTTAAAGAAATTTTTCTCCGTATTATTTGTATCATTACTGCCCGGGAGATCTTCCCTTTATGCTTTTGAGGAACGAACTTTGACACTCGAGATATCATTTTGAGTGAAAAAGTGTGAGTGCTACACATTTACTAATGGTGTTAGAGGAAGGGATTATGGCAAACATTCGCACACGTATGGTAACGCTCCTCATTAATAATCAATGGAGCTGGACTCTTCTTGTATATGAGAGGAGAAAGAGAGATATAAAGAGACCGGATGAGTTCTCGACCACGTAAAAAACATTTCCCTACTGACGAGGAAGGAAAGACGCCTTCCTTTTCCCCAGAGGTTGGTCTCGCGGGTAAAGTCCAGGGAGAAATAAAATGGGCACAACGCTACCTATTCTTATTACTCTTCTTAAGTTTTAATCTTTGTGTTTAACACAAGTGATATCAACGACTTAATCTAAGAAGTAGAAATAAGAGGTGTAGTTAAGGTGAATTGCACCCTAGTAAGTTTATAATTAAGATAAGAGAAATACAATTAAAATTACATGTGAAAATTTTCCTCACTGTACCTATTTGTGTTTCGAATCCAACCTTTCCGTTAACGGCTACAAAGAGTAATTTGAATCTAATTCCTTAGACTTCTTAACTCTAGAAGTTTTTTTTATCTAACTGCAATGAAATTATATTTATTTTTTTATGGTTTTTTTTTCCTTTTTATTTTATTTTTTTCAAAATCTAAAGCATATAAATAGCTCGGAGTTCGAAATTGATATAAATGAATTGTGAACAGTGTAAATAATGACTTAGAATGTTCGTGTGCCATGTTAGTAATGCTCATTTCTTAGGGTTTAATTAATTAATTTAATTTATTCACATCCGTTGTATTCACTTATGCTGTGTACTATATGTTTCAGTGTGTGCTGTCTTTTCTGCAATATTGAATATTAAGTGTGTTCTATCATTTAATAAATTAATAACTTACTCTAGGATCCAAATAAAGATCTTAAAGTTAATGCCAGTGCTGTGGAGTAGGTACGCCTATACTTTGATACAGACTTCTTCATAAATGGCTAAAATATAAAATTAATTAAAAACTTACTGCAGTAAAATGGTCCAATAAATATAACCTAATGAGAAGCTTCTTCGTTTACATTGTGAATGTATATTTAAATAAATTTGTCAAACTAAATTACAAATATTTCTCATAAAAATAAATATATATTAAATCAAAATAATATATTTACGAAAAATTGTTATAATGCTATAAGTTTTTATTTTGAACCTGGAGTCGGTACATTTCTAACGACTCTACTCCACCCAAAATTGTTTCCGACTCCAACTCTACAGCCCTGGTTTATATAATGTTAACGATCCACACATACACACTAGTTAAAATAAATTGAATAAAATTGAAACATCCACGAAGGCAGCTAGATGAAAATATATTTACAGAGGAAATCATAATTTAAAAAAAAAAGTTTGGATGTACATACATACATACACTTATATCTTATAAGTTAAAACATTGTCACAAGACTTTTTTATTTCTCTAAGTTACGAGTAAAGGTACGAAGATGGAAGTAACGCCACTTTGTTCTATGAATAAATATCGTCTCGAGACGAAGGGTTTTTTTTCCTCCCCATCTCGCCGCATCTTCCGTACTTCTAATCTCCATAATAACTTCCAAGGGAATTTTTCACCGGGGCCATGTAGCAGACTAAAACCACAACGGACTATTTTCAACGCCCTAAACTAAATATGATAACGAGAAGTGCGGATACTTTACGTTGAATGATGGATTAGGGGGAAGAGGGGTGGGGGCTTCGTATCTTACTACACAGCTACTATTATTTTTTTGAATAAACTCTCACGAATAAAAGGACCAATAGGGATCTAGTAGTGACCGGGCAGGATTAAGTTAGAAGGCTAGCACGCTTGACTTGTTATCCAGGATACTGTGTTCTATTCTTAACTATTGCAATGAAGATTTAAACATTGAGTTTTATTCCTCTTTTCTTCAAATGTATATTTCTAAATATATTACATTTAAAATGCTGTACACCTAGTTTAATAGCTTAATTGACTGATAATCACTACATACATTAGGTAGTAATAAAACTGGCAGTGGTACCAAAGATTCCTATTGCGTTAGACACGCTTTGCACTTGGCGATGAGGATGTCATGGTTTAAATATCGGATAGAGTCATTGGAGTTGATTCTTCATGCGTACAGTAGCCCCATGGCTTCTTTGGTGCTGACTGACATTTCACAGCTGACTTCTGACAGTCAACATTTAGGTATATACCTAGATCTTGACTGACAGAAGTGACAGCTGTTGAACACATGTTTTTGTAGATCATATGGTTCGGCGTAGGGATACATAATTTGGTCTGGTAACTTTTCAAAGCAGTCAGCTGTGAGCTGTCAGTCAGCACCAAAGAAGCCATGGGGCTACTGTAGGTAGCTGAGTACCACAAATGGCCCCAATATTTCCACGTCCAAGATGGATTTGCCACTGCTGCCTTACACCACAATTTCCTTCCCAAGTGGATTGAGCACTGCCACCTTGTATTACGACTTTCCTCCCAAGGTAGATTGAGCCCAACTTTACCTAACCTAGCCTTGCTCTCTGTCTCTCTCTTTCTTACACACCAAGAACTAATTTTATTTCGGACACACCTTACGAAGTAGCTAGCGTTCATCTGTATGGCTTATACTGAACTGTAGCCTGCTACGTTATACTATGAAGTGCCCAATCCACCTGTTTACAATTCTTTCTGGTTTAATCGTTGGTACCCAATCCAATATCTCACATAAAAAGTGCCTAGCCCGATTTTTTCTTATGGTTTTCCCATTCTAACTTCACGCTAATGTGTGTTAAGCTACCCTTCCCATCTTTAGCACTTAGATTAATTCGTTAATAATTTTGTGTTTATTGTTCTTATCAGATGATCGAGTGGAGTTTCTCTAAAATGTACACAATCCTCAATGTGTCCCTGCTTCATCTCTAAAATGAAAAATATAATGTTTTGGATTATATCTTAAAAATTGAATAAGTCCACGATGTGAAAATCAGCCCTAATGTTCGTATTGATTTTTTAAAGGAAAATGTAGGCTTTTCTTATTATCTTGAAAAGGTTAAGACTACTGCCTTGTTAACATAACTTTACTCTTATTAAACTCACAAGAAAGGCTCGTTTGAATTTCAATTCCTTATATTCTCTTTCTTGTAATACTTTTTTAGTTTAGTTTTTGTCATCCTTGGTTTTATTTTAAATACGTTCCTCAAGATGGTGTGATGCACCGAGACTAATCATGAAGTCAATCGCCAAATGATCCGACTACCAATACAAAAGAAAAAGGGATTCAATTTTAGATAAAGAATGAAATTATACTTTGGCAAAAATGTTTTCTAGAGTATACAAAATTTTCATTAAAACATACATCTAATATATTACAGCTTTATCATTTCAAAAACCTATTGTAACATAAACATAAGCAGATATTTTACACTAAATGTTTAATGTTCTATGTATTAATATACATGTTAATATGTCTAAATATATTTTACACCCATTGTGCTTCATGCATTGTCCAAGAATATTCCCAAATAACTGTAAAAACTCGAATATTTGATGTAGCTCAAAACATTGTAAAGCAACAAGCTTCATAAGTCCATTCTCTTTAACAAAATCAAAATGTTTCCTCAATTCTCAATAGAAAAAAGCTGATTAAAAGAAAACGTACCATATGTGTAGGGGAACATTTTGATGAAAGGTTGTTGGTGTTCCATCTTGTTTCAAGCGTGGTTTTAATTTTTGTTTGAGGAATGTTATATGGATCTCTGTTGTTGAGGCTAGTGATGGCACCCCGATCTCACGATGGTTATGGTGCAACTATTGTTGTGCTTTAGAGTTAGACGAATCAAGAACTAGAACAGTGGGAAGTTGTTAGACCGGCTCCTTCCCCTGGTGGTGGTGGTGAGTGCTGTGATGCACTACTCGAGAGTTTTCAAATACTGAAAGAAAAGTTGTTCTGGATTAGTATATTGCATGCAATTGCAAGGACACTGTGAAGAGAGAGTCTGGGGTATCCTGCTTGAGGAGGCGGATTATTAGCTGTCTCAGGTTTGATATCAAATCAGAAAGCGTTAGGAAGAAGATCCGTCGCCATAATTGGGACATTAACTTTTAAATGGTGGCAAAGGTATTCTAATGTGGGTATCTGGGGTTGTCTTTTTCGGGAAGCGGGTAATAACGGTAGTTAGTCCACAGTGAAGAATGACCTGATTGAATCGGGAGGATGTTTATTAGTACCCCTTTAATCCTTCGTTTGTGGCAATGGGCAGCAATCAAATTCTCCCTGTCCATCCAATGGGCTGGCCGTGGTTTTTATGCCAATGCTGGTTGGAGTGTGTTGGGTATTGAGGCGGCTGAGGAAGTCTGTGCTTAGGACCCATGCCCTTCCTTCTTCGAATTTAAAGAGTAATTTGATTAGCGCTAGTGACGACTTTCACCCTTGTACATACCAGATTGGTTAGTAAAATGCGGTGCTAAAAAAAAATAGAAAAAATATACTTTCACCCTACATGTAAGACCACTTGAGGCTCGATCGAGCATTCATCAACATTGGGTTGATTTTAAGACCCTCTATATAGCGGTAGTTGAGCGCTGGCTTGCGGTTGGATTGGGCTAACTTCTAAACCTCGTATGGGTTTCCAACGGGGGAGCGGAATTGTATCCACTCGGAATGTATCCATTCCGATAGTTTTGTAATAAACTGCTTTTGTGAAAATCCTGAATGATCCTGGGATGTATCTTCCGTTAGGTAGTATGTGTTAATTCCATGATCATCGTTTCCAAGGTTATAAATCGATGGTACTTTCGAGGATAATTCATTGGGATTAATTCCATGATAATCGGATTTTCACAAAAGCAGTTTATTACAAAACTATCGGAATGGATACCATTCCGAATGGATACAATTCAGTCCCCTCTTTCCAACAACCGCTATAATACAGGTTTAGTACCAAACGGGGCAAATCATGATTATTAGTTTCTACCATTTGCTATATTAGTTTTCAAAATTATACAAAATATGGTTGTAGAGAGAGAATGCTTCATTTTTAATATTCGCATAATATTAATTAAAATGTAAATCAATATAACTAATTTATTTTATGGGATGGGATTGTAACTAAACTAGTTTACATCTATTGGGTAACCAATGTGGTCTGGGTTATTTTCAACTGTAGTGATACGTTTAAAATCCAAGGGTTATTAATTACTTCAGCTAAAGATGAAGTAAGTATTAGGATGGTAACTTAGGAGAAATGCACACTCATCATCCTAGAATAAAGATGGGGAAAATACCCCATTTCACCCGGGTCCGGGATTCAAATCCCAGCTTCTCAGGTGGCGGTGACCATATACATTTGAATCGAACGCCTTATAAGTGTGCCTTTACCTGCCTTTACAGGTGTGCCATTGAGAGAATAATACAATGATACAATACAAACTATAAGATAAAGTAAAACACTTAAACCCCGAAGATAAATGTATTTTTCATATTTATGTATTTGTTAAATTTCAACAAATTCAAATGATAATATTTCACACCTTAGATACATAACTTAACATGAAACTATGTTATTTAGTTTATTAACATATTGATCAGCCTCTTAGTATAGTGTCCGTTGCCCCTGGCTACTTATCTAGAGGTCCTGGGCTAGATTCCCTGTGGTACCTTTGCTATTTTTCCGAAATGAGTAACTGTTCATATGGTCACCATGGTCCGGTTAATTAGGCCTACAGTAAGTTAGGTTTAAGATTTCCACAGACTCTACCCCTTCACAATCATTATCCTCACGTCATTGCGGGTATGGCGTGTAGACAACCTCCGAAGTATATCCTGGGCAACACTCTGTTCCCACAGAGCGGCTAAAAGTCTACATACATGGTGACATTTGCACCCTTTCTCACGGTCAAATATGCCATACTCTAATATAGATTGTTCCTAAAGGGCCCCCTACCGCAGCTTCTAGAAGCGTCGCACAAGTTCAGAAATCGTGTGTTATTTAAAAAGTGGATTGTTATTTTAAAATATGGTTGACACTAAAATGGAGGTAAAAGGTATATATACACGCCCTTATTGGATTAAAAACCTTCGATTTGCAATTTTATAACTTTAAAAAAGGGGACATTGACCCATTTACAATGACAAAATGTCGCATTTTTAAGATCAAAGTAAATGGTCAAAAACATCGATCTAGCCTTCCTTAAACAAGTAAAGTTATTACTAAACGGGGTCGGAATTTAAAAAAACTCTAAAATAATAGAGTGTTGTTTTAGTGACTTTGATGATTCAGAACTGCCATTTCCATTAGATAGACGGCACTATTAGGATATTTACTTTAAAGTGGGCGGTACTCTTAAGTTTAATTCATGCATTTTATTCTTTATTTAGACGTGGGCCTCGCTACGCACTTTGATTATTTTTTGCTTTAAAACTTTATTGATGAATAATATCTCAATGCTTTTTTTTTTTAATGTAAAATTCAAGACCACTGTTGCGAATAATCCACAAAATATAATGTTTTTATTTAGAAGTTAGCTTTATGGTTTGTGAATTCTAGTAACCCTCCTGCATTCATGGAAGCATTTGCTTCCGGCTTGCTTTGGGGTTTTAAGCGCTCTACTAGTTTAATTCCTTTTTGGAGCGGCAGGAAAAGCTTTAGTTAAAAACCAGTAGAATTAGTTATTTGTGTATAACTGTCGTCATCAGAGTTATTTTTATCTAAAAAAATAAATATTTTATTATATTATTTAAAGGGGACATTCAAAACAATACTTTTACCGGCTGTTCTCTATGGGTGTGAAACGTGGTCTCTTACTTTACATGACTAAAACAAATTTAGGGTGTTCGAAAACAAGGCTCTTAAGATTATATTTGGTCCAAAAAGAGACGAGGCTACTGGGAAGTGGAGGAGTTTACATAGTGATGAGCTACCAAGGCCATTTTAAGATGTAAGGCCCCCATTTGTCCGGCGGTTTTTCAGTTTTAGCACCAAGCCGTTATAATATATTGATATGTACTCGGTACTTATGTTACTTAATAATTTCTCATGTTATATGGAATATTGATCAACCCATTAAATTACTGTACTTTATTAAATGCAAACAAATTAAGTTAATAGTAAATTCCTCTCTGCACCATTGCACTGTTAGTTTTCTGTAGACCAACAGCGGTAGCAAAATGATGGCATATTCTACTGTAGCCTACTGTAACACATTACTCGAATAAAGTAAATCTTAAATTACATAAAGTTACGATTTTCAGGAATATGGAATGTAATCCTATCACTAAGCGAATACTTATATCTGTTAATTATCTATAAACTTTTTAATGAAAAATTTAGAATAAAAACTGTAATTGAATTTAATATTCTTTAACGGAGATGTGGCCTCCTGGAATGCGAGGCCCGGGGCAATTGCCCCTTTTGCCTCCCCTTTCTTAGACGCGGCCCTGTAAGAGTTACATACCCTATACTCATCACAAGATATTGTTGGGATAGTCAAGTCTCGTAGATTACGGTGGGCAGGACATGCAGTGCGAATGGAATAATCTAGAACTATGTTCAGGGTATTGACTGGCAAATCCTATGGGAAGAGACCATAGGGAAGACCTAGACGTGGATGGGAGGAAACATTAGAATGGGCCTGAAAGAGATAGGATGTAATGAGATGAGGGGGACTGGATAGAATTATCTCAAGATAGAGATAGGGTGTGATGAGGTGGACAGGATAGAACTAACTTGAGATAGGGATAGGTGGCGTACTTTTGTAAGTGCGGCAATGAAATTTCGATTTCCTAGTGCTATAATGTAAGTAATTAAAGGAGACATTCTAAAACCAATTTTCTTGGCATGAATAAGCTTCTCATTAAAAGGGCTTTAACTTTGTACTCCCAAAAAGTTAAATTGAGATAAATACGACATTTATAAAACTGAGTCATTTAAAACAACCAGTATGACTCACAGTTTATAAATAACAAATTTTTAACAAATACCTATTGACGGCTTGTTTTTCAGCACCATTTACTATGTGCACTGAGAGTCGTTTTCCACATATCATAAATAATATTTTGATTTCCATATTTTCTTTTGACCCTGATGTACGTGCACTCATTCTCAAATTTATAATTCTCATCCTTGCCCTTTAGATAAGCTGTTAATAACTAGTTTAAAAAATAGACAAAACATAAACATTTTTAAAGAAGAAGATATGAAGTGTGTGTATGTGAAAACGACTGTATCGACATTTTCCAGCGGAGAGATTGGAAAACCACAATGTTCCAAAACTAGCACCAATTCCACTTGAATAGATTAAATAGCTAAGTTATTATATTGGTTAGTTACGGCTATAGCTGCATCTTAATATCATGTTAATTCAAAAACTATACTGGACACGGGAACCGAACCCAGGACCTTTGGATTAGTAAGCCAACGTTCTAGCCACTGAGCTATCCAGGAGTCGTCTCGTGTAAAGGGTCATTCTTCACTCTTCTTTTAGGTCTGAGTCTCTGCTCGTCCATCACAGATTCTGCCTTAAAATATGAATGAGGAATTACGTTTGGCACGAGACGGCTCATGGATGACTCTCTGGTTAGAACATTGGTGTAATAATTCAAAGGTCCCGGGTTTGATTCCCGTGTTTAGGGGTCTATATTTTTCAATTTAAAGAATATAATCCTACTAGGAGTTGAACCCCATTCTTCTGATTCAAAATCAGACTGACTGCCATCCGTACGATGAACCCTACCGGTGCAGTTATTTAGATTTAGTTTTGCTAAAATATATATTTCCACTCGTGCGCGCGCGTATCCGGGGGCTGGCAACTGTTTTCTGTGTGCAGATTTCCCTTTTTTTTTGTTTTTAATTCCCTTTTCCTCTTGACTGTTTATTTTTAGCAGTTAGTTCACATTGCGTGATGTTTGATTTAAAGTGTAAACAGTTTCCGAAAGTTTACAAGAAACATTTTTTCACGCAATTATTTTTTTATAATGTAAATTAAAATGCTTTGAAAGCTACTAATTCAAATAATTTAAATATATCTACATTTCACTAATTGCTCCCTTTGATTAATATGATATAATATACATATATATAGGCTATACATTAAATTACAGAGTTTATACTATTATAAATACCTTGGTTCGTGTTTTTAGTATATTCACCACAAAGGTTCACCTATTATAAGGGGTGGGTGTTGAAAGGTAGCTTAGAGAAAATGCACCGCATTAGTGTGAAAGGGGTCAGGTAGGGATAATTCCTAGTGATTTTGGGAAAAGCCACCCTATATGCATTCAGTCAAGATTAAAACCGCGGCTGTCGTCTGCTAAGTTCTCTATTGATGTAGAGGTTGACGTTTAAATCCTGGCTGGATGTACCGGGGTAGTTTTTCCGAAATGTTTCCCACTCAACCTACACCAAAATGTGAGTACATTTCTTATAATGTATTACTTCCTCGCTAATACTCTATTGCTTAACTCTATATTCGTATAGTATATTTTTACTTTCTCTTGACACCTCGGAGAGAAAGTATTGTGATCGTCGAAAAATCGAACTCAAGATTTTGATAAATTTCGACCTTTATTCGCAATGCCGTCTGTGTGTATGTGTGGGTGGGTGTATGTCCGTCTGTCTGCATCTTGGGCTGGATCCGAAACTGTTTTACCGATTGGGCTAAAACTTTATATCTTGTGTTTTCATAAGGGTCCCCCGAGTTTTTTTTTTTTTTTTTTTTAGAATTAGATATCCAACCCTAAGGTTAAGGGTAGTTTATTGAAGGTCGCTCTAACAATTTTGATTACATTTTATATCTAGACACTGTTTATCATACTAAACAAGATGGCAATGCTAATTTTCTCATGAAAATAACTTTGAAGGTACTTTACATGGGGAAAATATTTTCCACCGTACCATTTATTTTACATTATAGTAATATCTGTTCACTGTTCGACTGTTCCATGTGTAACAAATGTTACTTGCTTTCAAAAAATGCAAAAATACTGAACTTAACGCCCGTTTCCTCCCACTCCACCGTTTAAAAAATAATTTAGCGTTTATAGATCCCTTCGATTTGCCAGGTATAGTCAGAGTGGGTAGGATTCAAGTGTGGTGCTACACTAAAATGTAGGACGACACCTACCTAAGCTAGAATAGAATGAGCCAGTTTTATATGTGAAACTGGCCCATTCCATTCTGGTCTAGGTAGGTGTCGTCCTGCATTTGGTGTAGAGCCACAATGGTACTCAATCTGACTATTAAACTGACCCTTAAGTATATTGCCACGTCTTGGGACTGACAGCCTTGTGTTCAGAAAGTGCAGATTTAATATTCCTATATATTATTTTTGTTGTCAATATCCCTTTTTCTCAACTAATACTAAGTCTACAGCGATTAAATTAGGTATCAGTAGATAGGATTTTTTTAACCAACTTCTGACATATCGTACTCATTTTACGTTAACAAACATCGTTGTTTAAAATTTAAGTTAAAAGAAAAATCTAACAATATTTTTGTATCGACTACCGAAAATAAACTCTCTCTTCTATTTTGTATATACACTTGGCTGAGTATTTAATTTCAACAACCCAACAAAAGACTAAATCTCTTTCTTTTTTTTTTTGTGGTGGTGTGGGAGGGGGGAGGTTGAATGTGCGTAAGTTTTGCAAGGATTTATTGGTATAATATAGTTCTCTAAAATAAACTCTTACCTTTTACCATTTTTTTTTTATCACCGCGTCTTACTACCTGTTCAGGTTTACTCCAAGGATAACTACTCTAATAGGGTAAGGACGAGGAAGAAAGTATTTTATTATTATTTTAATTATTATTTTTCCATTTGCATGAAAGGAGAGTGGAAAATCATTCAGTAGACTCGACCGGTATTTGAACCCCAATCACCCTGACATGAGCAGGCCACTCTAGCACAAGACCTTAGACCGTTCAGCCACTGCGGCGGGTAAAAAAAACTATTGTTTCACACCAATTAATATTCAATTATCTCTTGCCATCGCAAAATGCGCTAGGCGCTAATAATCCAAGGGCGTTAATTGCCTGAATGAAAAACAATCAAAAATACAATTAACTCAATAATATGGCGTTTTTCTTGTATCTGTGAATCGGTTGCAGATCTAATTAGGTCATGTTTTACCAGCGCCAGGGGTCACATGGTTTAAATTCCAAATTAATATAGTCTGTTTAATGATAATGGAGATGTAAGGGTTTTAATCCCGGTTGATTGTACTGAGGTTCTTTTTGCATATATATATAAAAACAATATCTAAGTCTTAACTTATATTTACTCACTCCTTACTAAAGATTTATCTAGAATATTCTAAATTTTTATAATATTATATAATATAATATTAATAAAACCATTTAGAAAACATTCTAGATACATCTTATAGTAAGGAGTGAGTAAATATAAGTTAAGACTTAGATATTGTCATTTAAAGAATTCAGAAGATATGATTTCAAGTTTAAGGATTTTATAAATGTGAATACTAATGAAAGTTCATATACAACTGAAAGACCCTGGATAAGTTATTTATAATCTTGGAATAGCAACTAACTTACAACAAAATTTCATAATATTTTAAAATACTTCATTGACTCAATAATTGGTGCATTTAAAAGAGTCAAATTGTCAAACTATCATTAATAACACATTAAAAATTACAACAATTGTAGTTTGATACAAAAAGGAAAAATATATTTAAGCCTATTTAAAACAACAAGTCAAAATAAGAAAGTTAATATAATTTAGTGAAAAGGTTGATTTATGTCGGATAACCCTCAACTACCTATACGAGGCCAGCAGAAGCTCCTACACCAGATCAACATGGTGTTCATCGCCATCACCAAGTCCTGGAGTGAGGCCATCCAAGCGGCAGGAGATGCGGCAACCACCGCTATCTATCCACCAGGGTTTCAGCCCCAAGTTCCACCGCAGATCTTCTACCGCGACCAGCCCACTCCACGAGCCCCGTGAGAACGGGGTTCTGGGAGACAGAAGAAGTGGGGAGATGGTGGATATGACTTCATCTGGAGCTACGGACGCCCTGGGTCTTCGGCGACCCAGAAACCTCTAGATCCAGAAGATATATTAAATCATTGTATTTCAATTAATGTACCATAACTCTTGTATTTCTGTTTTCCTAATAAAGAAATGGGCCTTCCGCCCGGGTCTCCCTCTCGCTTTTTCGGCGAGTCCTGGCGGACCTTCCTTACTTATTTTCCGTCGCCTCGATGGGTATAAAAGCGCGGGAGACTCCTGACTTGGGACTCAGTTGGAGAAGCGGGAGGGACCTAACAAACAATTCATCGTTGGTTGAAATCACGATGTGTTTACACGACTAGAAGATGTTCACTGAAGAGTTATGGAAAGTCATCGTTGGTTGAAACACGATGTTTTACACGACTAGAAGATGTTCACTGAAGAGTTATGGAAAGTCATCGTGGGTTGAAACACGATGTTTTACACGACTAGAAGATGTTCACTGAAGAGTTATGGAAAGTCATCGTTGGTTGAAACACGATGTGTTTACACGACTAGAAGATGTTCACTGAAGGGTTATGGAAAGTCATCGTTGGTTGAAACACGATGTGTTTACACGACTAGAAGATGTTCACTGAAGAGTTATGGAAAGTCATCGTTGGTTGAAACACGATGTATTTACACGACTAGAAGATGTTCACTGAAGAGTTATGGAAAGTCATCGTGGGTTGAAACACGATTTGTTTACACGACTAGAAGATGTTCACTGAAGAGTTATGGAAAGTCATCGTTGGTTGAAACACGATGTATTTACACGACTAGAAGATGTTCACTGAAGAGTTATGGAAAGTCATCGTGGGTTGAAACACGATTTGTTTACACGACTAGAAGATGTTCACTGAAGGGTTATGGAAAGTCATCGTTGGTTGAATCACGATGTGCTTACACGACTAGAAGATGTTCACTGAAGAGTTATGGAAAGTCATCGTTGGTTGAAACACGATGTGTTTACACGACTAGAAGATGTTCACTGAAGAGTTATGGAAAGTCATCGTTGGTTGAAACACGATGTATTTACACGACTAGAAGATGTTCACTGAAGAGTTATGGAAAGTCATCGTGGGTTGAAACACGATTTGTTTACACGACTAGAAGATGTTCACTGAAGAGTTATGGAAAGTCATCGTTGGTTGAAACACGATGTATTTACACGACTAGAAGATGTTCACTGAAGAGTTATGGAAAGTCATCGTGGGTTGAAACACGATTTGTTTACACGACTAGAAGATGTTCACTGAAGAGTTATGGAAAGTCATCGTTGGTTGAATCACGATGTGCTTACACGACTAGAAGATGTTCACTGAAGAGTTATGGAAAGTCATCGTTGGTTGAAACACGATGTATTTACACGACTAGAAGATGTTCACTGAAGAGTTATGGAAAGTCATCGTTGGTTGAAACACGATGTATTTACACGACTAGAAGATGTTCACTGAAGAGTTATGGAAAGTCATCGTTGGTTGAATCACGATGTGCTTACACGACTAGAAGATGTTCACTGAAGAGTTATGGAAAGTCATCGTGGGTTGAAACACGATTTGTTTACACGACTAGAAGATGTTCACTGAAGAGTTATGGAAAGTCATCGTTGGTTGAAACACGATGTGTTTACACGACTAGAAGATGTTCACTGAAGAGTTATGGAAAGTCATCGTGGTTGAAACACGATTTGTTTACACGACTAGAAGATGTTCACTGAAGAGTTATGGAAAGTCATCGTTGGTTGAATCACGATGTGCTTACACGACTAGAAGATGTTCACTGAAGAGTTATGGAAAGTCATCGTGGGTTGAAACACGATGTGTTTACACGACTAGAAGATGTTCACTGAAGAGTTATGGAAAGTCATCGTTGGTTGAAACACGATGTGTTTACACGACTAGAATATGTTCACTGAAGAGTTATGGAAAGTCATCGTGGGTTGAAACACGATGTGTTTACACGACTAGAAGATGTTCACTGAAGAGTTATGGAAAGTCATCGTTGGTTGAATCACGATGTGCTTACACGACTAGAAGATGTTCACTGAAGAGTTATGGAAAGTCATCGTGGGTTGAAACACGATTTGTTTACACGACTAGAAGATGTTCACTGAAGAGTTATGGAAAGTCATCGTTGGTTGAAACACGATGTGTTTACACGACTAGAAGATGTTCACTGAAGAGTTATGGAAAGTCATCGTGGGTTGAAACACGATTTGTTTACACGACTAGAAGATGTTCACTGAAGAGTTATGGAAAGTCATCGTTGGTTGAATCACGATGTGCTTACACGACTAGAAGATGTTCACTGAAGAGTTATGGAAAGTCATCGTGGGTTGAAACACGATGTGTTTACACGACTAGAAGATGTTCACTGAAGAGTTATGGAAAGTCATCGTTGGTTGAAACACGATGTGTTTACACGACTAGAATATGTTCACTGAAGAGTTATGGAAAGTCATCGTGGGTTGAAACACGATGTGTTTACACGACTAGAAGATGTTCACTGAAGAGTTATGGAAAGTCATCGTTGGTTGAATCACGATGTGCTTACACGACTAGAAGATGTTCACTGAAGAGTTATGGAAAGTCATCGTGGGTTGAAACACGATTTGTTTACACGACTAGAAGATGTTCACTGAAGAGTTATGGAAAGTCATCGTTGGTTGAAACACGATGTGTTTACACGACTAGAAGATGTTCACTGAAGAGTTATGGAAAGTCATCGTGGGTTGAAACACGATTTGTTTACACGACTAGAAGATGTTCACTGAAGAGTTATGGAAAGTCATCGTTGGTTGAAACACGATTTGTTTACACGACTAGAAGATGTTCACTGAAGAGTTATGGAAAGTCATCGTTGGTTGAAACACGATGTGTTTACACGACTAGAAGATGTTCACTGAAGAGTTATGGAAAGTCATCGTGGGTTGAAACACGATTTGTTTACACGACTAGAAGATGTTCACTGAAGAGTTATGGAAAGTCATCGTTGGTTGAAACACGATGTGTTTACACGACTAGAAGATGTTCACTGAAGAGTTATGGAAAGTCATCGTTGGTTGAAACACGATGTATTTACACGACTAGAAGATGTTCACTGAAGAGTTATGGAAAGTCATCGTGGGTTGAAACACGATTTGTTTACACGACTAGAAGATGTTCACTGAAGAGTTATGGAAAGTCATCGTTGGTTGAAACACGATGTGTTTACACCAACGACAACTATCCATTGAATATGGTACGATATTGAAGTACTGAAACATGGTTGTCTCGATTGAACGCGCATCGTTCTGTGCATTAAAGAAAGTGACGTAGGCGATAGCCCTTCAGCTGTACACAAACAAGTCTCGAGAAGAACCATTTTAACTTGTGAAGTGAAAGTGAAATCTTTTTTAAACTATATGTTTTGATGCCATGCAATTAGCTTTAAGAAATGTGTGTTTACATCAATATATTCCTTTAACAGAAGGTATTGATTTTGTGTTGTTGTTTTTTTTTGTCATATTTAACTCTTTACCTGTAGGTAGGCCTATTATAATCTATATATTAGTCCCTATGCTGTAGATAAATGATAATGCTGTCGTTGAACTTACTTACTGCAGATTTTTTTTATGTTAGATTACAATAGGATGAATTTTTAATTTGTAAACTTAATGTTTTGACCCGTGTTTGTCACCCACCGGGCCGTGGCCCGATACCAGGCCCTTGCATCAAATATCTGGCCGCGAGGGGTTCAACAGGAATTTGTCATTTTAGTTTTATAAGCATTTTTCTCACTGCATAAATAGATGTTACACTACCGTTTCTTTTTTCGAACCAAAACCATTAAAATCAATCCAATAATATATTTTAAACTGAAAAATATTATAAATTTTTGGTGATCAGAATGGGATGTGACAAAATTAATTAATTTAATGATGTTGGCTTGAGAAAATTACAATATGCTACAATATTTCATTAATCCCTTGATTGATAAGAATTAGAATGTAATTTTAAATTTGTAAACATGCCACGCCGTATAAAGAAGTATACTAATACTCTTTATGACTTGCCATAGCTAATTATTATTAGTTGAATGTATGAACTTTTCAAAAAATTGAAAAGTATTTAATTAAAAACAAATTTGTTAGACCTACCCCTCATCTTACAAAAATAAAATTTACTTGTCCACGGTCTCACAAAAGTTGAGAAATACTGGTTTAGACTGATAGTTCATAGTTGTAAACTAGTTTGTAATTTATGTTTTACATTGCACTTAAATAAGTTTAGTTTATGATTTCATATCATTATCAAATGGTTTCAGGTAACAAAGGTATAAATGCTCATCACTATAGTTTTGGGTTTTGTCGTTTTTCTTTTAAGTTTAAGTTTGAGTATAGTAATAATAATTAAAGGTTATCAATGTAAGTGACAATATTTCTTTGCTGTGTAAATTAATTAATTGTTAATACATTCGTAATAGTTTTACTTTTGTAACCTTTCTAAGAGGTAGTTTCAGAGCTTATTCCAAAATGATATAGTTTACAGTGGCGTAGCCAGGGGGTGTGCCCGGGGGGGGGGGGTGTCCCCTGAAACGTGGAACCATTTAATTTAAAGAACCAACAGTATTTAAACTCCTGCCCTTAGTGACCATTAAAAGTCATCCAGATAGATTTTAGAGGCATTTAATTTGACTTTTTTTTAAGTATATAATTTCCTGTCCTTAGTTATCATTTAAAAAGCACCAGATGGCTTTTAGAGGCACTTAGTATTGGAACATTTTCTTCGCCTCCGACGGTTGGGGTCCAGCCAGCACCCCCGAGCCTCCCTCCCCCGAAACCTTTCGCTGGCTACGCCCCTGATAGCTTACAGTAGTGATGGTGCAGATAACTTGGAATTTATATACTACTGCCGATGTGGTGAATATCGAATGATGAGCTGAACCATGGACTTGACAAACTTAAAAGTAGTGCATTTGAGTATTTAGCTGGATGGGTTGCGAAAAATCACATCAAAGAATTTCCACATCTTGGTAGCTATACCTATAAATCTGAACCTGAATTTACACCACAGTCCTGGATTAGGCATTTGTCTTTTGGATGCCTTACAGAACACTCTGCTGAATGACTAGAAAAAGAATTTGTAAAACATCACGGCAAGGAAATTATTAAGGAACCATTAGTGGTGGGCAGCTTGTTGAAAAAAGCCTCTAAAATTTTTCTAAATGTACCAAATGTTGTGTTAAAAACATTTTTTAAGCAAAGAACATTCATAAGAATGAAATTTCTTATTGCCAATTCCCATACATTCAAGAATTGTAATGGAATGACAAATCCAGAAAAAAGATTTTATGTTAAGAACTCTCATTCTGATAAAAGTGTACTTAATGTTGGTAATGCTCTTAAAATGACCGAAATTACTTTATCAAAATAAATATAGGTAAAATACAAGTAGGCTTTCCAGTGTCAGTCTTAATAAGGAACAAACACATTATTTTTCCTTATTTTTGGTTTACTTTGTGAATAGAGACATGACCATTGTATCTATATTTTAATGAAACGATCATATCACATTTTTCTTAAACAATAATTTCGCTAGCTATTTTGCTTTTCTTTTAATTGTCTAGGCTTTTCCTTAAAATAAGTAAACTTATGTATATTCCCAATAATATGTAGGTATAGGCATGAATGAATTCTTGATAAAAATGCATTCCTGATAGAATGTGAATGTATTCGTATATTATAATCAAATAATAATTTATAAATACATAATCTAATGTAAATAATATATTCTTGATACCGGTAGGCCTAATATGTAAAAAATATGTTTATAACTATATATAAATACTAAAATTAGTAAGTTTGATACTAATAATATGTAAAAAGAAAATATGTTCCTAATAATATGTCATTATTATGCCCAATTATGTGTAAAAATGTGTATGCTCCTTGTAATATAATTATGTAGATAATAATGCAATGTGTAAATATATGTAATCACTCCTAAGCAATAAAAAATTGAATAATAATAAATTATATTATTATTATTATTTAATATTTAATTTTAGCATTATGGCTTCTAATAAGGCAATGATGATAAAATCATACAATTTAAAATAAAAAAGATATACAAAGTTTAGATGTAATATTTAATTCTCGGTTAAAGAGTGTTAACACTTAAAATAACTACTGTTGAGATATTTTTTCTTTATTTAAATATGTAATAATAAAAGTTATTATTATTATTAAAATTAAATTAAATAGTATTTAATCGGCTTACAAACTAGAAGAGTATAGAAATTACCAAGTTTTCTCCTAATGTTTCGTGAGAGGATAAGCTGGCAAGGGGCTACCAGTGACGTCACACCTCTATTCTTCGCCGTCTACACTGGCCTTATGTGAATGTGACAACCTCCTTTCTAGGAACCTTGGCTTTAAATAAGTTTTATATATTTTCCCTCCTTGTATCAAAGTACGCTTGTTGTAATTTTTAATATGTTATTAATGATAGTTTGACAATTTGACTCTTTTAAATGCACTAATTATTGAGTCAATGAAGTATTTTTAAATATTATGAAATTTTGTTGTAAGTTAATTGCTATTCCAAGAGTTTAAATAACTTATCCAGGGTCTTTCAGTTGTATATGAATTTTCATTAGTATTCACATTATAAATTCTTAAACTTGAAATCAATCTTCTGAATTCTTTAAATAACAATATCTAAGTATTAACTTTATATATTTATATAAAGTGATGTTTTGATATAAGTACTAGTGGTAAAGTTAATGAGGATGATTGATATTTATCACCTTGAAAATTGGTCAACTGAGTAACAATTCCTTACATGTCATCATTGGCCCATAGCAGTCTCTCATTCAAATACTTAACACAACATACTTATTCATTAATCCATTAAAGGTAAGCGGCTTTACCATAATTATTACATCGCATTATCCCGATCCACGCAATTTACACAATAATAGAACCTGCAGCACATACTGTGATGCAAATAATAGCGTTGCCAATTTGAACCATTGAATTAAGAACAGATTTAGTATGCCTTACCTAATTGACTAAAACGTCAACTATAATGTTATCAGTTTACCTAGTCAGCCCTTGTAAAAAGGAGAGGGTATGTATATTATTTGTTTTTTTAAGGCGGGATGGAAAAGGAACATGTTTTAAGAGCCTTTTTGTTTCATTTTTTATAGCAAATTTTTTTTGCCCGAAATAAAAGAAATAGTACTTCAGTAGATACCTTTGGTTTGATTTTTTATACGCGTAGTAATCGCAATTGTTTCTGAACAATATTATCATGAACATAATGTAATTTGATAATAATATTTTCAAATTAATAAAAAGTGTTCTATTAAAATTCTAGACTGTCCATGACAAATATGTGAAAGTTTTTTGAAGAAAGAAAATATTAAAAGCTTAACTGATTTTATTTCCAAAAATATAAAACTAATCATTCTTTTTGAAACAACTTAATACCAACCTTTTTAAATCAATATTAAGTTTTCATTATATAAGAGCCAAATTATGTGTTTTATCATGTTTTAAAATGTTTAAAATGTAGCAAGGGTTCTTAAACTTATATGTACTTTTTTATTACACTTAAATATTGTAAATCAATTTATTACCACCATTTGGGTTGCCACGTGGTTTAACGTGCTAATCTCGTGTTGGACTAGACTGCCGAAGACTGAGGATGGTTTTCCACTTTCTTTCCACGAAAATGTGGGTGCACTTTCTCTAAATTAGGCCTTCCTAATCTCTAACACATTAGTGTAATTAGTGCATAGGCGTATATCCTGAACAGGTGGTAAGACGCGGTTCTAAATAAAAATATTGCTTTTTCTGTTATATTTTGACTGCTTATTAACCATTATATATCAATTTATCAACAAGTTTTCTTTAAATCTATTTATTTTGTTACTTTGAGCCAGTTTCATATTCATACTTAATACGCCTCAAGTACAGTGCTATACTAAATACAAGACGACACCTACTTAGACCAGAGTGAAATGGACATGTTTAATATGTGAAAGTGGCCCATTCATTTCAAGTTTAGGTAGCTTTCATTTTGTATTTAGTATAGCGCCGCACTTGAGGCGTACTAAGTCTGACTAAACTGGTCCTTGGACTCAGCTTATTTCTCTTAATATATAAATAGTCGGTGCACATGAATTGCGGAACAATTAATACGGGTGCACATAAATTGCGGAACAGCTCATTTGAGGTTGATAATACCATCTTATGAACTGCGGGGTGAAAATTAAATTTATAAAGACTTTGTTCAAAATGTAAAATGAAGGTTAGGCTAGGCTAGGCTATGTTAGGTTATGTTATGTTAGTTTAGGTTAGGTTGTGCTAGGTTAGCTTATGTTAGGTTAGGGGTTAGGAATTGAGTGGAATTACAGTTTGTTCCTGATCTCATGTGCACAGGATGACAATTATGCTTTATTCCGCAATTCAAGGTCGCCCTAATTGAATGCCTGTTGACAGGTATACTTTATTCCGCAATTCGTGTGTGCCCTAAATAAAAACAATTTAGAGCAAGACTTTATTTTAGTAAAAATTTCAAAAATACATGTCTTAATTTTCATTCCTTTACCCTCCACCTCAAAGTTTAAAAATATTATTTCCTTTTCCACGAGTAACTTAAAAAACGCCTTTCGTCCAAAGTAATGTCAAACAGGACACACTTCTGAGGAAGGTTGTTGATTGATTGCTCTGACTTATTAATGAAAGGTCAACAATGCGGCGACCTAGACAAACATCAGCGTAACGAGTCAATCTTCCGTGCACTTCATTAGGGGTTGTATCGGGTCAAAGGACCCCGCGGGCGTGATGTGAAGGATGAGGGTGGGGTTAACTATGTTTGGGTTCGTTACTTTGTTGAATAAGTTGTTGAATTGTTGTAAAAAGCGTTGTTTTAAAACTGTTGGGTTAAAATAAAGCCCACAATAGTAATGCAACTTTATTATTTTAGTTATCTTATTAACGATAAGAATTAGAGCATATTTCAACATTAAGTTACTATCAGACCTTGGCCATAGCTGAAAGGTGTAAGGTGAGATGAAAGAGGACGCGAGAAAAGAATAGTGTTTTTTGCATTTTTTTGGCCAAAATAATTAAAATATTGTTTCAGTAAAACAAATAATTTACTTTTCTTCACATTTTGATATATACAGTTGTTGAATATCTGTCATGAGCATGGTGGTATTATCTAACAAACTTTTTAAATTAAGAGAAAAAGTTGTCATTAAATTCCAGGACACCCTTGGACAGATATTCAAGAAACTTTTTCGTCCCCATGTGAAGAAAATTAAACACTATGTTTTTACTGAAGCAATAGTTTATCTATTTTGGACAACACAAGTTGTGCCATAAAAACTGCAAAAACACGTTCCCTTCCATCTCACCCTAAGGCGATTATAAACTTATGTTCAAAACCCTGCCGTATCTATATTATTTAGTATCCACGTGTTTTGTTCCAACGTTCAACACAAGAGTTATTAAGAATTTAATCAAAGAGGTTTGATGGTGGAGAGGATAAGAGGGTGACTTGGAGAAAATGCAATATCATTCGTACGTCCACCGCTGTGGATGTCTTCGCGCGGTAGAAAATCAGGTAAGGAAGGATAGTGATTTGGCGTTAACTTTTGAGTGCAGTGACAGACGTTTTCAACCCCACTTGCGGTAATTTATTTCAAGCATTGGGTCTTAATACCCGTTCGTGTCATACTCTTATGTGCTAATTAAACTTATGGTTTTACTTATTAGTAAGGCTATTTTCAGAGGAAGGGTACCCGCATTTGCATGTAAGTAAACCCATTTTTAAAACCATCCTCAGTACACCCGACCAAAATTTGAACCTTGATCTCCCCGTCATCGCCAGTCTAATCTACTCAGAATTAGTGCTTGGAACCACGTGACCACCGTAGTGGGTCACTTACATTAAAGCTTCTATAAAATATGTGAAATAACGATTTAAAATTTTGTTTAACTTTCTCCAATATGGATTAAATAAATTATCTATTATAGTTGCAAAGCATGGTTACAGCCGCATATAAATATAATATTCTTTAAATTGATAAATTACACCTTGATATGGTAATCGATCGTCCAATTCTCCAATATGATTATTCATCTAAGAATCCTAAGTCTCTCTGAAAATCTAGTAAATGTGTAGTTTTTGTTTGTTTCCCATTACTACAAAATATTATTAAAAAAATATTCAAGCTTTAGTCAGGACACACTCATCTTATCAATTTAGGGGGACATACTTTAAATTTTACATATTTTTGTCGTATGCTCTGATATGTGTAGTAGCTGTCAGCAAATTAAAATATCGTATTTATCAGTGATGAAGGGGAGGGGGGGGGGTGCGAAAGGCAACATTTTAGGAACCACTCCAACATGCGTATTGAGAGAGTATGTAAAATCACGTCGTGAGGAACACCCATCTAAAGCAGTTTGGAAAAAAAAGGCGCTTGAGAAAAAAAGCAAACGTTTATTTCTTAAATTATAGATTGAGCAGTTAAGTGTAAACGTCCTAGTAATGGATAGTGTCCCAGTGTTTATATTTAAGAGTTTTATACTTAAAACACGCCTCAAACTGCACGCATACGTTATCTATTAATGTTATGTGTCACTTTGAAGTATTATGAAATAGTTCACCAATTGACCACAACAGTGGTTTAAATCTCCCTATTGTTAACTAGCATTGTAATTTCCTGTGTTGGATATTTCACTGGTGTGGCAGTGTTTCTTGTGTCAAACGTTAAGCTACCTTGGACAATGTTAATCGCTATTTAAGCCTTTTGTACCCAAGAAGACATTTAATACTGGAGGTAGTTAAAATAGAATATATTTTTCGTAGGAAAAAAGTATAATTAATCGTTTATTTGTAAAATAGCTTATTATGTGCATGTTCATTATTGGTACACGAAATTTTCCAACTGTGACCGGTAATGGACACTTGTGTCCATTACTGACATATCACAGTTTAAAACTTCATAGTTTAATTTAACTTAAATAAAGAAAGAAATATTAGTCACAATAAAGAACTGGCTTGTTAATTTTCTATTTATTTTTGAAGCAGTAATGCAGATATGCTAAGTTAAACAAGAAAAATAAAATAGATTGCTAAAATTGTGTCGATTAATGGTACGTTCTACTTGCCCATAATTGGCACGTTAAAATTTACTACACATCCTAAGTAATTAAGGGAATTAAAATCTAAAATTTTAAATTTAAAAGTTTTGACTATCATTTCAAATATTTACTTAGATACCTATTCCGTACTTCATTTTTTACTTTACAGACGCAAAATGACTCTTGTTCTCAACTTTACGGAGCAGGCCAAGCAAAATTTGTACAGATGAATCTGAGGAAAATCTTGAAGACAAAAGAGAAGAAATGCGTAAAGGAAACTGAGGTAAATCTTGAAGAAAATACAGGAGACAATTATAAAGATGTGACTCGTAAATCATATAGTCCAAGCACGAAATAAGTAGATACCTACTGAAAGTGTCAGAGTTGAAAGTGGCTGCGTTATCTGATAGCTCGTGATCTTAATAAAATAAATCACATTATTAGCCGATGATTTCCGCACGTCCATCCTAGACTCTGCCTTAAAATATGAGTGAAGAATGACCCTGGGCACGGGACGATTCATGGATAGCTCAGTGGTTAGAACATTGGCGTACTAAGCCAAAGGTCCCGGGTTTGATTCCCATGTCCAGGTGTCATTTTTCAACTTTCAGAATATGATATCTTGATGGATTATTATTATTAGCACCGCGTCTTACTACCCGTTCGGGCTATACGCAGATATCTTGATGGAGAACTCCTCAATAAAAAGCATAAATAATAGCTTCGGCTATTTGATTCTCACCCTAACACTAATTAATGTGGTTGCATCATTTCCTCTGGGCTATCTGAATCCTTAATCACTTTTCCTTTAACTAAGCCGGTTAGTTTGAACATAAGTCTACTTATATATTAAGGCATATAAATAATATAATATTTGCCATATATTATAAAGAGAAAATTTATGTATGATGATAAAGGCTAACTGTATCGTTGGACACGAGGACTAATTGTCGTGTTCATTAAAGTGGAGATTGGGGCTCGAATCTTGACCTGGTGGTGGGTTGTTTCATAAATGGATTCTTTCTCAACCTCTTCTCAAATGAGGGTACATTTACCTCTCAATTTTACCTTCCGTATCTCAAACTTTATCAGAGTAGTTAATATGTATATCACCCAGATGTAAGTACGTAGTTTGAGTTGAGAAAGGGGGAGGGGGTAGAATGAATAAGGCCTCGGCCGTAATCATCGTCATGCCAAGACAATATGTTATTTAAGTTGATTTAAGAGTAAAAAAATTAAGGTGGTAGCTAAGTGGGAATGTATCGGATATCACTTGGGGGATGGAGTGGAGAACCAAGTTTAAGTTTACCCGATATTGATCTTGGTAATCCAAGACATTAAGGCGCGTACTATCAGTGTGGCCAACCATACTTTGTCTAATACAAGTATGTGTAAAGGAAGATAAACATTGAGCCAGTTTGGTGAGGTAACTGACGTTGTAACACTAACAAATTTTTCCAAATAAAACTAGACCTAATATGTGGCACTGAAGATTATCTATTGAAACCATGTTTGGTCCTTTGAGCCCTCGTGCCTTGTTTAGGAAAGCTAAGACTTTATGCTTCCAAGCAATACTCGGCCAGTCTTCTTGTGGTTCAAAAGCAGGTGTGATCCATACCAACCTTAGCTTGCTTCACCTTCCGTGGTCTCATTCGCTGATAAGTACTTGGGAGCCTTAAAGAACAATAGTTGGGTAGATTGTGCGACCTTATAAGCTGGACTTTAATTATAGCCGAGGGTCTAGTGATACTTCCTAAAGACTTAAGGATCCCTGGTTCGATCCTAGGCCTCGTTACATTCTAAAAACTTCATTTACTGGCGATAATATTGCTGTAAGTATAGTATTCTATGTACTAGCTTAAGTTGTTGGTTTTTAAGTCATAAGTTTATATACTACTCTGAACGTTAACTTTAAAATCGTTAATAATTTGTTGGCGTCTACAATATGTATTTTTGCACCCTTCATGACTTTACATATTACCACTGCGCCGTATATTTTTTTCATCATTTGATGTCCTCGGGCGATGTTTCAACCTTAGACCAGTTTTTCTAAGAAAATATGTCACAAAAATACGAGAAAATTTACCACAAGTAAGGCACTCAAAAAATATTCTGGTTTTATTTTATATTAATTTATTGTTTTAACATTAAAACTTTATTCACAATTTTTTTTTTTTTTTTTTTTGTATAAGTTGTTTACAAAGGGTTCAAGGATTTACTTAATTCATACTTGAATCATAACGCCTGACAAGGGGAAGAATTTTATTTTACCATAAGGATCTCAAAATAAGGGAGATGTATCAGTGTGTGCCGACCTGGTAAAATGTCTGATAAATACTGCCTTGGTTTAGGCTAACCGTTTCCTACTCAAGCCAATCAAGGACAGACAAAAATAACTCAACATAAGTATCATTGTGACATGTTTATTTTCGTTAGTTTAGTTTATAATCATAAATAGATAATCACAGTAACCTATGTAATTATATGTTGGGCAAGATTTCAAGTTTAAATTAGATTTAATATAATTTAAATATATTTAGGAACTAAAAAGTTAATAGATAACTAAATATAATATACATTTTTAATTTTGTTTATCGACTGAATGAATTTTTATTCCGATTCCACACGGCAAAAATCGGGACTGTCCCGTAAGATCGGGACGATTGGTTACCCTACCCCTAGATTCTCAAGAACCAAGGGAATGCGGAGCATGGAGTGGCTTTGCTGCCCCCTGCAAACCTCTCGCCAGCTTACTGGGCTGCGTGTCTGGCCGCGTCTGGTCATCTGTTGGAGCGCCCCGAGCCGGTCTTGGCAAACGCTCACATCCCGTCACTCGGAAAGTATTTTCATTCCAGGACATGTGGCCGTGTGTCTGGGATTGGCAGGTCAAACTCAGCCAGACTCAGCCACACGCGGGGTACTTTTGGGTCGATTCACTCACTCTGTTGAGGAAAATACATTAAATGTACCGCGTTGTGTGGGAAAAACAGAAGATCAAAATATACGGGATGAGTCAAGAATTTGTCAAAAATCCAGAAATGTGGTCCTGAGATTTCAACATCATAAATATTATGGTGACGTGTGTTTGACTCCAAACGGTATATAACAGTATAACAGTGTCGGCGGGATTGAGGAAATGGCGTTGGGTGGGTGGTCAGAAATCCATTCTCTTCCTCCATCCCCCTCAACCTGGCTCCCCCCATAATAAATTTGCCTTGCACTATATGTATTTCACTTATCTCTGATATTATAGAACCAATCTGAAATTTGACATTTCATATAACTGACTCTTAAAAGATAAGAAACAATGTACACTGTTTTGTCAAAATTAATAGTCTATATTTAGTTGAAGGCTATAATAGGTAACGGGGTGGATGGTTACAGACTATGACCGTTTCCAAAGTGTATTATTTTGACCAACTACCAATCCTCTGTTGACTAAGGGCTAATGATTTTTTAAATAACTTTATTTTTGTTTTATATGTACAGTGCATCTATCTCCGACCAAATATATACTTGTAAATTTCAAGATGTCTTCTTCACGTAAAATTGTCCTTACTATCCTGATTGTGATAGTGTGAGTTTCGAATAACCCGGACACGTATAAATAGGCCCACAACACACACACACAATTGTAAGGGATAATTAATTGGTTGTAAATGGGATAAGGACGTAATGAACTCCAATTATAATTACACTTAAATTATTAAAATTTCTCTTAAGACACTCAACTTTAAAAAAAGTTTATACGGGTGCACCAATCCAAATAGCTTCTACACTGAATATCATATTTGAGGGAATTGAATGTCTACTTTTGTGAAACATCGTTGTCATTCTCTTGTTATCGTGTTATCGATATTTACTTAAATATACGACAAATTTTACAACGCTGGTTTGTCGAGGTTGCCAAAAGATTCCTCTTAGCCAAGCATATCACCATACGATATAACTTAAAGTGAAGATATTTGGCAACAGTTGACCGAGATATAGCGTAGATAAACCTCTTCTCCATAACACCTGCAGTTCCCTCAGAGGTAATATTCAGGCTAGAGTTATCCGAAAATTTTAAATAAATGACAGGGGGATTAATTTTCTCTTTTCTTTTTTAATCATTGACGCATTATGTCTATCTATGATTACTCACATCGGTGGATACGTGTACTAAACGTCAAGCTAATTTAGTCATATTTTCCAGTGACAAGAATACCAGGGTTCGAATCCTAGCAGGGTATACTAGTTTTTCTTCTTAATTGGTTTCCTATACTCCCTCCACGCAAATTTGGGCGCATTTGCTCTAAATTTTACTTTACTCCTACCTTCCCTGATAGGATAATTAAACGCTTATAGTCCTGTTAATTGTAAAAACGTGGTGCAAAAAAGCTAATAATATTTTGACAAGCATAATGCATTGAATAGGTTACAGCGCATCACAGTGTATATTGAAACTTATGAAAGCCACTTTGAAAAATCATTCGTAATCAACATTTCTAAACGTATTATATACAATTTTGTTGTTGAATGAAAGTATCTGGGACTTTCAACTGTATATATCTCTGGTATGGTTAGGAAACTGATACATATTTACAGTAGGCCTACCTACATATCTGACTTGGTGTGAGCCCAGTAGCATGCTAATAAAATGTTGACATAGCTTTTGACCCACTCTGTATATGCTACACTGTATGTAAAAGACTTTTGTGTATTCCTATCACTTATTGTGTCATTCTGAATAAACGTTTTACCATTTCAAATTCTGGTATTGGTTGATAGTTTCAAAACATTTATAATGAAATGTATTTTGGCTGAATCTACAAATATTGACACTATTTCTCAAAAGCCGCATGACTTGGCCAATAAATACGTTAAAAGTAGAGCTAGAAACTTTACAAGCTGCCAAATTCTGTAAACTAATATTTTTTATGCACCATGTTTTACTATTGTCTGAGATGTTTGCATTTAACTACACTAATATAGCAGGGACGAGAAAGGTATAATTCATATTATGTTCATCTTCAGTCACCAGGAGGCCGTATGTGAAATAACAATCTTAATACACCGGGCCAGGATTCAAATCCCGACTTTCTCAATCAACAGAAACCAGACTAAGTGATCTTAATGTTTAGTCATCGTGTCCACCGATACGATATTGGCCTGAAAGTACTAGATTTTTATATTAAAAATTAATTAAGACTTATTTGTAGGCCTAAGGCTACAAAAATAGCAGTCAAATTGTCCATTCAAAGTCTTTTGATCATATCATCATATTTAGTACCTTAAAAAATATAGTCATTGTGTCTAAGTACTTGGTTTGGAGTTTTTATTAATAAATTATCACTATCATCATTATAATTTTTTTATTATTATTTAGCACCGCGTCTTACTACCAGTTCGGGTTATACGCTTTAAGTACTAATTACGTTAATGGATTAGGAATTGGAAAGGTTGAATTAGAGGAAGTGAACTCGCATTTGCGTGGAAGGAGAGTGGAAAACCATTTTAGGAAAAACCATCCCAGTTCACCCGACCGAGATTCGAACCTCGATCTCCCCGTCCTCAGCAGTCGAGCTCAACACGACTAGCGCGTTAGCCAACTACGCCACCGAGGCGGGTATCGTCATTATAATCTGGAAAAAATTGTACATCCTGGTAATTGCTCCTGATCATTTAAATAACTTCTAAATACTCCATCTTGTCTGGTAAATAAATCATCTTACATGAACTAAATATATTTATTATACCGAAATGTGTTTTCATATCCAAACAAGAGCAATTTTTGGCTTGAGACAGTGAGAACCAATGTATCTCAGTTGAAATAAGTAGCCGCTATTTCTTATGTTCCTGTTCGCAAACCATGACGTGGATTATAATGACCCCACTAATTGGGCTGGAGATGGAGGCCCTCCGGAGATTCGAACCATTGTCTTCGGCCCGTGATGAAAGAGGAGCCTGGGAGCAATTTGACCACTTGAGGGAGTTGGAACAGAAAGAGTTCTGGCTTAGTCTGGAAGAGGGGAGGGGGGAAGGAGTGTATGGAGCAGGGATGAGAGTTTCTGGCGCTCTTTGCTACCGAACACTTCACTGAATGATTCTGGCAGCAAACACAGATTACAGCTAGTAACAAGTTCTGGCATCCCTTTTTTAAAATTAGTATCCCTATTTTGTTGTGGAGGTGGTAGTAGATTATAGAGAAGTAGGCCTATAAAAAAAAGTACTGGTTTCTATATGGTTTAGCGGCCGGGGTTCAATCCTCGGTCCCGGCACAGATTTATCTGATTACCAAACCCTTCCTTCACCTCTGACAAGACATCTTGTGAATGTGTGGAATGCCAGGCCGCCACCGTGGTTCGGATTCCACGTTAAACTGTAGGTCCTTCATTTCATATCACAATCACCTACCATTACACATTAGCGTAAGTGCGTATAACCCGAACGGGTAGTAAGACGCGGTGCTAATAATAATAATAATAATAATAATAATAATAATAATAATAATAATAATAAATATACGGTTTAGGTTGAAATCCTATCTGAAGCTGATTTGGCAAAGATTAGACGGGGTTCACCGTTGTCCAATAGACATGCCTAAGGATGTCAATTGATTATATCCACTGTAGAAGCTATTTGAAATGGTCCTCACTTATACACATTTTTGAAAGTTGGGTGTCTAGAGAAGTAGTGTAGTCTATTTTTAATTGTAATTGGAGTTCTCTGCGTCCTTGTCCCACATACAATATTTGAATGGGATACACAACCTATATTCACACAAATAAATAATTTTGGGTTCATATAATTAAATGAGAGAGAGAGGGCTGCTTGGCATACAGAAACGAAAGAGGTGAGGTTAAATCGTGGTGGGAAACAAACGTTAGATCACTCACTTTGCGAACTGGCTCAACACCCGTGCAAAATCCAAATCTGGCACACGTACTACCCTAACAAAAGTAAACTTATTTCTAGAACGTTGGTGAACAGAAATATGGTATTAATATGAACAATTAAATATAATACAAAATGTTTAAATAAATAAACTAAGTTATCGCATTATAAATAAGTTTAGTGATGCTTCAATGTTACATATGTTGACCACTGTACAAATACGAGCCTAATATCGCGCTCACTTCCATCCAACCATAATTAAATCACCAATAAGCAGTTTTCACGTCCCAATGATGACCCGAGAGACCTAGGTTTGATCCTTATATAGTGTATCTCTGGGAATGTTTCCCCATCAATAAGTTTTCAAACGTATATCTAGGTGAATGACCGCCTCTGTGGTCTAGTGGTCAGAGTTCCTGGGGTCTCGGGCTCGATCTCTGGCGCTTACAGATTTTCTGTGAACCACTGGGTCTGGAACGGGCTCAAACTCGGCCTCGTCAGGACACATGAGGAGCTACTTGAATAAAATTATTATTATTAGCACCGCGTCTTACTACCCGTTCGGGTTATACGCACTTACGCTAATGTGTAATGGTAGGGTGATTGTGAGATGAAATGAAGGACCTACAGTTTAACGTGGAATCCGAACTACGGTGGCGGCCTGGCATTCCCCACATTCACAAGATATCTTGTCAAAGGTGAAGGAAGGGTTTGGTAATCAGATAAATCTGTGCCGGGACCGAGGATTGAACCCGGGCCGCCAGCACAGAAGTCTGACACCTTAGCCCTAGACCACCAGGTCACCAACTACTTGAATTAAAAAGTAGCAGCTCCGGTCTATAAAACCAAGATTAATGGATGAAGGGTTCGTTGTGTTGATCACGTGACACCCTTTATCCACAAATGTCACTATTTTCCCCAACACACGACGGCTGCTCGGTCGGTATAGCTCGCTTGCGGGCTAACGCCATATTATTATTATTATTATTATTATTATTATTATTATTATTATTTTCCAGGCGAATTCTGGCACATTTCCTTAAAATCCACGCTTATCATGTTCCCTAAAGGTGAGAATCCCTCTGTAATGTGTTTTCAAAATAACTTGGTCTGTTGTAATTTTTACCTCACTCTACTTTGCAGTATGTTCATCATACAAGTTGGTCCATTTATTCTAAGCGAACTGTAATGACGAGCTTACCCTTGCTGCTCATCATGTTACCATCACACTTAACAGCGAGTTTCGGATAGAACAGACCTAGTCTATATCTATACAGGGAAACTTCATACTCTTCATGTATATTCTACACGTCATCTAGTCTTTCATTGCTTGTTTCTCGTTGCTTATTTAATTACCTCTGAACCCAATTAACCTCCCCCCTCCACTCTCCTAAACCTCTGCACTCCTCCATCCAATTAATTAATTAAATTCGCTGTGTGGGTTCCCCTTGGATTTTGTGAATCGAGCCTTTTGCTCGCCTCGCTTGGGTTATATGGTGCGCTGCACAATATGGGAGCAGACGTATTGAAGGCTTCGCTGCCACAACCCATCTTTGTTCTTGTTGCTTTATCGTTGCTTTATTACGGCTCTACACCGACATCGCGGCTTTGCCCTGCCCGTTTGTTAGAGCGAATAATTTCGGCTGGATTGGATGTTTATCATTTTATCTCTCGGGCCTCTTTTTGAAGCTCTTTTCACAGAATAATCGGAATGATCAAAGAGGGGTGGATAAGAATATTAGAGTATTACTGACACGATTAGGTTAGCGGTAAACAAGTCTGGATGATTTAGAAGACCGAGATACATACTTTTTTTATTATATTATTATTATTAGCACCGCGTCTTACTACCCATTCGGGTTATACGCACTTACGCTAATGTATATTGGTAGGGTGATTGTGAGATGAAATGGAGGACCTACAGTTTAACGTGGAATCCGAACCACGGTGGAGGCCTGGCATTCCCCACATTCACAAGATATCTTGTCAGAGGTGAAGGAATGGTTTGGTAATCAGATAAATCTGTGCCGGGACCGAGGATTGAACCCCGGCCGCCAGCACAGAAGTCTGACACCTTACCCTAGACCACCAGGTCACCTTTTTATTTTAAACTAACTTAATTCTAAAATAGACACAGCATTCAATCTCGGTTCATCACTGTTTAAGGCAATTCCCCTCTTTCACCAGCGATCGATTTCTTCGACATGCCTCGAAAATATGTTTCCACTTTCTCTTCACGCAAATGCTGGAACACTTTAAATATAACCGTCCTGATCTCTAAAACCATGAGCGTAACCAGTACATAAATGTAAAACCCGAGCGGGTAGTAAGACGCAGTGCTATTTAAATATATATATCCGTCGAAAGTGATAGCGAAAGACCAAGTGAGCTGACGTACAAATACGTGAAGAGAAGCTCTAATTATTTTCCAACCGTCAGATATATCCATTCGCTAGACAATCGAACTGTAGAAAGCGAATTTCACAACAAGCTGGTCTATTAGATAAGTATAAATACTCTTTGTACAAATATACGCTCATAGGAGCATGCCCAAACATTTTATTATAGCCGAGTATTCTATCAGTGGTGGCTTTTTGGGGGCGTCTCCCACACGAGATGTCAAGGAATTATTTTAACATCATTAAATACCTATTAAAGTCTTATTCTAAACATAATTTAGGTTGAAGGGGCTATGAATTTTATAAGACCCTAATAAAAAAATAGCTTAGGCATAGAGGATGAATACAAAAATGCATCGTTAGTTGTACTTTTAATAGGAGCGTAAACCCCCCCCCCCCCTGCCCCCAAGACACACACGCCCATCTCCACCTCACATGGAACGGCCCTTGACATCCGCGCAAGTTTTGTGTTTCGTTCTAGGTTGTGTGTGCCATGAATGCACAGCTTACTATTAATGGAGGCTTATAGAAACCCCTCTGGCCTTAAAGACGTGACCAGCTATTCTAGTATGACTTTGACTGACCTCTGTTCGCGGCTTTGAGAGGTGGGTGGTGGTCGTCGAAATTCAAGCACGTCTTCTCTTTTTAGCCCTCCACCCATGTAATGTTACTGCGAGTTGGTTGATTTGTTCGACATTTCTACCACTCAAACGCGTAGCAGATTGCATAACCTTTAGGCCAGGGCTCCACAGGCAGGAGTTTACTGCTTCAAAGAGCAGGTTTTTACTGCTAGAAAATAGACCCAACGATAAATGATGGGGTAGGTGACCTGGTGGTCTAGGGGTAAGGTGTCAGACTTCTGTGCTGGCGGCCGGGGTTCAATCCTCGGTCCCGGCACAGATTAATCTGATTTCCAAACCCTTCCTTCACCTCTGACAAGATATCTTGTGAATGTGGGGAATGCCAGGCCTCCACCGTGGTTCGGATTCCACGTTAAACTGTAGGTCCTTCATTTCATCTCACAATCACCCTACCATTACACATTAGCGTAAGTGCGTATAACCCGAACGGGTAGTAAGACGCGGTGCTAATAATAATAATAGATAAATGATGGAGGTGGCTACATGCGCTGTAATTTCCTGCGTCAATACAAAAAACGCGGCAATCTCAAGGTCTTTCTGCCTGAGAATAGGGATGGTTCCATTTTTCGAGCAGTATCTCGACGCTTATCTCTGTCTCTACACGCATTAAATTACTGCCCGTGGTTGTCCGCTCTTCCCCCAAGCAAATGTATGCACATTTCTTCTAAATTCAGTTTTCCTCGTCCCTCACACATTAACGTAGTTAGTACACATGCATATAACTTGAACAGGTCCTAAGAAGCGATACTAATGTATTATGTATTAAAGAATCAAATAGCTAAAGCTATTATGAATGCTTTTAGTGTGGATTTACTCCATCTAGATATTATATTCTGAAAATATCCGTGTCCAGGCGTCATTTTTCAATTTTCAGGATATGATATCTAAATGGAGTAAATCCTCACTAAAAGCATACATAATAGCTTTGGCTATTTGATTCATTAATATGCAATCCCTTACAAATATAATAATTGTACAAGTGGCAGCATTAAGCCGAGTCGAAGGTGGCTGCGTTGTCTGATAGCTCGAGATCTTAATAAAATCACACATTTGTAGCCGACGATTTCCGCATGTCCATCATAGACTCTGCCTTAAAATATATACCTTGGGCACGGGACGATTCTTGGATATCACAGTGGCTAGAGCATTGACGTACTTAGTCAAAGGTCCCGGGTTCGATTCCCGTGTCCAGGTGTCATTTTTAAATTTTCCTGAATATTATGTATTAATTAAAAAACATTCTCGAAAAGCTCGAACTCAATTTGAACCCGACCTTTCCATCTAGTAAAGGTCTACTAAACCAGTCCTATTTATTCACTGGTCGTGGAAAATAACATCTCTTATATGAGTCTTTGTTGTTCCAGGGAAGGCATCCCATAGTGGAATAATTTAAAATGAATGTGATTTGTTTTGATTTTTTTTTGTGAGAAAGGAAACTCCCAATAATGCTCAAACTGAAAGTCACTTACCCTTGACATTTAATTTGTATGGAAACATGAAATTCCTTTTAGAACAAATTGTACCCGTGATACTACCACCACAAATTGCTTCTGTCTCTTGTACAATTCTCGTGACAAGCCTAAAATAGATGGAGCCAGTGGCCTTCTATACGTGCATAAATTAGTCGTAAAACTTCCCGGTAGGAGTAGTAACTAGTAGAATAGCGTTAATATATATATTTTTTTTAAGTTTTAGTTTAGGTTTGAGAAATAATACTCAACTTACACGTGATAAACACAATGTTGTATTCCCACACAACTTACAAACTAGCTCAATCTCAGACAGGATAAAAGTCTTCCTGACACCTTATCGCTAAGCTTTCAAATAATTATCTACCAAGCTGAACTTAAAAGACAATTCTTAAATATTTTAAATTATATCTTAGAGTCAAACTAATGTCCTCCTAGACCTCTAGTGTGCCTCTATAACCTCGTGGTCACAGAAACTAGTTTCAACTAACAGTAAATCTCGTACTTGGTTAACCTTATGCTAGAAAAAGCAAAGCTAACTATAATTAACTCAACAAATTACGAAGAAATTAATTCTATGGATTAATTTGTTTATTGGGGAGTAATTTTACTCTGCCAGTTGGTTTTTTTTTTTGTTCAGCTTGTGAATACATAACGCGCGTGACGTCAAAGGCGTGCGAGGAGGTTTCACCACAGCACATCATGCATCGGCCAGTAATTGGTTGGAAAGCAGTGGGCCCCAAACAATCACCAACCCGAGTCCTTGCGTGCGTAGAGATGCAGGGGTGAGCGAAGTGAGGCTGACCTCGAGGGTGAATTGAAATTAACCTTTGTGTACAATAAGGGAAGGGGGGAAAGCGATAATGAACGAGAGTGAGGAGGGGGGGGGGGTATCACTATGATGATAATACACTAGGCCACTTGCACGTGTAAACTAGGCGTAGTTCCGTACCCACCCCCTTTCCCTATCCTTCTCTTCCCCATACGAGCACTACCCCTTCATGGCTAGTACCGCTTCTTGCTCCTAACTGCATTCCTTCCTCCCGCGGTTACAAAGACTTGGGGTCGTCAATGGAATTCTTCCTCGTAGCGTCACGCGTCCTGGAGGGGGGGGGGGGGGCTTTATTTTACATTTAGTTTACGGGTGCTCAGACATTTATGTTTAAACTTCATTGGATAAAACATGCTCTACTTGATATTAAATTTTGAGTTTGTCCTCAATCACGCGTTGTGCTATGTCCAACTCCCACCGAGGCAGACACCCCATGCCCAATAATAAGAACGAATTAGGTTGACTAAGGCGCCATTCTCTCACTAGACTAGACTACTGATAACAGGGATATCGGAGTTCGATTCTTGTCGGGTGTACTGAGATGGTTTTCCACTATTACCTCCACACAAATGCGGGTACACTACCTCGAGATTAAACATTTATCATCCGTAACCGATCTCAAAGTGATTAGTAAATAAGCGTATAACTCGAACGGGTAGTAATACGCGGTGCTAAAAAAAATTGAGGTTGACATATATGGGATCTCTAGTCAAATTATGAAACAAAATTATACAGAGAGGACAGCCATAATTTTAGAGGAAAACACATGAGGGACTGCCCCCGTTTTTAGGACACTCAAATTATGTTTACAAGAAGAAAACTATATCCTAAGCCAACTTGTTGTTCAAATAAAATATCTGCATAAAACAAAACCTCACTATTATTCGCAGGTCACTTTTATATTTAAAGTTAATATATTTATAGGTATAAACTCTCAACACATAGTGGAAGAGCTCCCATAAAATAGAAATATTATACTCACAAGTCAAAAATCACACTTTAACATGACTGATCTCATAAATATTAAAGATAAGATTAGCCGGAAACAGTTCAATCCAAAATGGCGGGCTTACTACAGCCGAAGATTTCAATAAACAGGATATCTCCCAATGTATTGAAAGCTATTTCTTGCGACTAGTTAATATAAGCCCAATATGGTTGCCCGCATAAATATTATTTACAATAATAAACTCTACACAAATAAATCAGTAACCACACTAGCCCGAAGGTATATTTGGTTAGATACTATTCATGGTTTATAAATCGGGAGCCATACTGGCCCGAAGGTACATTTGTTTGGGGACTATTCGTGGTTTATAAATCAGGAGCCATACTGGCCCGAAGGTACATTTGTTTAGAGACTATTCATGGTTTATAAAGCGGGAGCCATACCGGCCCGAAGGTATATTTGTTTGGGGACTATTCGTGGTCTATAAATCAGGAGCCATACTGGCCCGAAGGTACATTTGTTTAGAGACTATTCATGGTTTATAAATCTGGAGCCATACTGGCCCGAAGGTACATTTGTTTGGGGACTACTCGTGGTTTATAAATCAGGAGCCATACTGGCCCGAAGGTATATTTGTTTAGGGACTATTCGTGGTTTATAAATCGGGAGCCATACTGGCCCGAAGGTTTATTTGTTTAGAGACTATTCATGGTT
Organism: Timema cristinae; assembly: GCA_039000515.1. Taxonomy (NCBI): domain Eukaryota; kingdom Metazoa; phylum Arthropoda; class Insecta; order Phasmatodea; family Timematidae; genus Timema; species Timema cristinae. Next base: position 34,986,930 of record JBCFYV010000935.1, on the reverse strand, counting down.
TATAAATCTGGAGCCATACTGGCCCGAAGGTACATTTGTTTGGGGACTATTCGTGGTCTATAAATCTGGAGCCATACTGGCCCGAAGGTACATTTGTTTAGGGACTATTCATGGTTTATAAAGCGGGAGCCATACCTGCCCGAAGGTTTATTTGTTTAGGGACTATTCGTGGTTTATAAATCTGGAGCCATACTGGCCCGAAGGTGTATTTGTTTAGAGACTATTCATGGTTTATAAATCTGGAGCCATACTGGCCCGAAGGTATATTTGTTTAGAGACTATTCATGGTCTATAAATCTGGAGCCATACTGGCCCGAAGGTATATTTGTTTAGGGACTATTCATGGTTTATAAATCAAGAGCCATACTGGCCCGGAGGTTTATTTGTTTAGAGACTATTCATGGTCTATAAATCTGGAGCCATACTGGCCCGAAGGTTTATTTGTTTAGAGACTATTCGTGGTTTATAAATCTGGAGCCATACTGGCCCGAAGGTACATTTGTTTGGGGACTATTCGTGGTTTATAAATCTGGAGCCATACTGGCCCGAAGGTATATTTGTTTAGGGACTATTCATGGCTTATAAATCGGGAGCCATACTGGCCCGAAGGTATATTTGTTTAGGGACTATTCGTGGTTTATAAATCGGGAGCCATACTGGCCCGGAGGTATATTTGTTTAGAGACTATTCATGGTTTATAAATCAAGAGCCATACTGGCCCGGAGGTTTATTTGTTTAGAGACTATTCATGGTCTATAAATCAGGAGCCATACTGGCCCGGAGGTACATTTGTTTAGAGACTATTCATAGTCTATAAATCTAGAGCCATACTGGCCCGAAGGTACATTTGTCTAGAGACTATTCATGGTTTATAAATCTGGAGCCATACTGGCCCGAAGGTATATTTGTTTAGGGACTATTCATGGTTTATAAATCTGGAGCCATAACATCTTACATGTATATTTGCTTGAAAACCACTCCTGCGAGTTGGTTTACTCAGTGTAAAGATTATATTAATCCGTGATTAAATCGATTGATTTTCTTCTCCTCTCTGTTTTGTAATAAATTCTTCATCCTGGACTTATGATTTAATAATGTTACGTTTAATATGTCTTAATGATTTTTAGTAGATATAAAATAAAGGAATTATAAGGAAACATTTTTACTTTAAGGATTAATCTAAACACTGAAAGTCAGCCTAGTTTAGAACGTTTTCAAAGGAGTTTTTAAAATTTAAAATTAAGACTGCGATGGATAATTGTTCATAATTTATTTAACTACTCGCACCTATTACCACGTGAATAAAGGCTTCAATCTTGTTTATTCATGTTTTCCAGTGCGAGTCGGGGTTTGAACTCCGGCTGGGTGTACCGATTTTGTTTTTCGTAAACTATTTCCACTCTCCCTCAACACAAACTCAGGTACTCTTCTTCTAGATTCTACCTTTCATCATTGTAAATGTTGATAGCCCGGACGGATAGTAAGATACAGAGCGTGAATGAAAAAAAACCACTATAATAATTATGGTTTTGAAAGTAAAGTGTGTGCACAATCGACAGGCCAACTATTTTACAATGAAGAGCGTTTGACGGGAAATGATATTTGCTCTAGTAAACTCTAAAAGAATTCGATTTTCAAAAATATGTTAGGGGAAGACCACTTTCAATAGCTTCTAAAGGCATCTAACTATTTAAAAAAATCCAGGGACACTTCCAAATAGCTTCTAAGGGTCCAACCGTAAATATTTGCTTTTGGAATACCAATTCAAATAGCTTTTAGAGGCATCTAATTTTCGAAGAAAAAAGAAATCAAGTGAAGAATATCCTAAACAGCTTCTAGGGTATTTTAAATTTTAAAAAATAATCTTGGGAACATTTCTTAAAACAGATTTTAAAAGGATCAAAATTTTGCCTAAGGAAGATTACTCCAAATAACCTTTAGGAGTATAGAAATTTAAAATTTTTGGGATAGCACTATTATAAATTGCTATTAAGAGTATAATCTTCAAAAACTCTCCAAACGAGGATTACTATACATAGCTTCTAGGAGCAACCCATTTTCTAACATTAGTTCGGAGAGAGAAGGATAGAAAGACTCTAAAATAAAAAATCTTACATCGAGTTCCACTATTATTATATAAAATAACAATGTTATTATTTTTGGGGTTTATTAGTAAGTTTTAACTTCATGTCATAAAATTAAGATTTTGAACCTCAACCCCACCCCCACTCCTCAAATTAAATTCTCTCTAAGCTCATGCACTTTAATCTTATCTCATGCCAGAAGGCCTGCAGCTTTTTAGCAGCTTATACACTTTAATCTACGTAAACATCATAAGAAGGGTGAATTATTATATATCAATATTCACATGTTAAAACTATGAGATATTTAGGGCAAAGTTTGTCAAACTCATCGGAGCCGTTTGGCATTAAACGTTGTCCAGAAATATCAGTCAGACGTTATATTTGGTCGTCTAGCCCTCCCGTTGACAACGCAATTCAATCGAAATAAATGTATCCGTTGCTTAGGTAACGATTACATCAAGTGACAGTTTTACAAATCCAACTGATTATGTAAATATACTGTAGTGGCTGGCTACAACATTTTGACGAGGCCTGTAGGTGTTCAATGAGCGTGATCTTGTCATGAATCCGCCGGGAGCCGAATGCACTACCCCTGGGCAGCACCGCGATGTATTCCGCTCCAAACCCTCCCACCCGTAACCCCCATACACCAACCCTCTACCATGCTTAATTAAAATTTCAATCAATGGCCACTATTAATATTCATTATGTTTAACTGGCGTATCCCATAATCCTAAATCACCCTTGCCTATTCACGTGCTTTGATACCCGGATATAGGACGTTCTTCTACGCAGGGTTAGGGGAGGGGGGAGGGGATAGTCCCATATGAGAGATTGCGGGCGCTTGGGGAATGAATTCAGGGTTGCAAACAATACGTTTCCATTCTAAACCCAAGTGACAGGGATACCAACTGGAACGGAAACAATTGAATAGGTAATGTTTGCATACTGGGTATAGTACCGATCCATGATGCGATCGACCTATGGACATAGTACCCCTAGAAAGTTCCTCCAGGTAATGCTAGAGTTGTCTAACAGAGACAACCCTATTAATCATGGAACAATACTTTTAAATTATTATTTTTTAAAAGGAAAAAGGACTACCGGTACTGTATATGGAGACTAATATTGGTAGAAAGGAGCTAAAGGGGGCAATCCACCCAGATTTTAGCCAGTAATTAAAAAAAAAATCGCTGTTTTTAATAAATATGTTTGCTGAACAATTGTATGTAAAATGTGTGCCCAAAATGTTATGAGAACTTACTTATTTTAATGTATATTCAAAAAATCCCATTTGCTTTGCGACCAATTTCAAGTGCTATTACAAAGCTGTCTAGCAATGTAACATAAATGTTCACATTTTTCCCCATGGAATAATATTTTATACAAACAAAAGTTTATATTCTGCTTATTATTGAATGTATCGTTAGATATTATATATGAACCACAATTGGCAATACTGTACAACTATAACAAAAGCAAGTTGCTTATTGTTTATCAACAAAAACAGCAATTCATTCTTACATAATGTTTGTTTTATTACAGTGCAGTGGTTGAACTGTTTCTAGCGGTGCCTAGTGTGTTTTTGGAGGTTTATTCTTTCACAACAATTTCTATTACTCGCAATAATTCATTTACAATCCAGGTAATTATTACAACTATTACTAAATCAAAGCTTAGAGCTTAACAGATAACCTCAAAATGGCTCCTCTAAAACAATATGTAAAATGAATAAAGCTTGTTTAGCTATACAAAAGAGATGGGAAAAGGCTACTCTAACAAGCTCAATACAAGTAGGCCTACCGTCACCAAGCAATCCAATAGGCCTAGTGATCATGTTGTGAACCTTGCTCAACCCAGTAGGCCTACTTCTACATCACCTGTTAGTTGAAATGAACTGTTTTACTTTTTCTTCATTTCCCTTATAATTGATTTTTATTGTTTTTAAATGCAGGAACAGCCATATGTCAACTTATACTGTACCTAGCTAGATTCATATATTTTTTTTATTTTGAAGAGAAAGTATAGTTCTATAAATTGTAATATGCGTTTTTGAAAATATTTTAAAAAAAGAAGAAAACAATTAATTTCATAATGACATTTTAATATAAAAATATTCAAAGAAAACAAAAATATATATTTTAATTTCCATACTACAGATTATAGGCATATAGGTTAGCTACAAAATAAAAAATAGGCTTATATCTAGAATAGATATATGCTGATGATAGATAGATGATAGATAGATAGATAGATGCTGTTCCAGCAAACATATAGTTTTGAACATAGGCCACCCCTGTTGAGGGGAACGCGTAGAGAAACTACTTTTACTTTTTGTTTATAATCGATTTTCATTTTAAATAATTCACTTTAAAGATTAATATGAACCCGCCTCGGCGGCTTAGTTAGTTATGTGCTAGTTTCGTATTGAACTATACTGCCGAGGAAATGCAGATCGAGGTTCGAATCTCATTTGGGTGAACTGGGGATGGCTTTTCCTAAATGGTTTCCCACTCTAGTTCCACGCAAATGCATATGCAAATTCAACCTTCCCAATTCCTAGCCTATTAGCGTAATTAGTACATAAGCGTATAACCCGGACGTGTAGTAAGACGCGGTGCTAAAAGAAAGATTGATTCATTCGTGGTTCAAACAGGTTTAAATATATGTTTATCCGTTGGAGAGTCACACCAATCTTATACTTTCTATATTTGACCAAACTAAGCTGATCAAGAAATAATGTTCCTGTCCGTTGTTTATTAAAGGTGTTTAACCACTAAATTATTGTCCTAGTGTGGGCTATATTAACTGTTGATTATATTTTTTATACTTTATTATTATTATTATTATTATTATTATTATTATTATTATTATTATTATTATTATTTAGCACCGCGTCTTACTACCCGTTCGGTTTATACGGTTTAAGTACTAATTACGCTAATGGATTAGGAATTGGGAAGGTTGAATTAGAGGAAGTAAACCCGCATTTGCGTGGAGGGGGAGTGGAAAATCCATTTAGGAAAAAAACTTTCACCGACCGAGATTCGAACCTCGATCTTCCTGTCCTCAGCAGTCGAGCTCAACACTACTAGCGCGTTAGCCAACTACACCACCGAGGCGGGTTCCACTATTGTTACATCCACTTAATATTTTCGTCCACAATACACTTTCGTTCACAATACCTTTTCGTACATAATATTTTCGTCAATTACTAGCATACCCGCTAAAATCTTCCACTACAGTATTATCTACATAATTATCGTCCACTACTGGTCCCTATTTATTTCGTCTCTATTATTTGATAACATATTTTGAAATAAAAGAATATCATTTTTTTGTAATCTAATGTAGATAGTTTATTCAACAAATAGCCTACACTAAAGCTTGATTCACACGTTCACAGAAAATAGAAAGCAGTATTTGCCTCACTGACATAGGCTTGGTTGGTTCTCCTGTGCCGAACATCTCAGACAGAGCGGACGAAGAAGAGATGAGTTGAACTTTAGCGGAACGGCTTGCGTCGATGAAACTAAAATATTTGAGTGGCTTATAGCTAGTCACATGACCACGTTTACGTTCTGCGCTAGTTTTTCGACGAACGTATGATTCCACAGTAGTACTTCTGTATTAAGTAAATTAACAGATGGCAACAAAGTAATTTAGTATCAGGATTTTTCCTAATGTTAGTATGCTTATATCAGTTAATGTTATTATTATTATTATTAGCACCGCGTCTTACTACCCGTTCGGGTTATACGCACTTACGCTAATGTGTAATGGTAGGGTGATTGTGAGATGAAATGAAGGACCTACAGTTTAACGTGGAATCCGAACCACGGTGGAGGCCTGGCATTCCCCACATTCACAAGATGTCTTGTCAGAGGTGAAGGAAGGGTTTGGTAATCAGATAAATCTGTGCCGGGACCGAGGATTGAACCCCGGACCCCAGCACATAAATCAGACACCTTACCCCTAGACCGCCAGGTCACCCCCCATCAGTTAATGATTATCCGAACCACACAATAACATAATCTAGGCTAGAATACTTAAGGTGGGTTGTAAGCGAATATAATTGACAGGTTTTATAACAAAAATATGTTTGACAAGTATAAATAAAATATTTCTTCAGTAGAAACATTGAGTTTAATTTTATACGCATAGTAATCTCAACAGTTTTTTTTACATGTTATACTCATCCTTTTCTCTTCATTTAAAACATTTTTAATCATTGCAATTATGCTCGTGACCAAAAATTCACATATGTTCAGATAATCTATGTAGAAAATTAAACCAAATGTTAATAATGAAGCATTATTTTATTTATTTTGGCCAAAGAAAGTTTGTTGATGTAAAACAGGCAAAATACTGACTAACTCGAATTCTCTTCAATCCCACCCTTTTGATGGAAATCGCTACATAGTTATGAATAGAAACGCGCTTTTGTTTGCATAATTTCTTCGAACATTGTCTTGAATGTAAATACGTGAACAAAGGCGTCAGTCAGCCTTATCTTGTCTTGTTTCCCGGTGATAGGGAGATCGGGGTTTGAATCCCGGCCCGGTATACTGAGATATATTTCTCTTTATGGCGTCCTTCTCCCTTACCACGCCATCGAGGGTATATATTATTTTAAATTACACCCTCCACATCTATTAGCCATCTATTAGGTAACCCGAACGAACGGTAAATCCGTTCGCGTGTCGCGATGTTTATAACCACTGTCATTACAGGAGAGCTAGATTTGTACGTTTCACGATTACATACTAAATGCATTACATTCTTATCGATCAATTATTTCTTGAAATGATGAAGAGCTATTTCGTTGTGTCACGTGACAGTAGTTGTAGCAGGCAGCTTGTCAAGTTTTTGAGCCCTCTTTGCCCCCTTTCCTGCCCCCCCCCCCTTCACCCTCCACCATTCCCTTTTCCCTTGCCCATTTGTCAACTGACATTACTCCGTCCGTCAAATGTGTAGTGGATGAGAGCTTGCATGCGTCACTCTAACATATTGTGTTGGTGGCGTCAAAACTTCGTTGGGGGTGTTCATAACTGTCCTATCTATCTCAGTTTCTAAATGAGGGGTAAGGAGGGTGAGGGTGGGAATCATCTACAGTTAGCGCAGATGTGTTTATATTTTGTACACAGCCGTACGATTCGTTCTCACGGAGGTAACGAGTAGTGTGGTTCGTGATTGTACCCTAAACCCGAGTTATTCATCGCTCATTTGTCTGGCGATCAACGATTGTTTTGTTGTTTCATTTTGCATTTAAAACAAAAATCTGTTCCGTGTGGCGTGAATATGATAGATTAGTCTTGTCCATTAGTTAACTTCACACCTGATTTTATTTGCCTGTTTCCTGCATTTACAATATAACCTACGTGACTTTGATGCCAAGGAACAACACACACGATACAGATACCGCTTATAGGCGTACATACTCTACTAAAAAAAAGTCCATTTGAATTCATTTTTTCATATGACCCGCCTCGGTGGCGTATTAATTGTAGTATTTAACTAACGCGTTAGTTTTTTATTGAGCTAGACTGCTGAGGATGGGGAGACCGAGGTTAGAATCTCGCTTGGGTGAACTAGAGGAGGTTTTCCCAAATGGTTTTCCACTCTCCCTCCACACAAATGCGGGATCACTCCCTCTATATTTAACTTTCCCAATTCCTAACCCACTAGCGTAATTAGTACTTAAGCTTGTAAAGTGAAAGAATAGTAAGACTTGGTGCTAAATATTATTATTTCATACGCAACACACAAAAAAAGGCAGAAAAAAGAATAATTTGAGTTATCAGAGAAGATGAAATAAAGAAAAAAAGTCTATAAGCCTACTAAAAACCAATTAAAATAAAAAATATAAATATATATATATATATATAAAGAGAGAGAAAGAGATAGTATATTTTAGTTTAATTTATATATATATATATATATATATATACACGCAGCACACACACACACACACACACACGTAGAGCGAATAAAAACCCTCATAATTCAACAGGAAAGAACGCGAAGATATTATGTAACAGAAATGCTTTTTGAAGTATTTAAAGAAAAATAAATATCTTTATAATATAAATTAACATCGCAATCGTGAACGAAATAATAACAAAGTATTATAAAAGTAAATTATTTCTTTGGCTTGGTAAAAATTGTAGCATTAAAGAAAAGGGATGATCTAAACTATATCTACGATAGGAGAGGTGTTAAGTGACAGCAGAAGGTTCTTTATTCCAAAAATTGGCTGGAAATAATGTTAACTTTTTCGGAAATAATTATTATTTGCTTGGTAAATAATAATACTATAATGACAGTAAAAGGGCTAATAAATGCTTCCAATAATACATCCATAAGGATTACTGTATAATTGGCGTTTTCTTAACTTATTGAAAGAACAAATTGTATTAATACATCTATTATGTTTTTGTTTTGTGGTTGTGGCAACAAGATATATTATAATATTTGAAATAATTAGTTAAAAAAGTGTTATATTCACAATTGTATCTTGTCATAACTGGCCACCAAAATAAATGGGTCTATATGTTTTTTAAAACTTAAAGAAAGATCCATACAGAATATTAGTTTCAAAATAAAAAGTTTTTATTGTATAAACAGCACATGAACACAACCAAATGCGGTTTATATGACGTGATAAATTACCCTTGCTTCTGCCGGTTTGCCATCTTAATATATGAAGAGAATGCAGAATTTTAGATGCTCTCGTTTGAAAAGCATTTTTAAGTTAAACACAAATGTCGCTTCCACAACAACAACAAAAAAAAACTTAACGGTTATTTTTATAAATTTGTTTCACTGATGTAAAAATGGTTTAAATAAAAATTAATTAAAAACAAATTGTGAAAGTTTTGGTTGACAAAAGTAATAACGAATCAACATATGTTTTGTAGATCATATGGTTTGGCGAATAGTAACTTTTCCTATCTGACACTTATCTCCTCTCCTACCGTAGATAGCACATATATAACTTTATGTTTGTGGGTTTTATTATTTGTTACGTGCGCCAAGTTTACTATCCTTTTGAGTTTTTCGCATATTTACACTGATTGTATAGAGTATGATCCCATTTAGAGAGAAATTTAGCAGTATTTACTCGAAAGAGTACGAAATAATTTATATGTACCACCACCGCCAGGCTATATTAGACAAAGTTTTACCTTTATTAAATACCGTTAAAAAATGACACCTGGAAAATGAATCTAGCTCTGGATTAGCGCGTCAATGTTCTACCTCTAAAATCTAACTAGAATTCGTCCCGTACTCAGGTTCATGCATCACTCATAGCTTAAGGCAGAGTCTGTGATGGAGTATGGGCTCGTCGGCTGCTAAGAGCTATCAGAAACACCACCATGTACTTAAGGTTGTTCACACTGAAAACTAAGTATGATTCGCTTGCTGTTTGGGAAATAGCGACCATATATCTAGATGTGTTGTTCAACACAGAATGCTGAACCAGCTAATTATGCCTTGCTACACCGCACTATGTTTTTCCTGATTACTGGCCGGGCAATTTTTCCACCTTTCATCTTGAGCCACTTACGTTGCGCATGCGCATAACGCAGCTCGGGCTTCGTGTTGAACAGACGCAGTGCTAGATTGTTGAAAATAACCAAAGAAGTGTTGAAGTTTTGTTTTCAGTTTGTTTCACGTGCATCTGAGTAATATTCTATTTAGGTTTAATATTTAATAAGTGTTTTAATATAACAATGGAACCGTTAATCGAACAAGTCAAACCTCCAACTCCTACGCTTTCTATCTGTTCCTAAACAGTTGCTAATAGCAGCAGTTCCGTTTCCTCAGTACTATCATCTAATCTAAAACAAGACATTTTGGAGAGTGCTACAACCTAACTTCACTGGAACAGACCAGAAAGAAACCACACTGATTTCAGGAGGGAAAAGTGGAGCCATATTTTATATTATTATTATTATTATTATTATTATTATTATTGTTATTATTATTATTATTATTACTATCATTATTATTATTATTAGCACCGCGTCTTACTATCCGTTCGGGTTATACGCACTTACGCTAATGTGTAATGGTAGGGTGATTGCGAGGTGAAATGGAGGACCTACAGTTTAACGTGGAATCCGAACCACGGTGGAGGCCTGGAATTCCACACATTGACAAGTTGTGATTAATACACGTCTTGTCAGAGGTGAAGGAAGGGTTTGGTAATCAGGTAAATCTGTGCCGGGAACGAGTATTGAGCCCCGGACCCCCAACACAAAAGTTTGACACCTTACCCCTAGACCGCCAGGTCACCTATCTTAGTATTGAGTGTGAAACCAAACTGACAAAACCTTAGCATAGCATAGCCTAACTTAGCGTTTTGTGTGAACCGGCCTTCAGGGACGGTATTTATGCTGCCGCTTGTACAAGATATTCTACCCTTCGTTTACCTTGAAAGTTGGCAAGCTCACCTTGCTCGGTTCCACTATGGTATAACTTATAGGATAATAATATAGCGTGATGGGTCAAAGTATGACTGCTACCTCTCAGAGTAAACTATGTGTGCATGTTTAGCGGTGACACAATTGATTGGTTACGGACTTCTGGCGGTTGTGACGCTTTTGTTTGCATGTTCATTGGTGTGGGTCTAGCTAATCTTGAAAAATCTACACTGAATGCCATCTCTGAGGAAACTGCATGGCTAATATTAGGAAACAGTGTTGTCATTCTCTTGTTTTCGCGTGACCAATCTTCCCTTAAATACAAGACAAATTTTGCAACGCTGTTTCTACTGGGTTGCTTCTTACCATATTACACCCGCCCCCCCCCCCCCCTGTGATATAAATTTTGCAACGCTGTTTCGACGGGGCTGCTTCTTGCCATAGTACACTCCCCCTGTGACATAAATTAAAGCGAGGAGATTTGGCAACTTTTAACTGAGAGAGAGCAAAGATAAAGATTTTCTCCATATCTCAACATTGAATAAAAAGAAAGCCTATTTAAAATTCTAATTTATATAAATGAAATCCAAATTTTGAATTGCCTTATTAAATTTTTGAGAGCCTTAGAACTTTCACTATAACAATATAAAATAATTCATTCATTCAAGATATTTTGGATACATTTTGAGGGGTGGGGGAGATAAATAATATCATAACATTTTTAATTTGGTTTTTGTATTGTATATAATCGATTACTTATCCTCGTCACAGTAATTTAAGTTTAAGTTATTTTTCAACTGATTTTTGTGTTCAATTATTTAGCTTGTGTGTGAGACTTAGGCAATTTTTCTTCGCAAATATAAAAATTAGCTAATATTTTTAGATTATTTTGAGCTGTACTGGGACAGGGTACAGAACCGTTTAGTCTAGCAGAAATTGTACATGTGGTGTTCAGAAATTGAATTTATATTTTATACCTAAAAATCCGCCTCGGTGGCGTAGTTGGCTAACGCGCTTGTCGTGTTGGGCTCGACTGCTGAGGACGGGGAGATTGAGGTTCGAATCTCGGTTGGGTGAACTGGGGGTGGTTTTTCCCTAAATGGTTTTCCACTCTCCCTCCACGCAAATGCGGGTTCACTTCCTCTAATTCAACCTTCCTTATTCCTAATCCATTAGCGTAATTAGTACTTAAAGCGTATAACCCGAACGGGTAGTTAGACGCGGTGCTAAATATTATTATTATTATTATTATTATTATTATTATTATTATTATTATTATACCTAAAACGTATTATTAAATTGTAACAAAAACCTTTGTGAACCCAGTTTACCATGAAAAGTACCGTATTATCTTGATGGACTATAGTATGAGCTACACCATAGTTGGACCGTGAATCATAGTAAACGAAGTATAATGTGTCTACCTTCAAAAAATAGTTTTACTTGGATCACTAAAAGGAAACACGGGTTATAATTATTGGAGACGTGAAATAATAGTAAATTAGTAAAGAAATCACAATTCAAGATTTCTAGTATAGGCCTATCGCTGCTTTTTGCAATGTGACGTCACTCACAATGGCCGACGGAACTGAGCACTTTATGGCCTTTACCTTGTTATTCTTAGTTCCATGGCAGACGCTGGTAATCCTGGTTTGTTAGGGGCCTATAAAACAAATATGAAATAAAATAAAACTTCTTTTTTTCAAGTTGCGCTTACGTGAAAGCATTCCGACTAACCATTTTAATCGTTTATACTGAAAGATAGAATATTTCAATTTAATTGTTTTATTTTTTGTTTCCATGCTATAAATTGAACATCAAGAATTTCATGCGTTAGTATATAAACATGTACGATCATAATATGAAAATACCTCGTGCAAAAATATAAAAAATTTCACGATACGAGTAGTAACCTAGATATAAGTGAATTATATCCCTTATTTTAAATTTAGTTGTAAAAAGTTTAAGGGCCTATAAAAATTGAGATAGTGTAAATTTTTTATCTTTCCATTTAGAAATTACATTTTTTTAAACTATTTTAATGGCTTAGTATAAATTACTTAAGACATATTAATATGATTGTAAGGTTTCATAGGGAATTATTTGAGTGGGAAATGTTCAAGATTAAAAAGAAAAACATTCATTTCCATTTAATCTTAATTTACATATTTATATAGATAGTTCAATAGACCGGATTACTGGTGATCAGGAGATTGAGATTCGAATCCTGTTCAGGTTTACTAAGGGTAATTTTTCTTAAACGGTTTCCCACTCTTCCTTCACGCAAATGTGGGTAAATTCCTCTCAGTTACACCTTCCTCATCCCTATCCCATATGCATTTGTACATCCGTGTATCCAGAATAGGTGGTAAGACGCGTTGCCCAAAATTAAGTCCTTCTTAGGACAACAAACGACGAAGAAATATTCACGTGTCGCATAGTTTCTTTTTTCCCACAGTTCCTTTCCGCCCCTCGCCCACTTCCTATGAGCTGCACATTAGCATACATAAATAAAGTGGCCATCAATGGTCACCTGGGGCCAGTTTGATCCATCAGGTGACGTCATCGACTCTCTGTCTCGCTCCGCCGGTGTTTATTTTGTTTTGTGCAGTAGTGTATTACTGTTAGGGGCTGCTGTATAACAATTATTATCATGTTGTTGTCTAGCCGCCGGCTCTTATGTCTTAGTGTCGGTTCAATTACCACGTGATAGTGGCGGGGAGCTGGTGCTATGCCAATGATTATGGACGGTAATTAACTTCTGTACATGATGTATTAACTAAACCACGACCCGCTTCAATGGCCGAATGATCTAAGGCATCAGTCTCGTGTTAGATTGGCCTGCCGATGTCGAGATGATCGGGGTTTGCATCCAGGTTGGGTATACTGGGGTGTTTTCACCCCTTTGATGTTTTCCCACTCTTCTTCCACGCAAATGCGGATAGGCTTCGTTTAAAATGATTCCTTCCTCATCCATACCCCACTATAGTAAGTATATATGCATACAACCTGAACAGTTAGTAAGACGTAGTGATCAATAATAATAATAGTAATATTAAAACCACGTACGCCATGCTTGGTTACGAGAGGAAGTTCAGGTTATTTTAGGGTATTCTAGTTTGGGGGCTACTTACTTGTCTTACATCCGTTATGAAAGTCTGCAACTTCGTCACCCAAGACTGCAAGTGTTTTATCTCCAAGATTGTTAAATTTGAGATATTTGGTATTTACGTTTATTTATAATGCATCTGATCCACCTGTGGTGAAATTGAGACTATTATACAATTAATTAAGATACAAACTCGAGTTGTCATCTAGTAACATTGGTTTTATACACAAGGTCAAACTTAAATGCTCTCTTACACAAAAGTGAAAAATTGGACATAGAACACTTGCATTCTCGGGTGACGCCTTGCACTGGCTTAGCTATGGATGAGGGAGGAGAGTGGTTCATTTAAGCATAAGTATTTGATTTAATACAAAATGGAAAATTACAAATTGAGGAGTAATCACACTCTAAATGTATCCAGTTATAATGTAACACCTTTTTTTTAGAGTGTAGTAGTTTACGTACTCCTGTAATTTCTTATATAATTTCAACCTCTGATCTCTACTTCAAAACTTTAATTTTAGGTAATGTCGCCTACTTTAAATTATATTTATATTGGTTTATTTTCTCTATATGCCGAGATATGACAAATAGATTTGGTTTTATAAAAATCTTTATACCTGTGTAGACTCTAAATAATTGCAGACACTCCTAATACTAAGGTAAAAATATATTTGGGGCACATAAGCTGTATATTATTATTAAAATATATTTGCATTTCCAAAACAAAGTTGGATAACCATATATTTATCTCCGCTTTGTCTTATTGTTTTTTTAAAGTCTTGTATTTCAAGTCTTAAATAAAAAAAGTGTTATATTGTGCTTGTGTACAGTATTTTTGGTTGTTTTTTTTTAAATTATTTCTCATACTAATTAATAGTCAAATTAAGTTAGGCTGTGATAATGCGATCATAATGTGCACTAACAAAGTTGATTATTAATATTAATATAATGTATCTACTTACAAAATTCATTTAATACATGACACTTTCCATATAAGTTTAATATGACCTCCTTACAAAGTACGTTTACTATAATTCACCTACAAAATAAGTTTACAATGTTTGCCTACAAAGTTAATTAACTATGACGCGCCTACAAAGTAATTAATTTGATTGTCTTGTGTCGATAAAGTAATTTTACTACTATGCGCATATATATTCACTTTTTCATCATCATCGTCATCATCATCATATAATGTTTCATGTTGATGCTTATTTAATTTCTTTCAGTCTCATCGCGTGCTTTAAACACGTCAATAATAATTATAACCTATATGAACTGGAACTGCCTATTGCTCTAGTAATCAATGTCCCTGGTTACTGATATAGAGGTCTCAGGTTCGATTCCCGGTGGTATCGTAGGTATTTTTCTTTAAAGGGGAACTATACCTATTGTCATCATGGTCTGGTTAATTAGACTTATCTAAAGTTAGGTTTAAAACTCCACATATTCATAATCGCTATCCTCATGTAATCTCATTGGGTGTACGACGCGTAGACAACTTCCAAGGTATACCTTGAGCAACACTGTTCCCACAGAGCGGGTAGAAGAAGTCTACATATTATACGGTGACCATACTGTATACTGCATATCTCACGGTCAAATATGCCATACGCTGAATAAAACAACAACAAAAAACCTTTATTTAAAATAATATTTTATTCATCCACGCGTAATTTATACTATTTCACCTTTTCACGAACATTTTCTCAAGTTGAGAAATGGTAATATTTTTAGACTGAGAATGTATTTCTAGTCTTCGTTCTTTATGCTCTGTGAAAGTTAAGTATTTTTATAATATCATTATATGTTCTAATTAAAACATTGGATGACACGAATGAAAGAATAAAATTCTAGGAGCTCAAGGAGGGTGAAGAGGACAGAGTGCATTGGCAGTTTAAGTTCACTGACAAAAGGAATTGACCTGTCGTAAGACAGAACACCCAATATTAATAATATACTCTAATAATACTATCCAAACTATGTGTATAGGATGAGGAGGTCACATTGTGCAGCCAGACACTCTCTCCTCTCCGCCAAACGTCTCAGTAAATGTTTAAATTGTTATCGTTGAATCATTTACTCGTTAGTTATATTAAATATGTACGAACATCTTTTGAACGATATTGTTATCCTTGAAGATACATTATGACTCTTTACATCTGATACTCATTTATCTTCTGAAGTTTATCTAAACAAAGACTAAACTTTAAATATTGGCACCCCCACTGGTGGGCACGGAGGCAAAAGCGTCCATCTCATTTAGTCTAGCTTGTGGATGATGAATAGGCCAAGATTTGGATCTCAGCTGGTTGTACTGAAATTTTTTGTTTCTCAAATGTATTTTCTTTTATTCTATACCCACGCAAATGCAAATACGCCTTTCTACTTTCTCATGTAGAGGAAATACTTTAATAGTGAATATTTTCTAATTCAAAATTGTGATGAGTTTTGATGTTTTATATGACCTCCAAATTCAAAAAAGTGGGTTTTACAATTGAGGGGGTCGGTTTAAAACTATAACCCTCACTATATGAAAAAAATGTGTTAGCAGTGATTTTTACTAGACTACCTCTTGAACTACAAGTTTTTATTGTCACTCAAGACAATACCTTTAGGATAGCTAATATCGACGTATTATTTTTTATAGCTAGATTTAAGACTTTATAGAAGTTTAAATTGGGATTATATTCCATCTAAATTTATGCAGGCTATCAAGTTTTTGTCCCGAGCCCTCAGTTATGTTTGGGTTTATCTTTGCCTGGGGTTACAGCCCAAATGGTTTAGTGAATTTTGTTCAATCTATATATTTATGTGTTTGTGTGGTCATATCTAGAGGAAATGTTTTTATTTTAATTCTCTTCCTTAAACTATAAAACTAAGGTAAGTTCATACTGACTTTTATAAATTAGAATATTTTAGTCCATTAATGATTGTTTTTAATGTACATATGTGGAGGGTTTCATTGTAAATAAGATTTCATATGTGTGTCTTAGATACAGATTAATTTAAAGGTTGTAAAATGATCACCAATTTTTTAATTGAGAATTTTTAGAAAATTGCTCCAATAATATTTATTAAAATGCGTATCTAGTGAGTGATTTGTATGATATTTAACAAAGTATACATATCTTTAGGAGAAAAATTTATCAATGGATAATTTGTTGATAAGCTACTTTTGAAGATATTGTCACAAACTATAATAATAGACTATATGAGAAAATTGTCTTGTACCATTTATTTAAATTCTACCCTCCTAATTCCTACTCCATTAGTGTAAATATACGGACATCCCGGAGGGGTAATAAGAAGTGGAGCCCATAAAAAAATTATTGGCCTCGTCGTGTATTTAATATTACCTCCCCCCTACCAGCTTAATTTCTCTTGTATATCATCCAATCCAAGGGTAGGTAATATAAATGACCATAGTACCTTCCACCAACCACCTCGACGCATCTCTTAAAACGGTCGTATAACCCTCCCCCTACCTCCGTATATTGGAAATGGTTAAATGAGCCCTCCCCTGTCCCCTCTCCCCCGCCATTACCCTAGTTAACGGAGTTTACGCACTTGCCACATAATGTATGCTGGGTATGAGCCCATAAATTTCCTCGACACCCGCAGCATCAGCCCTTGGTTGGCAGGTGCATTGTTGAGCTTGGAGGGATTGCTACCTCCCCTCCCCCATGTCCACCCTCTTACCCCTCTTGTTTCGTCATAATAGTGCCGTCCCTATCGTCAAGGGAAGGGATTTCATTGACGTAATTATTCATGGAATACTACGTGGGCAATAACAAAATTAATGTTTATGGTATTATTTTGCTTGCTGCATGAGTTTCAGATTCTGTTCAGAACTGTAATTAAAAAAACAGATTGTCTTGGCAGGTTTCACGTTATGTTAATTCAAAATATGTAGTGTTTTATAAATGGTTAAATAGATAAACCATAATTGATTGAAAATTATTAACTAGATTATTTTATTAATAATGATCGGTGATGTAAACCTACGTTTTAGCAACAACAACAAAAAACTGTTCAGAAGAAATTCTAATTAAGGAGCTAAACATGTTGTTTTGAACATACGTCTTATCTTCTCCTTTCCCCGATCCTCCCACTCCTGCCTTCCTCTTCCGGTCTGAAACATTGCTATATTGGTATATTTATACCTTCACACAGTCAATTTGTTTTACTAAAAATAAAATTACATTTTTCTTTTCTACTTTTTAAAATAAGATTCCCATTTTTGGGGGAGTGAGGACAGTAATCCCGAAATTAATGGTAGTATTTGGCAAAAATAGTGGCTACTCGGATGGTAATATATCCCTAAATACACGTTTCGCTTGAGGATGAATATCGTCATTGAAGTCTTCTCAACATTCGCTGTAGAAAATATTGAACTACACATGATACATCTTACTTCAGTGTTAATGTATAAGTCTACCAGTTGTATTAAATAAAATTCAACTTTCAACGTGTCACCGAAGCTACATTTTCGCTTTGTTGAAAACATGGTTCAACATTAGGTAGATCTAAAATTAATTTTACTACACAATAAACAACTACTGAAGGAAGGAAAGTAAACAGCCGAAGCCAATTTTATTACACAATAAACAACTACTGAAGGAAGGAAAGTAAACAGCCGAAGCCAATTTTATTACACAATAAACAACTACTGAAGGAAGGAAAGTAAACAGCCGAAGCCAATTTTATTACACAATAAACAACTACTGAAGGAAGGAAAGTAAACAGCCGAAGCCAATTTTATTACACAATAAACAACTTTTGAAGGAAGGAAAGTAAACAGCCGAAGCCAATTTTATTAAACAATAAACAACTACTGAAGGAAGGAAAGTAAACAGCCGAGGCCAATTTTATTACACAATAAACAACTACTGAAGGAAGGAAAGTAAACAGCTGAAGCCAATTTTATTACACAATAAACAACTACTGAAGGAAGGAAAGTAAACAGCTGAAGCCAATTTTATTAAACAATAAACAACTACTGAAGGAAGGAAAGTAAACAGCACAATAAACAACTACTGAAGGAAGTAAAGTAAACAGCTGAAGCCAATTTTATTACACAATAAACAACTACTGAAGGAAGGAAAGTAAACAGCCAAAGCCAATTTTATTAAACAATAAACAACTACTGAAGGATGGAAAGTAAACAGCTGAAGCCAATTTTATTACACAATAAACAACTACTGAAGGAAGGAAAGTAAACAGCTGAAACCAATATTATTACACAATAAACAGCTACTGAAGGAAGGAAAGAAAGTAAACAGCCGAAGCCAATATTGTTACACAATAAACAACTACTGAAGGAAGGAAAGTAAACAGCTGAAGCCAATTTTATTACACAATAAACAACTACTGAAGGAAGGAAAGTAAACAGCCGAAGCCAATTTTATTAAACAATAAACAACTACTGAAGGAAGGAAAGTAAACAGCTGAAGCCAATATTGGTAAGGACGTAACCGCTACCAAAACAGAGACTTAGCTAACCAATAGTATGGACGACAATGTGAAACACAATATTTAAATATCCATCTCCCGATCGCCTCTAAAACAAGAAACAGGTAGAAATTAATAAAATTATACGTATAATGAGCATACGTTACTTGTGTAGGGAGAAATCGTTTTATAAAACAAATGCAAGGACAATACAATCAAAACTTAGTAAAAAAAAAGTATGAATGAGAGAGAAATACTCGTCGTTGGCTATAATGATGTGCATTGTTGCCATATGTCATTACATTTTGTAACAACTAACTTTATTTAAGGTCATTCTACAATAAAAATGTTATACACAATTTTAACATGTGTGTATTAATAAGCTATAAAAAGTAATTCATTGATTTCGATTTCTAATAATCTCATTTCTAAGGACTTAAACTTGCTATTTTATTCTTTGTGCTTACCATTGTTAAGGTAAAGTAGTTAATATATGGGGCTGAAATTCAGTATAGTAAGACATATGGATATACGATCTGTCTCTCTCTCTGCCTCTTTGTATGTCTATACCAAACTGGGGATACAGCTATAACGGTCTAGTGTAGATTTTAATTTTAATTATAATATTCATTGCAGTATACTCATTTTTAAAAATTTAAAATTTTTCAATTATGGCTCCAATAGTTTTGTTTAAAATTGATATCTGGATAGTATCTTCTCTTATAAATAACACTATAAACTTGTTTTCCAGGAAAAAATTAATTTAAAGTTTGTTAACTAAAGAATAATTTAAAAAAAATTGTATTCCAAACTAAACGAGTAAGAAGGCAAGGTTATATCATATCTTTTATTTTATTTAGATTTTATAAACCGATTGATTTTATCAGCACACGACAGTTCTATAACAAACACTACACCCATTCCCCAGCCGCTAATACGTCACTGTGGAAGGAAAATCCTCAACTTTATACCTATGATACATTTTTCTGTTATGCTGGGAATCGAATCTGTGAGTTCAGAAGACAGACATGCTACCGACTAAGCTGAGTCTTTTGGCAATATTCCACACACTTCCGGCTAATTCCACAACCCTACTGATCTTACATTTTCAAAAATAGCAGGGCTTGCTTGAGAATGAACCCACTTTTATTTGGTTTATTTGATATATTTGTGTTGCGTTGACTTCTACAAACGCTCTACTGCCTTGTGGTGTTATCATAAACAGTGCGTGTTCTTGGGACTAGACCTTGTTTGTTTTACTTCTGTCTCCCTAGTAACTTCTTGTTACCCCTCCTTTGATCCTGCGTAGCTCCGGCTAACCTCAACTAACTCGTTGTATAGACTTCAATAATTTGTGTACATGGATTGAGGGTTAATGAACTACAAACTATTTGTCTTTTGTTTCCATCCGAAACCCGTGTGTGGTCTCAAGGAGCGCAGCCATTTTAACCCTGGAGGTTGTGGGTCTGGTGTACACCTTGTCTGTGTGACCATGGCATATACACAAACTGGCATACTGCTAGTATATAGTATCCAAGCTGTTAGAATTTTTCCTAAGCATGTGACATTTTAGTATTTACTTGACTACGTCCATAACCGGCAATAGAAAGATACGTATTTCCCAGGAAGTACAGTTTTATATTTCCGCCTATTTTTAGATCATTATGTTCCTCAAAAATGCTCACACGATAGCAAACTATCTTGCTGGAGCAATACTGATTACGGAGGGAACGTTCTCTTTGCTTTGTGGTTCCATTCAAACTTTAACTGGAGTGATATCGGAAGTGTGTGTGTGTTTATGGGGTAAAAGCAACAGTATTTGAGATCCAACATGCAGTGGCATTGTTTGATCACAAATCTCATGTTTGCCGTTATCACCAATTGCCGGAAAACAAACATTTTGTGCAATGTTCTGCCACTGTTTTGTTTTTGTACCGGTGAGTGCGTAGTGCTCCATGTGTCAATTATTTTCCTTTTATACGAGTGCATGCGCGTGTGTGTGTGTGTGTGTGTTATGTGTGTGAGTGGGTATGTTTATTCGATGGAGCGGTGGTTTGTGTTGTATTTCCTTTTCCTATTTTTTCCCTGCAATTGTGGCATGTAAACTATTAACTATATCTGGGGAATTGTTTGTTTATTTATCTGTGTTGTGTGCCTCTATGTTTGAACTTGGTCCCTGTGCCATGCAAATTGGCCAAAGTTTTCCATTCGTAGCTATTTCCCGGAGTATCTGTGCAGCAATGTATTATCTCACTTACTGTGGAGTACATATTACTACTACCATTACTAAGTACTTTGATGATTTAATTTTGAAATTTTACAACGAAGATTAAAAATAGGATAATTAACATGTTTCGTTTTATATTCGCACTATTGGTCATGTTTCGTTAGTATAATGGTTACTAATTTTATTTTATTTTATCTTTCTGTTTCCACTACTGATCTAGATATACTGTGTTCTAGTTGATTGCTGTTTTGGTTTCTGGTTCTCTACGTGTTTATCTCATTGCAATGTTTTATATGTGTTATGTTCATGTGTATGTTTCCTAAAATACTTGTCTACTGTATTTTATTGAATGATAATAATTTGATAAATTCAGTATAGTGTTATCTTAAAACATGGTTAAATGTAAGATAAGGCTTATGCCTTAATTTTGCCATGCGAATAAAGACAATAATAATAATAATAATGATTATATTATGTTGTTGGGTGCTACACTTCTTATTTCGAGTTCAGACTATCCGCAACTTAAAACTAACTTAAAGCCAGAGGATGAGGAAAGTATATTTTAGGTAAATACAGTCGTCTCGAGAGGACGAGAAAACCATATTGAGATTCATAATATTGTAAAAATCACCCCCTTTAGATGTATAGAATTCTAACCGGTCAAACACACTACTCTTTATCCCGTGAGGTACGTTCCTCTTACTACCCATCCGGTTTATCCATGTATTTACAATAATATAATATGGATAGGAAGGTAGGAAGATAGAGGAAGTATACCCGCATTTGTTTGTAGGGAGATTGGAAAACCAATTAGGAAAACACTCTTATGTACCCTCGGGCAGTATTTGAACCCCGACCTCCCCGTTAGCGGTGAACCAGAAGAGAATAAATCCTTAGTCTGTGTCCCCATCGATGCAGGTGCCTGTGATTTAATAGGAGGTTGGAAATCATAAAACTTGCAACTTTGACGTGGGGAAAAATGTACATTATTTTTCAGACACACACTACTGAAGAGAATTCCTCTCACTTAAAAAAATAAATATTATGTACACAAAACTCTTAACATAATTAATCTTACTTTTTGTTAATTTTAAGAAGAATTAATTAGTTTTTCTTTTTGCTGGCATTTTCACCTCCACAGCAGCTCCTACCACTGACGCTAGAGCGCAAAGTGAATGCTCTTTTAAAATTATGTAAATAGTTTGTTTGTATGAAAGGGTCGGCTGAAGAAGAAAAATGCGGGACTGTCGCTTATTGTCCATTGTTTCAAACCGCGGTGAGACTGCCTTTGTTTCACGCGTTACAAAACTTTTGTGTTTGTTTTTCGTCACTTTTAAAAACACATTTTCTCTCATATAATTTAAAAAAAACTATATTAATCGTTTATTCTTTCACAAGAAGCAATGGACTCTAATTTTTATTTTACAATGTCTAACGTAGCTCATTCATCCTTAAGATTATCTTTTTTTTTTATTATTTTACGTGCACTTCCTGAACCGACTGATTCTTTGAGCGAGAGCGAAAGTTCTACCAATTTGGCTGGGAAATCTATTTTTACATAACTTCCAGGGTTGTTTTACATGCCAAAATTGACATGGTACTGAAGGATGTAGTTCGCCTCCCAGGGTAGTTTTTCTACGGATTTTTATCGTTTTAACCCACGGAAATCGGATCCTGAGGCGAGAACTTTACCCCAAGACCATCGAGGTCAATATTACGGCTATCAATTACTGATCATGTATTTTCTACATGGATTAGTGTTTTCAATTAAAACAGAGGCCTAATGAATATGTTTTCATGGAAATATATCAACTTACCAGTAAAAGTGAGCTAGTAATGATTTTTATATTGTATTTTGTTGGAAATGTTTTATTATTTTTTATCAGAAAGTTGTACGATGAATCAAAACTGGTTAAGCTCTAAGAGTTTCAAACGTCATTCTGAATTAAACTGAATAGGATTTTTTTTTTTAGTTTTAAGATATCAACACATATAAACATGTAAAATGAGAACATATTTCCTCTTCAGTAGCTTGCTTTTGAAATGTTATTTTCTATCAAAATTATGGAAAGTTGGTTAAATTGACCTTTTTTTCCCCTGCACCTTACTAACAGTCCAGTATACGCTAATGGGGTTGGGACAAGAAAGGTAAAATTTAAAGGAAACGTGCCTTCGTTTTCTTGGAAGGAGAGAGCGGGATCATTAGGGGAAAATACTCTCAGTACACCCGACCGGGATTTGAAACCTGAATTTTACCACCACTGGCAAACTAGACCAGATGAGCCTGACATTTGGCCCACGCGCCCACTGATGCGGCTAAATGCAACATTATATAATTCTCAATATCTGGAACACTGGCCCTTGAAACCTCTTCTCTCTCCAAACTATTTTTTGAACGACATGATTTTCTTGGCTGCGTTTGATCTAAAAAGGGGAAATCAACCCCAATCGGCTCCACTAAACATATTTTGTCAACATGTTGTATTTCCATCCGTCCTCCAGGCGAATGCTGGTGCAGGTATTCTTACTTACCCCTTTTTATCCTTTCTCCCTTACACTTATTTGTTTTAAAGATAACGGTTTGTCTTGATAAATCAATATTGTTGTCCGTGATACAATGCAAGGCGGCTTTTCCCTCGTTAAATAAGATTTTATTTTATTTTTGAGACTAAACGCTGCTTATATTGTTTTTATTTTATAAAAGAATAACTATCTTTTTAAACTTTCTTAGTGTGTAGTCAGTCGGTCCCTTCTTAATAAACATGTATGGACCATAATACAAAACAAAACAAAGCTTTGTGGTTATTATTAGCATTTAATTTGATTGCAAAGTCTCGTGACTGAAGATTAAACATACATTTTTGGTATCATATTAAAGATTCCCATATTTCTTAGTAGGCCTACATTTACTTTAAAAAAATGTATTTTCTATTTGAATGTTCAGCCTTTCCTTTCTAATTTAACATAGATATAACGTACCAAAATTAAAAATGTTTGCTTTAGCGGTTTTTAATTATTTTAAAATATGTGCGAAATACGGTCTCAAAATGGTCGAGCCCTTCAATTTTAAATAACACTTTAAATGAATAAATCTTCAAACGAATATCTTGAAACAGACATAAGCCTATCCCTTTCTAAAATGGATTTTTGTTTAGTATTTTGTGTTTATCGACGAACGCTTTAAGGTTTTTGTTTTTTCATTAGAAAAATAAACATGCCTGTTGGTTTTTTTTGTTTCAGGTAAGGCCTACTTCCTCCAAAATTTGTTGAGCCCGTGTCAGAATTTCTGGTAAGTTTTAATTAAGCAATTTAATCATTTATTTATTTTTCGTGGGTGAGTGTTTGAACTTAACGAGCTTTCAAGTCGAAATTTAAAAAAATTGTCACTGCCCGTTTTTACTTAGTGACGTTTGCCCACACCAACCTCAGGGTAGGGAGAGCACGTTAGTAAAGATGGTAAAAGGCGATGAGTTATTTTCTCTGGGCGTTTATTATAAAACAAGTATGAACTATAAACGGATATTTACAAATTGTACAAGAACTAAGTATAGACACAAGGAGCAAGTCTTTGTCACATCCTACTGGTCCTTCAGCCCTTTCTCTGGCCTTTTGTGTCCTTCAGTCCTTGGATAAGTAGTAGCCAGGGACCCTTAACACCATCTTTATCAACATGGATAACTCAGAAAAACACCCGAGGAGGTTCCTTGGTAACTTTCAATGATTCTCTCAAATAGATTGACTCTAACAAGACTACACCCCGACTATACTCTAGTCTAACAATACTATCACGGGTGCTCGTTCCTAAAAAACTGAACACTCTTTTCACTACTCAAGTGCATTCCAGCTTGGTTTTCATAGAATGTATGTGGCAATTTCTTGCTCATTTTGCAAAACTACGCCTCTAAAAATACTCGTAACTACGATAATTTGAACTATTGACTACACAAAATAGATATTTTACATAATAGTTACAACTTTATAGAAACGAAATTTTCAAGCTTTAATTAATTATATAATCGTGGATTTAAGTTGTAAATTTGACACTTTTTCATACTAAATAAATGTTCAGGATATACACATATCTGAATATTATTTATTAGTGTACACTTTAAGAAAAAATTATTTTATTTTATTTTATTGAAATAAAAAACCAACAGATTAACAAATTTACTTAAATTAATTTTTATTTTTACAACATACAGTATCCGTCAGATTTGCTAATTTTAAAACTAATTAATCCCTTTCAATATTGTATTAATCCGTAAGTAACCACGTGTAACTCTTCTCACTCTTTTTTTTTTTATTAAACTGATTTGAACTGTTTTAACTTTTGGTAAGAAATTAATTTAGCGTGTAGCCTACCTGTACGTGTTGGTTCTTTTATTATTAAAAAGTTTTTTAATGGCTCGCAAGGGTAACGAAAACCTCCAAATAAAAGGTCTTGTGAAACTTTACCTTTAGAACAAAATGGTGTGGTCTGTTAGGTCGCTAACCCACCTAGAAAATGGCCGTTAAAAAAACAACAGTGGTCGATTTGTTACCGCCGTTGAAAGGATGGTAATTGCATTTCCACCTGAATTGCCGTCACATTTAAGATGAATAGTATTGTAGGAGTTTTAGTTTTCCACAAGAGGTTTTCAAGACGTTGCTTCCTTTGTTTAGTGCACGAGGCAGAAATTTATGTCAAGACGACCGTCTTTTGTCATATTTCACTCGAGCCATTTTATACATATTTTGATTGTGCCCTTTATTTGATTTGTTAAGGGCTTTGTTTTGAATTTTAAAGTGGAAATCCCTCATCAGTTATCACACTGTTTAATGCATCAGACTCGTGATAGATTGGGTTGCCGTTGACAAAGCGTCCGAGGTTTGAATCTCGTCTGGGTGGACTGCGGGTTTCCCACATGTGATTAATTATACCCTCTTCACGATAATGTTGGTGCATTAGGATACTTTAAAGTCCTTCATCCAAACCCCATAGATTAATCATTTCAATAACTTGGAGTTAAACGTGTTGAATAAAAAAAGGAAATCTGTTTATCATGATTATTATATATGTAAGCTTAATTTAATATTCATTCTTTTTTTTTAAGGTATGTAACATACACTTTCTGAACCAATTGATTATATCAGCATATTTCTTTATAGATTAGCTTAAATTTAGAACAGTCTCAACATCCAGCCCCCGGCCGGTAATTGATTACTGGGAAAGGGGAAATTCACGAATCACCCATGATCGGCCGCACTAGGAACTGGACCCGGGAGACTCAACTCAGTAGACAGACACGCTACCGACCGAGCTAAGGTGTCGTACTTGTATAAACTACAAACATGGAAATATTGTTCGACAAAAGTTTGACCTTCTCGTGTAACGTTAAGTATTCGACTCACTCCAATGTACCAATCAATATGTACAGTAACTGAAGGGTAAGGGAGACTTGGTCTTACCCCGATCGGCAGCGTTTTAATTCCCGGACTAGTGGCATAGTTTAGTTTTTATTTTCTCTCGACCCCACCGGCATATAGAATACTGTGGTTGTAAATATATATATATATATATATATATATAAATTCGAGATCTTGACACACTGTACCCGATTTTTTTTTTCCATGCCGACTGTCTGTTTCCTTCTGTGTGTTTGTCTCCGTGTCTGTATTTTGATCTATAGTGGAAATTATTTTACCGATCGGACTAAAACTTAGTAGCTTGGGTTTTAACAAAGTTCCCCCGAGTAATTTTTGGAATTAGATATCTAGCCTTAAAATTAAAGATAGTTTACTGAAGAACAAAAGGAGAGAAAAAAAAATATTTTCTCAAAATCCGCTTTAATGATTTATCTACAAGAAATATGGCAGATCTCATTTTCCCATGAACATTTACAATTTAGATATTATATGTGCATCTATTTGAGGTAAGAAGTCGTTTATCATTGTATAGTTGTAGTACTATCAAAATAAACAAACTTTTATTTTAAATACATTATAATAAAACCAATAGCTTTTGAGCTTTTAGCGAATATATTTTTTTTAAATTTAAGTCTCGGAAATGGGGGCTGCTTGTTATGCTCTTTGATGAACAGATATGTTACTTTTTCATCAATATGCTTCTGTAATAGTGTATTTTATTTTATTAATGCTCTTTAGTGGAATGTTATGCATTTTATTTCATCCTGTTTCTGCAGCAATGAATGTTTTTAAGTTTCACAAATCTTACGAGTTTTGAGTAAATGTCTCCATTTTTAAATAAAGTACAACACACACACTTTTTTTTTTTTTTTTTTTTTTTTTAGGAATGGTAAATATTTTGTGCGGGTTGTAGTATTGAATATTTTGAGTAAAAAAGCTCGTATAAATATGTGCCCAATTCTCATTTTTTGTGTAGATACAGATTTGAAACTGGTGCTTGAAAAACCATTATGAGAGGTATTAAAGAACAATAAATGACTTGTTATTTGGTTGATTTAATGTTTGAATGCTACAAAACACAAATAATTGAAAATAGTTTCAATATCAACCTCATCGCACTTCGTAACTCTTGTGGTAATAGTTTGTATTGTTCTTCTAAGGTCGTCTTGGAGTTCTTTTATCAGGGCAGCACTATTCATAATGTGAGCAAGCAATTAGTATCTTTTATCTTTGCTTTCTCTTTCTATCTATCTATCCCCTATTATCTATAATCTAAGAGTGTGAGCATCGTCAGCGGTATTCTCAGTAGCAGTAAAAATCCTTCCAGTGCAAAAAACCGTAGCAAACACGAAGGCAGCATCATTATTCATCATATGTAAGGATGTGCGGCATTCTTAACACTTCTAAAATCGAAGAGCCTCAAGTTATAAATGCTTTTTAATCGCGTGTATTGAGAGAGATGCGCGCTAATCATCTGATTAAGAAAGCTACATGTACATCGGAACAGTTTCAAACAACTGTATCTCCACGACTATTGAGAATTGGACTCATGTTTTTATGAACTTATTTATTCGGAATAATCGATACTACAACCTCCCGAAAGAATTATTATTCCTCCGGAAACATCCTGTGTCTAATTATACACACAGGCTTTCTCCTTGCCCCAAGTAATTATGATTAGCTTTATTTAACTCACCTTAAATACATGTTGGACGATGATGGACATACATTTCTTTATATGGTCGGAAATTTTAATAAATCACGTCATTAAATAAAGTGTCCAAAAGGCGGAACCACCCATTATATTTGAAAAAGAATTTCCAAAAAATAAACACGATTAAAATCTATCCTTTCCATCAAATGGTTGATAATAAATAATATATAGGCTGTATGAGAACATTATAATTGATTGCGCGATGCAACTCAAAACATATACGAGTGTTTTCATTGCAATAAACTATAATACTATCATAAGCTATACCTCAATCATAAGCAGGGTCTTTTCTGGAAGTATAAAAGTTACTGTACCTACTTTAACGTATTCATACGTCAAGTTGGATCATCTGTAGCTGTCCATTTTATAGATATTTATAACACCAATAATATAGTAAAACTGTTTTTATCATTGTTGACTAGAAAAAATATATTTGTAATTTATAAAAGGGCCTTTCAAATAGAATTGGCCTGCACATTGAGCAAAGTCTAGGTATGCCATTAAATGTTAGTTTTTATTGCATTTCTTTACCTTTATCACAGTATTTTATTTATGGTTAGTTTATGTATTGATATATTGCAAGATTTTTCATATTTTATTGAAGTTATACTTCTTTAGGCGCGTTATGAAAAAATGATGAGAGTGAAATTTTAAGATGCGCGCGCATCACTGTAACACAAAAGTAACAGGTTGAAGCTAAACCGCTCATTAAGTCTCAAAAAAAAAAGCTACCAACAAAATAGAAATAGAACCTCTGTTAGTCGCGCATGTTGGTACGCTCATAGAGAAATGTATACTATGTTATTCCTTTCTCTATGGTACGCTCGTCGCCTCTGATCACTGTTTTCATATATGTAATATTTATCCACATGTTTCTAGTTTCTACATTCACAACACGTGTTTTAGTTTCATACAAGTGCGAATTATATATGTGCTAATAAATTATATTCAGTAGTGATTTAAATTGAATATTTTGATTAATATTATTTACTATTCGTAAATATTAATTAAAAAAATTGTGCTTATAGACTTTTTCATGTGCTTCAATATAATTGAGGTTAACTATCCGTATGTATTATTTATTGATATAAATTAAAATATTATTATTTAACATAATTAATACTAAATAGTATTAAATTATTATTGTTAAATATTTATTATTGGTTATTTAATATTTACAAAATAAAGAAATAAAATTATTTAATGATGCCAAAGAAGTATAACTTCTCACGCGCGTACATAAGTACACACACCCATTTTTTTTTGTGTCACTATGGTAAAATGGTTGCCTACCATTGGCTTAGAGAACAGGTTCGTAAACGTTTTTTTTTATTCGTGAGCCCTTTATATATAATACAAAATCATTAGTGATCCCAAATAGTAATGTTTTAGTTGAGGTATTTTAATACTCTATTGTCGGTTTTTGAGTAGTTTCAGATAAAAGGAGAAATAGAAATAGTGGACATATTTATTGCAAATTATTTATGCCTTGATGCTATTATGTTTAATATTATTATTTTAAATGATAACTCACAAACTTTTTGCATACAGGTATAAATAAGAATATTATAAAAAGAAACTCTACAAATAATTAGTAACAAATAAGTATACACATTTAATTAGATGGACGAGCTTGCTTATTTAGACACATTTATTCCAGTCTTGGCTTAATAATTGATAGTGAAGGTCTTATGGCGATTTTCACTTCGTTTAGTAGAGAACGATATTTAGTTTTTATTGCAATTAATGTTTAAACTGCTTAATCAAACAAAAATATGGTTGATAATGGTTTGTCAATGTTTGCTGTGATGCTTAGAATCATTTTTCGTGACCCCTGGAGGGGTCGAAACCCACAGTTTAAGAAACTGTGGTTTAGATCACCCGGTTTCGCTTTCGGGGATGTTTACGGGTTTGTCCTCTTTCTCTGATAAAAACTAGGTTCTGGCATAGTCGCTTGAGTGGAAAGTGCCCGTTAATTAGCACATATATTGCTGCATGTGTATATTTGTTTCAAACACCACTGAATACTTTAAGAGGGCGTTAAATTATTAAGAAGCACATTTTTGGCCATTTTGGGCCTCCTCCTTCCCTCCCCTTGAAAGCAAAAATAATAAACGTCTTGATTACGTTATATTTGTCGACATTCTTTTTTAATTTGTTAACGGGAATAACAATGATGTTTAATGCAATTTATGAATTGTTGGTAATTATTAACGTAGAGGTGTAAATTAATGGTGCGTTCGATATAATTAACAATATAATGTTCTAAACTGAATTTAAATTTAATGTGCTAAACAGGTAAAATAAGCTATAAAATTATTAATTTTTAAAGTTTAATTTATACTGGGTTGAAATTACAAAAAGTATTTTTAGTGAATACATAAATTATTATACACTCTAAATCACTTTTAAACTGATGATCAAGATCCATGAATTCACTCCTCAGCATTTTTAATTAATATATTGTGCCCATTTGAGGTTGACTTAGTCACTGCACCATTTCTTGCCCATCTCTCTCTGTCGTACATAAGCATTGTTCTAACCTCTCTCCCCTTGTCAGCAAAAATAGGAAAAGTTCAAACCGCCCCTCCTTAATTAAGGTGCTTACTTAATACTTGAACGCCAAAGACGTCTCCTACAAAACTTTCCTCTATCTACTCTTGGAATCCTCCTTTATTTCTGAGGTTATGCTACTTTCCTTTTAAATATGCTTTGCGGATAGTATCACTCGCGGACAATTGAAGTAATGAATAAATTATTTTAATACAAAATGTTTCGAATGTCGCTAGCAAACAAAACTAGGTTCCATTAAGTTATTATCTAAAAAAAAAGTTTTGTGTAAAATACATGTACAAGTAGTCAGAAATTAATTTATTTTCTCCAAATATGTGTATTTCATAAACTACTACTACTTTTATATAATTATGTAGGTAATTACCAAAAATGTTGAAAGAAAAATCTCCCATTGGTTCTACTCTACTTTTTTTTCCCAGTATACTTTACCTTTCCTTTGACCACATCTCTTCAGCCTTTTATACTCCCCGCCCACCCCTTCCCAAACCTTACCTCCGGAAACTCCCTCAAAACCTCCACACCAGCTTCATTTTTTCAAGGTTTTTACCCACTACCAACCTTTTCATTAAGTGGTTAATTTCTCACAACTTTACACTGTCAGCCATGAAAATAGTTCTCCGTCTTTCTTGAACTTCCCCACTCCATGAGTCTCATTCTCTTTTACCTTGCTTTCTGCGTTTCACGTTTTTCTCCTCCATCTCGTTTCTTTTTGACGTTTTTTAACTTTCCTATCTCTTTCTTTAACATGTATTTTATATTATACTTCCTCCCTTTTGGTGTGCATGTCTTTTTTATTCGTATATCACACTTTCTTTTCGTTTAACTGATTTTTTTTCCCTCTTCCTCGTTCTTTCTCTGTGTGTGTATTTGTCCTCCTCGCACACACCACTCTATGGACACACTCCTTCCATTCCTTCAACCACTTTCACAACCAAAGAAAAAAACTGCCCGAAAACAAAGAAGGAAGTTTACGTGTGTTCTGTGCAGGGTTTCCACACTAGAACTTTAACATTTTTTTTTTATTATTATTATTTTATTTTCACCCCCCTCCACCTTAAGTTGAAAACTTTTTATTTTTCTTCCTAGTTTGGAAATAAAAGATGGGAGATAATGTGGCGAGATGGAGTGGATTTCTTTTTTTTTCTACAGAAAACTTTATGATTCGTTTCTGTTGAAATGTAGAGTATTGTTTACGTGGTACTAATATTTATGAACCACCTGTAGCCCCTGTGTTGCAGCAGTTTGTTCTTTTAGAAGATTATTTATCCTGTCTCAAAAAGTTTGTATTTGGAAAACTTTAAATGAAGATTTGCGTTGATTTATATCTGTTCGGCATTGGTGTTTCAAGTGATAAGACAAGTGCTTAGTATGCTTGTAGTTTTTGACCAAATATAAAAGGTCGTATGGTTTATTTTTAGACTTGCTTTCTAATTACAGTTGTGACTCTAAGTTACTTAAACTGACTAACTTAAGGCAAAAGATGAGGAGATTCCTTCTATAAATATGATGGAAAACCATCATCTGAAATTGGAAAAAAAAATAGTCGAGATCAAATTCCAACCCTCCCTTTTTTTTTTTGTCAGTCAGGCGTTCTAAACACTCAGCTAAACCCATCCATTCCTTATATCCTCCTTCGATTTCCCATCAACATGGCTACATGCATTTAATAATACATTTATATGTTTTTTTATCCTCTTTTCATTAATATTTACATTTTCCAAAATTTGAGTTTATTGTTTATAAATTAGATGCTAAATATGACACACTCTTTATGTAATATTGCGTGCTTGTTGTTTTTTCATCGTAAATGTTAGAGCATAATTAAAATTACACCACATGAACAACATAATTATACTTTCATATACCTCGTTTCCTTTGTCATTAAAATAACACATATTTAACTCTCGAATTAAAAGTATTGGTCATCATTAATATTTCTCGGGGGTTAAAAACAATCGGGTGTTAATTAATATACAAATGCATTGCTGATCCCAGCTCATTTCCTCTTGTAATGCGAGTTTATTTACCCTTGTATTCATGGTTTATTTTATTCTAGTATTATTTTAGAATAATAGCCTTTGGGCTGCTTATTTTCTAATGGGCTGTAGCTCCAATTGGAGGGATCGGTAACGACTCGTTTCTATCAATCATGTCATGTTTCAATTACGCCTGGTATTTTTTATTTCTACTTATACATTGTACAAGAGTAATTAATTTTTTACAAGTATTTTGGGATGTGGACTGATCCGTCTCTAACTCTACGAGTGTTAACATAGTTATAACCTTTTTGTTTTTTGTCTAACTATTTCCGTCGGAATATCCGCATATTTACACTAAACGGATTATAATTTTAGAGGACATGCATCTGAATATGCTTTGAGTCAAGGTATATTTTTAGAGTAGGAATGTCTGAGTTTGCGTTAAAGGAAGGTAGAATTTTAGCGGAACTGTACCAGAAACTGCGTTGTAACAAGAATTAATTTTAGAGGAACCATACTTGAAATTGCTTTAAGGGAGGGCCTACTAACAACACTTAATAAACAATTGATTTAGATACTTTTACATAAATTATATATTTTGCTGGTATGATCGTTCAAAGATTACTGCCAAAAACAGTTTATTAATTTCCTAAAAATTGTATTATGAAATATGCACGTATACTTTCCCAAAACAACTTATCGCTATAAATATATATTTTTAGTAATCAAATTAATGCGTATTAAAATGCATCCTTGACCTTTTCGAATTAATATTTTAATTTTAATTATTCACTATTTCACATCTGCCAACGAGGGTTTTCCTTTTATTTTATTCCAGGATACTGTGATGCCCACACTTCAGTGAGTGCGAGCTGCATTGGGCCCGCGGGCTGCCATTTGAACCACACTGGTCTAACATATGGGAGCACTAACTCAATTTGAGTTAAAATTGGACTTTCTTCCTCTTTTCTCTGTACCCTTTGACTTAAATGTTAATTAGGATTGAAAGAATGAATTAAATTAGCTCACAAATTTGACTTATCTGACTATTTAAAATATTGTTAAATAATCAGTTAGCATATCATCGGACACATGGGCTAAGCCATAAATATTGTCTGATTTGTATGGTCGGTAATGGACAGGTCTGGGTTTGAATCCCGACCGAACGTATTTTTTTCCTAAATGGTTTTACATTCTCTCTTCGCACTAATGCGGGTAGAATTTCTCGAAAACATTTCTCCCCCATTCATACTCCATTGTTGAGCATATATGGGTATCCTGAATGGGTAGTAAAATTCAGTACACACATAAAAAAAGTTATGTTGATTCTAAACATATATTTACATCTTACATTATTATGTTATTTATTTGAATATTTGAGAGTTTTTTTAATTTTTAACGAAACATAAAATCATGCTACCAAAGCTATTTTAATAATTTGGTTTTAAAAATTGCTATAGGCCTACTTACAAAAAATAAGAACATATTTTCGTTGTTGTAAATATGGGTGTTATTAAGCTAATAGTTATGTTACAATATTATACTAATAACTGAAATTGGAAGTGCATGCTATGAGTAAGTTAAGCCATTTCTTTGTTTGCCTAGTGTAGGTTGTACAGTAATTAAACGATATTTTACGAGAGGAAAATGTAAACAAACACTTTGAAAATGTATGTATTTTCTACATCAGGATATGATATATGTATTTATGTTCTGTGTGTATTATACATTACATTAAAAATAATGCGCATTACAAGCTGAGCCATACTTTACGTGCATTCTTTTTTAGAATTCCATATTAAGCATCCATTAAGCATCTCACGCATTATTATTAATATATTTTTAAAATAAAATGGAGGGAAGGATATAACGTAGCTTTGAGCTGCCCTCTTTGGCGAGGAAGAAAAGAAAAAATTGAAAAGGGTTTTTATTAATAGTTAATGTAGCTTTTCGATGATATCCTTTCTATACGTATTCATTTTATTCGTAATCAGCAGTACACATTGTATATCAAATTTTTGTTTCTCTCTGTCTGACTGTGCGTAATGATTAACTTTTTGAAACTGGGGGCTGGAGGGGTAGGAAAAGGGGAGGGGGGGGACTGCACGGTTGATCACGATGTATTATTTGCTCATATGCATGGTGCACAGTAAAAGTTTCACATGAGCAAGCACTCCGCCCCCTTCACCCACCCCCTTAATGTCCCCCTCGGCTGCTATGCCACGTTCCATGCACCTGAACCGCTACGGAAAGCTTACCGTACATAATTTAAAAGCACTAATTGAATGTACCCACGGAACAACCGGCTATGTCCTTGGCGGTAGTTTATACGGAAGTACTTACTTCGCTTTAGTGTTGTCCCCATTTCTAATTATTGTTGACGTCACGGTATTTCGTTTATTAAAATCAATATGAACGTTTCTAAGGCGTCAGTCACTCTCGGGTATTAGGTCGTGTGTGTGTGTGTGTGATTATATATATATATTATATATATATTAGCAACACGACTTAATATCCGTTCGGGTTATACACCTATGTACTAAATTACCCTAGTATATTAGGAATGAGGAAGGCTGAGTTTAGAAGAGGTGCACCCATAGTTGCATGAAAGAAGCGTGGAAAACTAATTAGAAAAAAACAACCTCAGTACACTCGATCAGGATTCGAACCCCGATCATCCCGTTATTGGCAGGCCAGTTTATCGAGAGAGTGGCGCCTTATAATAGTTCATATATGTGATATATTTTATTTAGTTTTGTGTATATTAAATCTTTCTACCCGTTTGAGCAAAACACATTTAATTACATTAATGAGTTAGGGTTGAATCACAAAGAATTGAGAGGAAATTATCTGAATGTGTAGCTGTAAAATGCCTTAACTACGCCCAGCTTGGATACGAACACGGCACTTAATGCCACAGGTAAACCAGACCCATGGAGCTTTACTCCATTGTTATCGTTTTATCGATGTGGCTGTTGAGTTTTAAAATACGAACCTATAAGTAATCCAGCCATTATATTTACAGCTATTCTTCAAGTTATAACCAAAATAAGTATTTCAATATCAATAATATTTTAATTTTTGTCTTATACCGTTGGTATGGGTGGATCGATTGAAGCGATATACACTTGACTGATTTGTGTACGATGTGTGGAAAATTCGGGAATTATATTAATCAAAACATGGGGCATACTTCAATAAATATATATTAGTTTGTTAAATTCCCACAGTGGTGATTTTACATTAATGTTACAGCTAATATTTACATTGACGTATGAAAAAGAACTTACCTACGGTTAATATTATTGAAAACAAAAATGAACCGAAAAATAAATCCAACCTCTTTCTCCAAATTTGAAATATTCTACTATTTGATCAACTTAAAAACAATTCAAAAAAGTTTTTAAACCATTACGTAAACTAAACCCTACGATTTAGACGACGGTTTCGAAGTAGTTTCTGAACTCAAAACGCTCACCGAATGTTGTTACGCGACCCTTTTTTTGGAAAATTCCGTTTCAGTGTACCCCCATGGAAATCAATTGGGAAATATTTATAGCCTAAACTTTTTTTTTAATAACCTATGAAGTATTAAAATGTGTGTAACGTTGCCGCAATATTTGCGTGTTAGGTTTGATTTTAATCAACTTATAATTTCAAAAGTCGTTAGTTTGGTTTTATAAACGGTCGCTATCATTTTAGCTATCACATCTTTATGTGGGGAGTGGTACTAGGGACGTAAAAGTAGCCCACACAACACATGTGGTATAGTATGTTATGACTAGACATTATATATATATATATATATATATATATATATATATAGTTTAGTGGGCCTATTATATATATATATTTAAAATATAAGTATTATTTATATAAAAATATTGAATAAATAATACATATTATTGTTTCATTATGATTGGATAATATACATATGTACGGTATATAAAATATGTAAACGTACATAATATATATTTATTATATATACATACATATGTTATCTATAATCTCCAGTCATAACAAACTTTACCTCATTTATGTTGCATGAGCTATATTTGCTTAGAGTAGTGAAAATAATAATTCACAATATTTCATTATACGAGTACACACACATATATTCGTGCACCTCCTCATACTATCTGTCCGGACCAGCACTAATGTGGTAAGAATGAAGAATTTATTATTTAGAGGAAATATACCCGAATCTACCTGGAGGGAAAGTGATAAACCATTTCGGGAAAACCACCCTCAATACACCCGACCGAGATTCGAACCTCGATCTCCCAGTCATTAGCAGTCTGGTTTCATGCGAGAATGATGCCTTAAACCATATGACCACTGAAGAGGTTTCTTTGTTTGGTTAATGCAGATATCAACCATTACAATTATTAATTATTGATTAGGTATATTAGTGGTTTCTGTTTAAATACAAACCCCATAGCTCTAAACACAAAAAATCAATCCAACATATTTTTATTTATTTTAGTACCACGTCTTACTACCCGCCCAGGTTATACATACACATATTAATTTTGCTAATGTGTTAAGTACGATTAAGGTTGAATGTATAGGAAGTGTAACTCCAGTTACGTGGAAGTAGAGTGTAAAACCCATTAAGGGAAAAAACTTGGTTTACCCGACTGGGACTCGAACCCTTATCTCCCAGTCATCGGAAGTCTAGTCTATTCTAAGAGTGATGCTTAGACCATGCGGCCACAGAAGAGTGGGTCACTCCAACATTATTTGATAAAATCTCATAGCATAACTGAGTCTGCTGTCTATGATCGTTTTGAAAACTAAGGTCATCGTTAAAATAGTAAAAACTGGAACTTGAGGTCTTAATCTACTGATGATACTCATGACAAGTAGTTCTGTGAACAATAGACCTCACTCTCTCCAATTAAAAAATGATAAGTAGATACACTATATTCAATAGTACATTATATTCATAGAGAACACCCGGTTTTAGCTGGTTTTTAAGAGGCCAGTCTCATAATATATGTGGAATAATTAATACTTATATATATTACATATATATATTATATATATATTATATATAACATTGTATTAATATCACTGTATCTACTTATCATTTTTAATTGGAGAGAGTGAGGTCTATTGTTCACAGAACTACTTGTCATGAGATATTATTGCCTCAGTCAGTGTTGATTATCCAAGAGGCCTCCGACAGTAATGACCACGCATCTTTCTACCTTTCTTTGTCCACGGGATGAAGCCTTAGTATTAACTTATTGAAACGATCATAGACAGCAGACTCAGTTATGCTATGAGAATTTTATATATATATATATAAAGGGTATGTGAGCTTGGGTTTTTTCATTCGAGTCGAGTATTTCTAAAAGCTCCCGAGTTCGAGTATATTCATAATTTTAAAATGTTAAAGTATATTAAAACACATGTTCTTGAGAAATTTACTTCAGTTAAATTTTTAATGCTTATAAAAGTTGATGCTGATACTTTAAAGTTTAAAATAATATGACTAAAATAGTATTTCTAACAAACATATGAAATAGTAAATGCTTTTTTAATATAAATGTGCTAATTTGGTAAAATCCGTGTTGCAATAAATAAGATCAACATTGATTTTAAACAGGTTAACCAACATAATTATACAACTAAATAGTTACCTAACTAGATGACAGTTTTGTAGCTAAATGTATTAATTAATACGAGTTTTAAATAGATTAAGTTTGAAAACGTTTAAATATAATAATATATTCTTGATATAACATTCTTAATTTAACATAAATTATTATTTTAGAAAAAGGGCCACGTAAAAATAGTAAAAAAAAGCATTCAATTATTTACTAATCTTCTTAGCTATTTTATTTTCCATTGCTTTGTCCCTGACAACATAAGTAAACATCTTCAGTCAAGTATAATTCAAAATGGACGACAATATTAGATAAATTTACCGGTCGAAAGTTATTTTAAAGCTCTATTACGTTATTAATCTGAAAATTGGAATTAATTTTTAACATTTTGCTAAGCAACTGAAAGATTTATAAGTGGAAAGGC
The DNA here is from genome assembly GCA_039000515.1 of Timema cristinae. Classification (NCBI taxonomy): domain Eukaryota; kingdom Metazoa; phylum Arthropoda; class Insecta; order Phasmatodea; family Timematidae; genus Timema; species Timema cristinae. Next base: position 34,947,912 of record JBCFYV010000935.1, on the reverse strand, counting down.
TGATATTATCTCAATTAAATAGACTATGCTTATTGTTGAGTTTTACAAAATGATATTAAGTACATCAAGTGGAAGCTCGAAAATGACTAGCCTCGATCGAGGTCGAAAGTTTTGTAGGCACGTTATTTTCGAGCTTCCACTTGATGTACTTAATAATATTTTGCAAAACGCAACAATAAGCATAGTCTATTTAATTGAGATAATATATATATATAGTTCAGCCAAGGCTCAAATAATGTCCCTGCCAAATTTCGTTAAAATTGGTCCAATCAATTTGATAATATATCACGGAACAGCAAGACGAAAGGCCAAACTGTCGAGTTAAAATAGGACCTTCGCTCCGCTCTTTCAAATTAAAAAGGAATGTCCTGTTTAAAAGTCCGTCATGCCCTCCATGGCAGATATTCAATAACTGCGTATTTTCCTAAATCTCATCTTCTCGCATTGTACGTTGGAACTACTTGCGCTCTCTGAATTGTTTTGATCCGACGCTGGAGTTGCGTGGTTTAGACTCGCCGCTTACAGTCACTGTTTCTAATCCTGATGATAATTAGTAATAATGGATACAGGAGATGAACAATACGCCTCATCAATTATGTACCTGGCGTCATCGGGTACATTCTGTTTCGGTATACAATGTCGACAGTGTAACGTTCTCTCTTTTAGTTTGTGTATGCATTCTTTAGCGAGTTATAAATAAGCATTTCATCGGTGGTTGAATGATTTAACTCAGGGGTTTCCAAATGACGGCCCGCGATGCTTTTTTTTTTTTTTTTTGCGGCCCACTAAGTTTATTGGAAAATTAATCTACTGAAGTATAACCGATGTTTTTTAGCCAAGAAACTGTAAATTTTGACTTTCGTGGGAAACATCCATGAAAGATCCAACTGATGTTCATCCAGTAATAAACTTAATTGCGCTATATTTTTATTTTTATAGTAACTTGTGTATACGCGTGAGTCCTATTTCCTTCTACCCTTTAGTCGAATATGATGTGGTTCAAACCCAGGCATGGTTGACAGATTTTTCTTGAGTGATAAAAATCCGTAGCACAACTTCTTTCGGAGGGGACGTAAAGCTGTTGGTCCGATGTTGATTGTGGCATGTAAAAGTATCCTGGAAAATATGTGAAAATATCTTTCCAGGCAAAATTGGTAAGCGCTTTCATTCTCGCTCATAGAAAAGTATCATATGCTGATATAAGTCGGTACAGAAAGTGTACGTTTTATACCCCAAATAAAATAAAAAAGGTTTATTATGAGGCACGCCATTAGATTCATAGATTTAATTGTGTCCCTCGAGCAACTTTCAAGTTGGAAACCCTTGATCTAACGCGTTATTTTTGCATTAGACTGAATTACCTGTGGTTAGATGATTTTTCTAAATGGTTTATTAAAAGAAGCCTCTTTCCACGCAAATTTGGGTACATTTCCTCAAAAATTCTATCGTAAAACCCCCCTGCCCCCGATAGTGTAAATATTCGAATAGCCTAAACGGGTAATAAGACGTGATACACACATAAAGAAAAAAGCATAATATGACACTCTTATGAATCATATACGAATCTTAGAAGTAGTTGATTAAATAGATGCTTAAATAAATAAATAGGGATGTGAAAAAAAGTATCGATATTATTTATCATTTTACTCGATACTTTTTCTGATACTTTTACTGATATTAGTACTCACACTCCGGTATCGGATCGGTATCGAAAGAAACATCTTTTTTGCTATCTTTCCTCATGCTGCAATTAAATGTTTACTAGTTGGAGTGTGGAAGAAGAACAGATGACAAAATTTCTCAATTCTCACTCATTTTCTGCACGATAAGCCAGAAGCGAATCTAGCACTCAATCTCATTTAGTTTATCATAACTTGTAGCCGTTCTAACATCTTTGTATATCAATACAGTCTGATGCCTGATGGGTTGAGTAGCGACCCCTTCTTTTGTCAATGAGCAAGGTCATCACAAACCAAACAAAATAATCTTTTGTAGTCAACTCAAAAGTTCCCCAAGCAGACGAATCAGAAAAGCTTATACGCGTTTCGATACCGATACTTACTGTTATAGATACTGTACTTTTCTTTCGATACTAGTACGGTATCGATACTTTTCTTCCAATACTTTTAATGATTACAGTATCGATACTTTTCTTTCGATACCACATCCTTCACCCTGGACTAAAGTATGTTTTTAAACTTATCCAGATAGCCTACATAATGTGTATCACTGACCCATCTTTATCAGAGCGGTATTACCTAGTGAACCTATTGATAATGTTCATACATGTAAATGAAAAAACTATATTGTCTTGTTTTTGTAAAAATTGACATTTTTCATCGTTGATGATTAACATTATACCAACCTTTCTAAATGGTCTGCTATCTTATATTTCTATAGACTTTAAATCCTTTAAAAATCTAATTTGTGTAATAAAACATATTCTCCATAATGTTTTTTGGTGGTAAAACTCTTATAAAGTAACACTAAATAAAATTTTATTTTGTAAAAATTTAATAGTCAAACTCTAGCGTTTGTTTGGCAAACATATTAAACCTATCTTACATTTATAACTATTGTATACGGCACTGTCACAACTTAAATATCAAGTTTATTTTTCTAACTTGTAATATAATTTTGGTAATTAATGAAATTTCATAACTGGTCGCCTAGAATCCCATCCCAGTCTGATTCCTGTATCGGATACTTTGTTTTAATTTGTTAGGACGAATTTAACGCAGCACACAACCAAAAACCGCCACCGCCACAAACCATCCCCATCCCCCACACTCTCCCTCGGCCCCCTACACCTCTGACGACAACCGCATCCCACTGTGGCCCAACTTAAATGAACCGCAACCTGGTAACGTTAAAACCATATGAATGTCTGCATAATCTTTTGTGAATCCGCTTTGGCTGAAAAGAGGGGGAATGCTTAATCTCAACAATAGCCCCTACATTAGCTTCCATTTTCCATAACCCTTAAAAACACATTCTCTTATTCTAGCTTTTTTACGTTTTTTTAAACATTGAAGTGGTTATCTTGAAAAATATTTTTTTGCTATTTTTTACCACTTGAATGTTGTTAAATATTTAGGTTTATTTTTATTTCCGTGGTTTGATATTTCGTACTGTGCACATATTCACACTAAATAATTAACGAATTTGTTCTTGCTGTGTCTATAATTAGTTTGGTTGTTTTAATGTTCCTCTATATAAACACATCTGCATCATTGATAGCATGGTCTTAGTAGTCATTCTTGCAAAAAACTATGGAAATCGGGTTTCGAATCCTGGTTGTGTGTACTAAGTATATTTTTCCCTAAACGGTTTCTCCTTCTCCCTCCATGCAAATGTGTGTACGTTTTTCTAACTTATGCTTACTTCTGTACCCCATCAGTGTAAATATGCAGATATCCTAAAAGGGCAAACAAAATAAATAATAAAGTTTAATCGACGAGAATATTCTTTAAATTAATATAATATCTAGTAAATTGACGAAATGTTTTAATATTTTTCACCCAAATAATTGTGTTTTGATGTTGTCATAAGAAAAATTAATTTTTTTCAAGTTTTTTTTATATACGTGTGTGAAAGCTTTAAAAATCTCTTCAAGTGACTGTTGTTTTGATTTCCTGGATATTTACGTCCATCAAATCTTATTTTAATCACAACAATTTATTATATATGATGCCTCTTAGAACTATCAATATACACCAAAGGACGGAGAAGCCCTCAGTGCGTATTTTGATACTTAAATATTATTATATGACTGAGATAAACTTATTTTATTACTATCGTAATATTATCGGTATTAATCTCGAATACTGTACTGACTGTCAATTACTATGAAGACAAATTTAAGTGAAAATAATATGCTTACTTAATTTTGATTAATATCGTCATATTTCGTATAAGGAGTGGATAGAAAACCATATGGTGAAAAAAAAATCCTTAGCTCACTGAAACTGACTGGGAAATAAACCCTGACTGTCAGAGTCTGCTCTACCAAATGTTCCAGTAGGGTTTAATGCTGCAGTCCCGGTTTTCTGACTGTGATAACATTCTTGGGTTATATTATGAATAACATTACTTTAACATAATATAATTCAAACTTTCATAGATTCTTAACCTCACATCTGTGCCTGATTTACATTTTGACCTGCCAATCAAATTCTAGGGTCATGCTTTGGGGCGGTTTTCAGTGTTTCACGTTACTGATGCCTTTTACTATGTTTATAAGTAAATATATATTTATTTGTTTTTGTGACTCGTACCTTTTGTGTCATCAAATCTGTGTACCAGAATAAATGCCTTTGAGCCTTTTGAGTTTTCTAAAAATAAGAGCGCTTCTCTTCCAGACAGTTTACCAAGCGAAACAAACAGACAGTAAAGTACGACGAGCAACATTTCACCTGCGGGGCTATATAGGAAGGGGGAGGGGGATTTAGTAGAGGAGTTTTTACCTTGAAAGAAGGGGAGAGTTAAGTTGTCATTTCCAAGAAGTTGAACACACGGGACAAAGATTATGAAAAGACAAATGTATCTTCTTAACTTTGCTTTTCTGTGTTTTAAGTACAAAAATATCTTTATTTGCGAGTAGTCTTTTTTTTTTTTTCCGTCAACCTTTACTCGGTGTTTGCGGAGTTTTTCTTTGATAATATACAATAGACTTTAATACTTCCCACATACTCGGGGAAAATGTTGCATCAAAACAATTTCCTTTATATATTTAAAATGTTTTTGAGTAATAATGAAACATTTTTCGTTGGAAAGTAAGATTTGTTGTGAGTCAATAGTTAACGGGTTTTATCAATCATTATCTTTATCAGCTTAAAAAAAACTATCACATAGTTTTAATAGACCTGGCTGCTAGAAAATACGAGTATTTTATTTTTATTTGCGTTGATACTCGCACTATAGACATGTTATCAGTGACGCAGCTTATACTGACTTGCCTGAATGTGTGAAGCTAAACTTAAGATTACCTAATTCGAGAGGCAGAAATTCAACCCAAGGCCTGGTAGATGAGGGATCGTATTTTTCTAGCCTCATTCTAAGTGAATTCTAATACTCATCTTCTTCATCCCCCGTTTAGTTATATAAACTAAGCATTTTATACTCTTAAATGCCGGTAGGTGACTTGTATTTTCTTATCTAAAATAACATTAAAAGGAGGGTACTAAGTAAATGTATCGGTATTCAGCTAAAGAGATGATTTGGCAAACATAATAGAGCTAACCTATACATAGTGTACCCTGCAGCGATTCGAACCCCAGTTTCTTTGGTCAGACTCTAGGAACTATAACATATTTGCCGACCCTTCCAATGTTAGCTAGTTTTAAGTAACTACTGTCAAAATGGCATACCTAATAAAATATACTTTATACACATCATACTACACCTGGATATCGGACAAGGACTCTATGGCCGCTCTTGTTTCCACGTTGCTCTAAATTATAAGAATTAAGATCTAATCGTTTTGGGGGTAGATCATTCTTGGAACTGATGAATTTTTTGAAGTAATATCCCAATAGGCCTACCGATTGTTGCATTGCGCTGAGCTGGACAAATCATCTTCACACGCTCATTTAGTCATCCCCTCACATGAAAATATGTTAAATAATTTTAAAAAGAGTTTTATCAGAAACACTGTGTTTATCAGGGCTACATTGCACGTGGATACAAACGATAGTGAGGGGTGGTAACCTGGCGGTCTAGGGGTAAGGTGTCAGACTTCTGTGCTGGGGTCCGGGGTTCAATCCTCGGTCCCGGCACAAATTTATCTGATTACCAAACCCTTCCTTCACCTCTGACAAGTTATCTTGTGAATGTGGGGAATGCCAGGCCTCCACCGTGGTTCGGATCCCACGTTAAACTGTAGGTCCTCCACTTCATCTCACAATCACCCTACCATTACACATTAGCGTAAGTGCGTATAACCCAAACGGGTAGTAAGACGCGGTGCTTAATAATAATAATGATAGTGAGGGGTTTAAGACCCACAGCTGTAAGGAGCGCTCACGGATTAGGGAAAATTGCGCCCGGGAAACAACGCCTTCCCATATAAAGGGGAAGATGGCGCCGTCCTATCAATCATCACACCATTAGGTGGGAAAAGCGCGCCCCAAACACTGTTTTACACACTTACAAAACAAGTACTCCCAAGGACCTGACAAAGTGTTTGAAGAGTCTAGCCTAGATTCAAAAAATGGAGTAAAAGGTCGTCAATAATTAGTTTGGTAACTTCAATTTATACGTTCACATCAAATGCTTACAGATACACACTAATCTTCATTCATTGAAAAACCTAACCTAACCTAACTAACAACAGGCAAAGAGACAGGTGCGATGAATCGATGTACTTTGACCTCCTCAAGACCTCATGATTTACGATGAGTCGATTTGAAATACCCACCCTTTTAAACACAAGGATACGATGGACCGATCTATGCCGGTGAAAATGGTAAGGTTGGGAGGAAAATGAGAAAAGTGCGCCCACACGACCTTGTTAAAATTATTTAGGTGAGACATTGTTATTGTTATCCAATTAAATCTTCGAAGAGATCCCCCAGAGGGCTTTCCAGCTACACTGTACATAAGCTCTGATACCCATCGGGAACGGAACCTTTTCGCCGGATATAGAACGAAGTCCATGGGTGCCGTACCGGGTACTAGGGAACCCGAAAAAAACCAGTAACAGCCCTTCCATGCCTTCCAGCCTGCCTTGGGCTACTTGGGCTAAACCCACCCTCCACTGGGACCGGTTGAAGGAGGGAGTTGGCTTCTCCTAGTGATGGCCCATCACGAGGAAGTCAGGAGCTCAGCCTCTGAACAGCCGTTTCCTCATCCTTCGTTTTCTCAAACACTCCGTCCTTTTATTTCACACCATCTTCGCTTGCTGCCACCCCAGCCTTTTTGAGACCAGCTGTCCGGAGGTGTCCTGACCAGCTATCCCCGCTACAAGGGTACGCACTACCAACCGCTTAGTATATATCGAGAAACCCCGCTCCTACACACAGATGACCTTGTCGGGGTCTTAGTTATGCCGGACCCCGTCCTTCACATTGCCCAGGGGCCGCCCAGTGGAGGCGCCCCGGCAGGATCTTTAGAGATATGTCAGTACCGGAAGGTAGCAAAAACAGTCTAGTGCTTGTTTATATCAAACGTGTGCGGGCCCAGAGCGCGTCCCGGCCGCCGTACGCCTGATCACCGTGACTCCCATTTAGGTGAGACAGACAAGGTCGTGTGGGTGCACTTTTACCACCTATTAGGATTCAGCCAGGCTGACAAGCGTGCGAGCGACTGGGTGGCCAAACTGGCGAGCGTGTGATTAGCAAATAGCTCTCGGAAGTTGTTGACAAGGAGGCAAAGGTTCGAATCTTAGCTCAGTGAACTGAGGGTGGGTTTTGACAAGTGATTTATTGTTGTGGTTTTCTCATCCTCTCTCCACGCTAATGGTGATTCTTATTTGTAAAGGCTTATTTTGATTATAATATTGAAGTATTTTGACTTATCAGTTTTACATATATATAGGTATGGTTTATGATCTTACCAATTAAATTAGGCCGTTAGTAGCAAGTGTGCCAAACCTATCGATAGTAATAAAAATGTCAAATTGAGAAGTTTTCCTAGCACTCAATGAATCAACATACAATAATATTGCCGAGCGCCTGTAAACTAGACTGTTCCAGCTCGAGCGCGCGCGCTCAGCCACTCGCTCCAGTCTGGCCACCTCTCATTACAACCAATGTGTTCTATTTTATATTTTAGTCGCTCGCCCAGTCTCGCCGTCCCCTCAGTGTGATGATTCATGCGAGGGTGCAGTTTTACCTTTTTTCTGAGAAGGCGCAGTTTTCCCGACACCGCGCCCACGTTCAGACCAACCATGTTGTGGACTGGGGACAAAGGTCTGCGATGTAAGCACGTCTTAGCATATGTACTACCCCAAGAAAAATAATTTGTATTTTAAAAGGGTGGTTAGTTAAAAATATGTTAATAATGCAAAATAATTATAAAATAAAACTATTAAAATAAAGAAACCAAATATTAAACAAATTAACTAAATGAGAGAATAACTACTTGAAGTAGATTCAACAGTGGCCCAACCATTGACTTATTACAATATTATATCGATAATTCACTATGTAATACACTACCACTATATCATCTTATTTTAGTTTATAGCCAAGCGAGTAGTATAAATATAAATTTTATAAATCTTATCGCCTGCGTTCTAGATTTATCTATTATTGCTGAAATAATTTGCCATAAATTAATAATAAAATATTATATGTATCTGTCAAATAGACATTATTTTATCTAAGCAGAATGTTACATTGTAATATTCGAAAACCAGGTGCTTAGGAAGACATTTGATCCAAAAAGGGGTGAGGCCACCGGGAGTGTAGGAAGTTACATAATGATGAGTTACATTGCTAGGATAATCAAGTCTCGTAGATTACGGTAGGCAGGACTTGCAGAATCGTACTTTTGTAAGTGCGGCAATGAAGTTTCGAGTTCCTTATGCCGTAGAGTAAGAAAGTAAATGCTGTGATAAAGTCACAAGACGTGTTGAGAACATTTCCCAGGTACAGCGGGGAACAAACATTGCACGCCCTGCAACGCTCTCCAGTCCAACACTGGTGCTGACTTGTTAATATGTATAAACTAAATTAATGCTTTCGCTATTCTTGTGCCAGTAATATTTTCTCTGAGGAGGTTGTTGAATTCACTGACATTGTCCAGCTTTGGTTTTATATTGATACACCTCAGGACAAGTATGGTGACTAAAGTCTAATTTTTATATAGAATTTTAGAAAATACACATTATTTCTGGTTAGCATTGATAACACTTTAATTTATTATTAGTGTTATTTTCTAGGTATTATTAATATATATATATATATTTTTTTTAAGACTGATAGCTGAAGATTATAATGGCCTGAAGTATATATGAATGCATGAAACTATTATTAGAGTTTATATATAATTTAAAATAATAGGATTAGTTCGATTGTTTTTCAGAAAATACATCAGAATTTTATTGCGATAGTGATACCTTAGACCATTTGACCGCCGAAGTGGGTAGTATATTTATTAATTCGTATCTTTAATTGTCGGTATACATGTTAATGTATGTCGGTTATCCTCGGTACAAGTTAAAAGCTATACAGATACCAGGAACACGTGGCTCGTGGCCCTCAACGTTTCATCTCTGGCGGAAGCAGCGGAGCTCGCAAATCGAATCACCGCCCTGCTCCCCTGACTGACTTCCCTTGAAAAGAAGCGGGCTGTGGGTGCAGCGCAGAGTTATTTGGGACTTCCTTTGTGAGCGTTGATAGCTTCTCCACCCCCCGTCGCGCAATCTCCCGGCTACCACTTGAAGAACGCTTACACGACTGGCTGGAGATCTCCTGTGGTCTAAAGGGGACCTCTGCGTATATCTCCTGGAAGCTTGTGCTGTCTTTCTACGACAAGGTACCGGGTTCCGCCAATCTTTTCTTCCAGGGGCTTGGGAACTATGTGATCGACCCGGGAAGGTCCCGCAATCGTTTCAAAACCCTGCTCGGCTTAGCAAGATCCTAATCGACGGTGGTCCATGTTCTCACTCAGTTCTACTCAGAGTATTGGGAATATACACTACGTACACCATGGAAGGTAGCAAGAAGTCTTACCTAGACGGAATACACTATGATGTAGCTTATAAGATAGAGCCATAGTGTATTCATCAAGGTGAGAATTGTACATTTCATGATAAAATAAGTACACACTTCATTTACCCAGAAAGCTAGCAGTCTAACTTTGGCGGACAACCTTTGGCTCCATCTTATAATCCGCACCATAGTTCTTAAAACCCTTTGTTGGTTGTATATAGCTATATATTTGCAGACTATATCATTACATTCTCTTATGTGTATATTTCCCGAGATGTGAAAACCCGTCACTTTTTTGTACAATTAAAATCATAATGAAACTTATGTTGGCACGTTATGTGATTTGTTTTCGTGCTTTCCTTCTGAAAGCATCAAAACATTCCTTCGGGACCAGGACTGATTTCCGTAGACCGTATGCTTGAACTATGGTCTCACCCGCTTCGGTGATTGCATGGTCTAAGAATTCACTCTCGCATTAGACTATACTGCCGATGATGAGGAGATAATGGTTCGATCCCGGTTGGATGTACTGAGGTTTTTTCTTAGACGGTTTTCCACTCTCCGAAAATTCGGATACACTTTATCTAAATCTAATCTTCCTCATGCGTAACACATTAGAATAATTAGTACATAGGCGTATAACCTGAACGGATAATAAGACACGGTGCTAAAAAAATAGTCTATCTGGTATCAGACCAACTAAGTAGCACTTGTTTTTTTTATCCTTTTCAATGTAACTTACAATACGAAATAAACTCAATGTTCGCTTTCACAGCAGCCCCTTTTTTGAGTCCAGAAAATTTTTTAGAAGTATTTTTACAGAAACGTTATTAACGGCTTAATTTAAGGGGTTGGAATGGGAAGGGCCGTTCTAGAGGAATTACAACTATATTAGCTTGAAGGGAGGTTTAGAAAACCTCAATGATAAATGGCATTTGTAAAATAACCCCCATTACACACGGCTGAAATTTGAAACTTAACCTTCCTGTCACTGCACTATTTTTTAGCACTTCGTCTTACTACCATTCGGTTTATACGATTATGTATTAATTACAATAATGGGTTAGGAATGAGTAAGGTTAGATTTAGAGGAAGTGTAGCTGAATTTGCGTGGAGAAAGAGAAAGAGTAGGAAATCGTTAAAAAAACTCAGTACACCCGACCAGGATTGAACTACGATCTCCCTCTCATCAGCAGTATAGGCGAGTGTAGCACCTTAGAACATATTGCCACCGAAGCGGGTCACTGGCACTTTAATCTATATTGCGGGTGGAACGCTATGGACCGTATGATCAATGGTTTAGGTTTATAAGACATCGTCGTTTCAGCTAGAAACCAATGAAAGAAGGCTTCTGTATTGACGCAAATGGTCTGGATGCAATTACAATGGCATCTTGGCCGAGAGCAACCCCATTGTAATCGAACTTGCCTGTAAAAACACAAATAAAAATATTATTGAACCTTGATTTTATTTCTTCTTCTATGTTTCGGAGTTTCCAAAAACGTTAATTTATCCCTTTGTACAAAATATATCGTAAATAACCAAATACCTATTTTAAAAAACTTTTGTTATTTTAGTGTCAATTTAAACCATTTATGGGCTTGGAAAATTATTATTTCAGTATAACCCTGATAACTTTGTTCTGATATTCGTAATAAGCCCAAAAGCACATAATGCACAAGTATTAATTTTCCTTAAAACTATTTTGAGTTGGAGTTGTTGCCACTTTATTTTTATGAAATCTACAGGTTTTGCAGCTTAATTAGACTATAAGCGCCACTTTTAATTGGAGAGAATGTTCAAACAAGGATGAATTAAATGCGCTTCGTTTATTTTACTAAGGTGTTATATTATTTGTAACTCAGATTGACTTTATCCTCCATTAGTTGGCTAAATATTAAGTAATTTTGTTTTACTCTTTTTTTTTAGGCATAATGATGTATGTTGAGAATGTAAGTTTCTGAAGATAAAAATATGGTGTATAATTCACACTGTGGGAATAAAGGGAAATATTTTACATCTCAAGGACAGCACACGGGGAAACATACAAGAAGTATCAGCTATTAGATTGAAGACCTTGAAAGAATTTAAGTATACCAAAATATGTCGAAACTTGCCCGAAGAATTTGAAGAAAATAAACATGGCTATCACATAATCTGCTACAGGCACTTTACAGCCATTCCAAAGCTGGAAGAAAACGAGCCCTCCCAAATAAAAATCTGTTCTTTTGAGATCTTTTGTTTCTGAAGAGTCTCATGTACCGATAACATCAACATCTGGTTTATTTGATAGAAAATTCATTCTCTTTGTAAAGAAAAAAAGAATGGACGAGAAGAGCCTTTAGGAAGTTGTGAAACGTTAGACTCCCGGAAAATCATAAAGAACGATGCAAATATACTCGACGATACACAACTCCTAGTGAAAATAAGTAATATCGATTTTGTTGCGAAATAAGTACAATATCACCATTCTTGTCCAAAACAATACAAAAATTTTGCAAAATCTAGACAGCTGGAAAAAAGAATAATATCAAGTGATGGCACTAAAAACAAAGTCAAAATCAACAGCAACATGATAAGGCATTCCTGCAAAACGATTGACTATGTAATTCGCGGAAGGCTCAATTGTTGTCATTCATACACTCGAGACACTGTAGGGCCTACTTATCTTGCTGAGGAAGGACTCTGTGATTCCACCTACGCAGCTCAGAAACTTATTGCTAAACTTAAATATTATTTTGGGTATAAAACAATGGCAACAAACAATGTTTAGCAATATACTCAAATAAAATCACGTCTGTTTAAACACTGGCGCTTGCAATTAATCATTCATCAATATTTTAATCCAGCATAGAAGATGTGGCGTTGTATTTGCGTAAAATTATTCTGACTGAAGCCCAATAAACCAAGTTTAAACACTCTTTATACGTAGAAGATATTTTATCAGGTGAATCTAAATGCCCAGAATTAGTTAAATTATTCTTAAGCACACTCTATAGTGGTTCACCAAAGTTAGCCAAAAGTGAAAGAATAGAAATAGAGTACTTTCTTCAAGCCAAGGTGCAATTTTTATTTGTACCAATGTAAGAATTAAACCTGAAAAACATTTAACAATGGGTTTGAGTTTCAGAAGCCTTACAGGTTGTAAAAAGCTGGTAGAGATTTTAAATCATTTAGGTCATCTCATCGGTTTACCATGCAGTTAAAGAACTTGAAACAGAACTGGCATCTTCACTTGTGAAAAAGACAGAGATAACACCTGAAAATATACACAAAATATCAGGCCCTATCACTGGGTTAGCTTGGGATAACTTTGATACACTTTATGGGAAAGGAAGTTTACATGACACATTTAGGATTTGTTACCAGAACAAGGTGGAGTAATCAACCAAGAAACCGAACAAACTAATGGAGACTTGCTTGTTTTTTAGAACAGTATAAAATAATATAGAGCTTGTTATACTGGAAACGCTTAAAATAGCTCAAAAGTAGCTTCTGAATACAAAGAAATGTTTGCTGGTTCATTATGATCTTTCAATTGCAAAACCAGCCTTCTTGATCCAAAATCAAGAATCCCATGATTCGACAGTATAATATTAATTTGTTTTGGTTCTTTCATATTGAGCTGGCATTTTTTGGTGCTCTTGGATATTTTATAGATGGCTCTGGAATATAACTTGTTCTTACAGAAAGTGGTATGCTAGCTTCTGGATCCCTCCCAAGCTTTTTGAAAGGGAAACATTACAACAAATGCAAACGCATACGCATCCTTTTATCACTTGCCTTAGAACGCTGTCATTTCAAGAAGTTTTTAGAACAGGGTGAGAATAGCACGCTTCTGGACATTGAAAAAATTCCTAAAGACACAACAGATTGCAATAATGATCTGTCAGAAGATTCCCTGAAAAGGCTACTAAATATTCCTGAATCAATGCATTTGTATGATGAGTACAAGGAATTCAGAGATAAAACCAGAAATGGTTTCTATATGAAAACATAACAGTTTTATCAAATGTATATAGATTTTATGACATTGTATAAGCTTTTCTGTAGAGTTTACAGGGAAAAATCATATAGACATATACATAGAGGCTTTGGAAAAAATCTGCCCCATATTTTTTGCATGAAACAGGCCTAATTATGCATGCTGGAGGACTGTATATTTGTTGAAGCTTTTTAATATCGAAACAATATGCTCTGGAGCAAAAAGTTCTCTTTTGCAAGGAGAATTTTCTATCAAACGTTCTAGTAACTCGTTTTCTCGCGTCGCTATGGATATAGCTTTGAACAGACTAAAAATGCTGATGCTGCATCTCAGTTCGCTGAAATCACAGCCTTTTCTAATTCTTGATTCTGCAAAAACACGATGGCTGAAAATCAGATCAATCAGAAACAAAATCCTCTCAATTTTCTTGAGTTTTGTGGGATTTCAACAATGAAGGACTCCAAACACGACCTGCAAGATAGTCGTATCTGCAAAGGCAACAGAGATGTAGTAAACATTATGGAAACTATCAATATATTTTCAAATCCGTTTGAGGACATAGAGATGGAAACGCCACTCCGGAATATTTCAACTGAACCAAAAATGAATATAAAGGTATCTCAGGGTCTTATCACTACTACTCTCTTCTTCGAGAAGTTCAAAGATGTTGAGAACCCTAGGAATGTTGAAAAGCCGATTCCTAAAAATTTAGTAAGTAACTGTGCTTCAACATTGACTACAAAATTTGTGAAAAGAAAATTTATAAAATAGAGGTAATAAAATTCTAAATAGGATCTCTATGGAAGGTTACTTTATCTTGCAGCAGTTTAGAAATGTGACATTCAAAAGGTGCTGGGATTTCCTCTCACTCCTGTATCATTGTCTCTTGGACAACTTGGTGGTCCACTGAATAAAACTGACAAGTGCAAACTGATACACAAATTGGAAAAATATCAGTTCAAGAAAAGAAACTCAAACGGAAGCTGATACTATACTCTATATTGCAATGTTTCTATCCCACAGTTTAAAGTTTCCTGATGCTTATGGAAGCGTTGCGTTCAAACTACTTGAGATTATGTGTTACACATCTGTAAAGGAGATTCGTCTAATTTGCGATTAGGTGTATCAGGGTATTTTTTATTATTGAAGCGCAAGATAGACCATTTAAAATTTATATTTTTTTATCTGATCGGGTCATGTGATTTTTTTATACAAACAAGTTGGATCCCTTCCTTTATATATGTTGACTATAAAAGAGCCAATGACAGCTATATTTTGTATCCGAGTGTGTCATGTGACCTCTCTGTAAGTAGCTAATTCCAAACTATTCCTTTTAACAAGGAGAGTTTTATATGAAAAAATAATTATTTTTATAGTTATTTTGATTGTTTTGAGTTGTCTCTTTCAATTTTATGATTTTGAAGTGCTAGAGACACCATTTAAATCTTCTATTTTTTTTTATCTCTTTGAGTCCTGTGAACTATTTTTATGTAAATAAGTCCGAGACCTTCCTTTTACCATATATGTTGACTATAGAAGAGCGAGAGGCAGCTATATTTTTTATCCTATCGTATCATATAATCTCTCTTTTAGTAGGTAATTCCAAGCCATTCCTTTTATCAAGGGTAGCTACCCATGAAAAATCAATATTTTTAGAGTTATTTTGATTGTTTGTTAGGTGTCTTTGTCAATCTTATAGTATTAAAATTCCAGATACACCATTTGAATTTTCTATTCTATAACTGATCGGGTCATTTGATCTATTTTCATCTAAGTACGAGTCCTTCCTTATACCACACATGATAACTATAGATGAGCCACTAACAATTATATTTCTTATCCGATCTTGTCATTTGAACTCTCTTAAATTAGTTAATTCCAAACCTTTCCTTGAAATTAGAGGCGTTTTATGTGAAAAACCGATATTTATAAAGTTATTTTGACTGTTTTTATTTTATTTTTTATTTTAGGTTTCTCTGGAAAATTCATATTATAAAAGCGATAAACCATTTAAATTTTATATTTGTTATTTTTATGTAAGCTAAAGCCCTTCTTTTTACCATATATGTTGACTATAGAAGAGCCAGTGACAGCTATATTTTTGTATCTGATCGTGTCATGCAATCGCTCTTTTAGAAGATAATTTCGAGCCCTTCCTTTTACCTGGGTGGGTTGGTTTTAGCCAAAAAATAGATATTTTTAGAGTTATTTTGATACATTTTTTTAAATGAACCTATATATCGACATATGGTACCACTGAAATTAAACACAAACTTTATAAACTTGCATTGTCGAACAATATATTTATGACCATATATAGGTTTTTATGGCACTTCTATCAAATAAAATTTCCAGAGATGCCTATATTTAAATTATATTCTCCGCTCAGATTTTTAAATATACATATAAATTTATGTATGTATTATTTATATATATAATGTATTAAATATGTTAACCATAAAAGAGCATAGGACACCCATATTTCTTATCCGATCCTCTCATGTGACTTTTCTTTAAGTAGGTAATTCCGCTCCATTCCTTTTACCTAAGAGAGTTTTATATGAAAAATTGATATTTTGTTAAATATTTTTATGTTTTTGAGGTGTCTGTGGCAATTTCGAATTATTAAAGTGCCAGATAAGACATTTAAAGTTTCTATTTTTTATCTGAGCCGGTCATGTGAACAATTTTTATGTAAGTAATACCGAGCTCTTTTTTTACCAGGGGTTGGGGGGTTTCGTCAAAAAGTAAACATTTTTAGAGTTAATTTTATTGTGTGTTGTTGTTTTATTGCAATCAACTTTCATATCGACTCTTTCTACTACTCAAATTTAACACAATCATCATAAACTTGTAGTGCCTAACAACATATTTATAGCCTGGAAATGTATTTGTCTCTAGGTTTTTGACCATTTATTTAAACTTGGATTGAACGATCTATCACGACATGTCATGGAAATAACTATTAATTTATGACTATTATAATATTACTTTAGCCTAGTTTTACTTATACCAGAGTAAGTCTTCTGTTGAAGCTGCAGCTCATTTCGTGTTCAACTCTCCACCCCCTCCGATCCTCAGTTTCAAGATAAAATAACAGTTAATGAAAATTAACGAACTTCGAGAGAAACATTTTGTCATTAACGCCGTTGTTGCGTCGCGTCACGAAGCTGTGACAGCTTGGAAAAACAAATTATCACCAACCTGTGAGAGTTAGAGAGATAGACACCTCTTTCCCATTTATAACCCCGCCTCTCTTTTCACGACGCACACACACAAGAATACGTTCCTCCGAACACCACTTATATCCCTAAAGACATTCACATTCCAACCCCTTTCGTCAACGTTAATTTTCACCAACCTCCCCCACACTCTGCTCAACCAAACCATCACCACTATTTTTATCTACTCAATAACCACATATCTCTTATTTCACTCCTCATTAACATCACGTACTATCCTTAGCCCTTTCTTAATCTCTCTATCCTTCTTCTTATATATTAGAACACAGATATCTTCCCCCCCCCCCCACCCCGCTTTCTTCACTATATACACGCACAAAGAAACAACTTATATACAGTAGGTATATCGAAACTTGAAACAAGTTTAATTAAAAGCGAAAACACTTTGCGTTTGCCCCTGTCAGGAGATATGACAGAGTAGTGAGCTACCGAGAAGATAAGGGCTGAAGAAGGGAGAAAACAGAAAATAGGTAAAGGAAGGTTAACTCGGCTCAGCACAAAAATGCCTTTAAGAGGAGCTGTTGTTTGTTCTTGCGAACAGTTAAAATCTACCTAGATACAAGAAGACGAATTTTTATTATAAAACTGAACTGTGTGCACAAATCAAAATTCATCAAGTCTTCAATGAAGTATAAATAAAAGTGTTTAAACTTCGAAGTAAAAAAAACCTCTATAATTGATAGACCGGACATAGCCTATTGTTAACCCTCTTCATTATTGAGCAAGAATTTAAAATTACTGTTATCACAATAAATCGATAGAAATGCATTGTTTAGATAATCTTTGGAGTTTTTCAACAAAGCGTTGTAACCCGGGAAATTCACTTTTGTCTTTAAAAACCTTAATAATAATTCATCGGTACACTCAGAATCGGCAACATAGCCTAAGACTACTTTCAAGTGAAATTATAACTTACTTTCACACGCGTACTCTCTCTCTCTCTCGACAAAATACGGGTTCTAATAAAGGGCTGGACACTGTGGGTGCGACATTATCACAGCTACGCGTGGAGGTCGAGATGACGGACAGCGCCGAGACGGAGGTGAGCGAGGACCTGGAGATGTTGATGCACATGTTCCATTCGTCGCGCATGTTCCACGAGAAGGTGATACAGTTTCATCAGAGGTTCGAGGCGGAAAACGCCGGGGGTTTCGACCAGCCTCAACAAGGTGATGACAACCTTTTGGTTGGATTCTCATTTTCTCTCTGAAGGTGTGGTTCAGATGTTGCGCTTAGGTTAAACCTCTACCAGTACAAGTGTTTGGTGTTACTGGAATGAACACAAAACTATTTTCTTTGACCCTATATACATAGACCTATAAATAAATATAGCTTAGAAGTTGAAATTTTCCACTCTTAAATGTCCAAAAATCCGTATATTTCAGTTAATCATTAAGACCTAATTGCCCAGGAAACGAAAGGTAACTGGTATAGGAATGTAGAAAGGATATTTGTTAATTGATTGATGTAATTTAATAGGTCGAGTCACAACACATTCTGGTGCTATTTTTATTTTCCTCCCCCGTTTGTTCTCCTACTGAACAACTCAAACCAGTTAAGTTATAAGCCCACCTAGTTTCTTGCGTTTATAGACTGATTGTTCGAATATTCTAGACTGAGCCTTAATATATTAGACACACTACTTTGGATAAGGATTTTAACCCTGGATTATATCCTTGGTAGGAGTCAACCATTCATATTTTAATTTAAGATATAGGGCTATTTAATAACTCTTACGTGTTTCTCTTAGTATAATTTAACTTTCAACGTTGTCCTTAGAGTAGGAGAAAAGTAGTTTCAAACGTTTTATTCGCACTTTACTTGGTTGCCTTTGACGTGGAAGTTGTGGTTTGAATACCAGCTGCATACATTGCTGTTGTTTTATAGCTGTGATCACCTGTGTGATTTTTCCATCCTCTATGCAAATTAATTCAGGTGAATATCCTTATGTTCTTTAATTCTTATGCGCTTAATATGCTGGACTAAACGGTCATCTAAAATAACTTGATATGAATAGCGTCGAGAACGTCTTAATAAAATAAATCTGAAACATTTTTTATTAACGCAATGATCTCTTGATGCACACCCACCCCAATCGTCCTAGTTCTTTACTTGCTGTGACTTCTGCTCAAGTGTGAAAAAACTTTTAACGTAAAATCTCAAGTAGGCCTAGTATATATACTCAACTCTAGCCATCTTCAAATTAAAACATGTTATAATAAACTCAACCACTCGCATAGTTTTCTGAGTTATGGAGTTATTAAACTTTAAATCTGTATTTAGTAAATCTTATTGGATTAGGGCCTGCATTGTTGTATCATGAAAGCCACTAAAGATAACTTTTTATATACTTCTGACGATCCCCTATCATGGATCGTGTTTTGGTTTATTCTCGATCATCGCGTCGCTACTTAAACAAAGTACTTCATTTTACTTACTAATGCCCATTTGGAGCACCTAAACAAAATTATTATTTCTAAACATTAATGTCAACAGCAATGTTAGGTTAACCCTTGTATAAATTATTTTACTTGCTAATGCCCACTTGGAGCACCTAAAAAATATATTATCTTTAAACATTAACATCAACAGCAATGTTAACCCTTATAGAAATTATTTTTATTTGCTTCGTAAAACTATAGTTAATCAAAATAGTTATCAAACGCTTCCAATAATACTTCCTTAAGGGTTACATTAAAACTAGCTTTTTTGTGACTAAATTAAAGAACAAAAGAAATATTAATAAAACTTTGTTTTTTGTTTCGCAACTGTGGCAAACAAAAATATTAGTGCATGAGATTATAAATTAGAAGGTATTATATTCACACTTTTATTTTCTTATATGGTAAATTATAGCACAAATATATGTTTTTTGAAAACTTAAAGGGAAAAAGCTGTATAAATTATAAGGTTAAAAATGAAAGTTTTATATTTTGTAAACTTTTTCGCGCAAATACAACCGAATAGGGCCGTATGTCATCACATGTCTTCATTTCGGCAAGTTCTGCCATTTTTATTTATGAAGTGAAAGCAACATTTTAAAGGTCCTCGTTTCTAAATTATTTTTAAGTGAACTACAAAAAACATACACACGGCTAACTTCATATTTAAATAATGTAAAAAAAAAAGTTTTTTTAATTGTTTGTTTTAAAAGTTTTGACAGTGACAGAAGTCCAACATATAGGCTTGCAGATCGTATGGTTCGGCCTATGGATAAGTGAAAGTAGATGTATTAGATTTTCCTGGCTTTCAGATAAGGCTTTTTTTTATAAGAAAATTAAAGTATAAGTTGATATTTGTGCTCAGGGTGGCAACAGCGTCAAATGAAGGAGTTGATGAACCTCCGCAACTCGCTGATTGTTGATCGTCTGATTGACTCTGCGGAACTATTCAGGAAGCTTGTGATCATCAACACGATGAAACTACTGCCGGAGGTTCAGGAATTCGTGTCCCGCCTAGAGAAACTGAAAAAAGAGGGTTGTAGTACGCCCGACAAGATCTTGGCTGACTGCTCCGACAATCGCTCTATATACAAGAAATATTTCGGGTTTTAGAACGACTGATAATGAAGTACCAGTCTTATAAACTAGTTTTTTAAAGTATTTTATCAACTACATCTACTTGTTACTAGATAATTCTAAAGCTATTTAACCATTATTCTTAAAATATTACTTATTTTCGTGGGTTTTTATCTATAATAACCCATAGGAAATTCAAAACGAATATGTTTGAAACATCACTTGCATATATTGTTGCATTTAGTTGAATAGCCACAAAAATATTATTATAATTTAGTTTAACTATTAAACTTCTTGAATTACTTGTTAATTTCTTAAAAGTCCTATTTTCATAGGAAGGAGCTTTAAAAAAAATACAAACATAGCTTTTGCGACCATATTGATAACATTTTTACTATATAGCCTCTTATTAATAATTATACTATTAGTGTTATTTTAAGGGTGTTGATAATATCTATCCAAAAGTTCAGCTCCTGATCATAGTATATTATTTGAAGTATTAATACGTTAAAGTTGATCAAGTAACTTTTCTAGCTTTCAGATAAGATTCTTCCTAATTAAAATGGGACTATAGCTAAACTCTATTAACTTAATTTGTTACTATAGCTGGTTAAAGTTAACCCTCGACTTTGATGACGGTTAAAAAGTTACTAAAACGCAGTTAATTATTCACCCGTCTTGCAAATATTATGTGCTCTCACTTAAACAAATGAAGCCACTTTATAATGCTTTTCAAATTGATATGACATATTTGGGAGGCAGAAGAATCTGGGACTTATTTTACTAAGTTAGCAACGGGCAGAAAAGAGCAAAGTCACCATTAATTAACTTTTCTTGGCCTATCTCAGTTCTTGTTGCTGAATAAAAATGATTGGATGACAGTGATGCTTTGTAGAAGGGTGGGTCAGCAGGGCTATTATGACCACGATGAAAAACGAATTTGCGACCGTTAGCAGAGAGACGCTAGACTTTGTGTCAAAAGTTATTATGGCCGACCACTTTGCGAAAGCAAAGTCCTTGCGAGCGCAAATATTTTCCTAGTAGCGTGATACTAAGTTGCGCAGGCATTTTGTTCTTTGGTTTGCGTTACGAGGTTATGTATGCTAGGTTTGAAGTTTATTTGGTGTTTTGTGTTACCTGATTTATACTTGCCCTCTATATGCCCTATATGAAAATCTCAAAAAGTTTTTGTGTGTTTCACATAATCTAACTTCAAATAGTCCTATATCATAATGAAAGCCAAGAGTGGGAATAGTACGCTTACACTGAATGTTAAAAGAATATTTTCTTTGGAACATAACACTATCAAAATGCATTATTATTCACCATCAACATACGGATAATTGGGACATTCCATTATTAAGATTAATAATTGTTCGTAAGTTTTATAGTAGTGGAAGTTAGTTAGGTTTCAACATATTTGGGGTATTAGTAGTATGTTGACCCACCTCATGGAGCAACATTGACCAAGAAGTTAGTCTCTTTGGTCAAATTTTCAAATAGTGGGGAGGTTGAGTATTTTAATCCTAGCTGGATATAAGTAGTGTTTTTATTTTTCTAAAGGTTTTCCCACTCTTCCTCTACACAAAGCTGAAAACTTTTATTCTATAACTCAACCTTTATCATCTATACCCTATTGGTGTAAAACACGTGGACAGACCAGTTGACAAGGCAATAATAAGGTAGGCCTAATATGTTTAAGATGCTCAACAAAACTTTAATAATGTAATCCTATTTATAAACTGATTCGTACATACAGTAGCAATAATCCACATTAATGTGAGTTGTAGGCCTATGAAATATTGCAGCCAAGACTGGAACTAACCAAAATAAGCCCTAGCTTAATGTTTACATGCGGTTTGGTTTAGGCCTAGGTTTTTTAATCATAAAATGGTCTACTAAATTTATCTGAGACTAATAATTAAATAGTTATACCTAGTTATCCTGAAGTGATAAATTGAAAACTATTCATTATAAAGAAATAAAATATTATTCATTTTATTATTTTTAACCATCCAAACCACCCTCTCTTTCACTTTATTGTTAACTTAGTAGGTCTACTGGGTATAAATGTCCATTGTTTTGACATTAAGCTGTCGAAAATATTGTGTGAACACTATTTTTGGCAGTTATTGAACGCTTTAATCAACTTTAAATAACTTGTTTTATTTTCTAAGATCTTCACACAACATATTACACTTGTAACAGTATCAACACACATATATGAAGAATAAAGCATTGGGTCGTAAAGCATACATATTACAGAAAACATTGTTTCTTTATTTGCCAACTTCTCATACTAATTTATTTTCCCGTGTGACATTAATATTTGGATGCATAGTTGCCATTATGACTTTTTAACTAAAATATTGGAGGCCTAATATGTTTTCATTTCAAACCGTATGCAAACAAAACTATGCAAGAGATTTATTAAATTAAGCCAGGTTAAACCTTTCTTGCAAAATATGTGACTTGTGATCAGCTGTTTGGGAAAATAAAAATATATGAATAATGTTCAGTCATGAATACCAGCATTCTTGAAATAAATTTACCTAATTTCTAACCTCTAACTTCTTAAAAGGTATCATTATTTGGAAAAGTGTTGCTAACTGTTAACGCAAACTGATTTCATTCTGTGCGTTGACGCTAGAAGCAAAGTCGAAGCTAAAACTACAGTAGCCCCATGGGTTCTTTGATGCTGACTGACAGCTCACAGCTGACTTCTGACAGTTAACATTCAGGCATATACATAAATTTTGACTGTCAGAAGTGACAGCTGCTTAACACATGTCGTTGCAGATCATATGGCTCGGCGTAGGGATACATAATTTGATCTGGTAACTTTTCAAAGCCGTCAGCTGTCAGTCAGCACCAAAGAAGCCATGAAGCTACTGTAGCAGACGATACAAAGTGTGGTGGTCGTAATAACCCAAACGCTATCTTTTCCTTGAAGGTGAAGCTAACTAACGGTAGCAACTAACTTTGCGTTGAATGTTCCTAATAGCCATGCAGGTGATGAAATGAGACTGTCGTGTCGGTCACCGAATCTAAAGCTTTGGACCCGGCTGGAAACCGTAGTGTTCACAGGTGAACGATCTGTTTGAGTTCCAACTATGTGTCACCTCTGTAACTCTGGCGTTAAAAGTACACGAAACATATAAATATACTTTCTAAGACACATTTCAGCATAATAATACTTATAGGCCTATAGTATATATATTTACTATATTGTATGAGCTATTACGTGAATGACGGCCTCTGTGGTCTAATGGTCAAAGTTCCTGACTACAGATTCAGAGGTTTCAGGTATGATCCCCGTCGCTTATAAAATGTATTTTTGAAGCATTGGGTCTGGAATGAGGTCAAACTCAGCCTCGTGAGCTACTTGAATAAATAAGTAGCAGCTCCGTCTAGAAAAAATGAGATTAGCGACAGCTCGATCGGTATTACACGCTTGTCAGATCACACAATGGTTTTTTTTATAACGTGAATAGTTTAAGGTGGGGATGCAGGGAACGCAAGAAAAGGCCAGTGTTTTTGCAGTTTTATAGCAAAACATTTCTTTGATCAAAATAAATTAAATTTTGCTTATATAGAAACGAAGAGCTTAATTTTCTTCACATGGTGATTTCAACAATTGTTGAGCAATGTTTGATTTATTTTGACCAAGTTGTGGAGAACCAATTCCAGCTGGGTCAGCTGGGATTCGAACTTTAACGTTCCCATCAGTGTCAATGCACTATATTACGTGACTGACACCTTATATTGCGTGACTATTGACTCAGGTCCCAAGAGGTGTGTTTCACCCGCTTAACCACTGATCCACCTGCTTCGGTGGTCGAATGGTCTAAGGCGTCACTCTCGTGTTGGACTAGACTGCCAATGACGGTGTAACTGGGCCTCAAACTCCAGTCGGGTGTATTGAGGGCAGTTTTTACCAAAGGGTTTCCTACGCAAATGCAGGTACACTTTATCTAAATTCAACCTTCCTCATCCCTTATTCATTAGCGTAATTTGTACATATGCTTATAACCTGAACAGGTCAAAAAAGAACACTAATCTGTGTGTACAGATTATTATAATTATTATGATTATCTTGTAATCTTAATTGAATTTTGCATTCCTTATTACGTTGCACTCTAGAATGATGAAAAAAAGTTCATCCCAGACCTCGGTCGTGTCTGGGAACGTTGAATCGTTTAGCTCCAGACCCTGATAACCATTTCTAAAGGACTCTTATTTGAATCCCGGTTGGGTTGTAATTTTGTATTCATTTGTTACGACGTATGAGTGACTCGGGCACCACAAGAGGTATGATCACAGTATATAATAGCTTCACTTTCGTTATAGCACTTTTAAAAACCGTTATTAATTATATTAGAGTTTTTTTTATCATTAATACAAAAAAACTATTCAAATTATAAATAATTTATCGACTAACACAGGTAGATCTTCAAACCTCTATCCCGTTAAGTAAATTCATCCAGGGTGTCGGCGAGACAGATAGAGCAGTTTTCCGTGTAAATAGCAGGGTGTCGTCGTCTCTCTATCGGAGGTGTCTAAATAACACATCCCCCGGCTTCTAGACACGAGCAAAAAGCCGGGCCAGAAGGCAGCAAGCAAACAGCCTTTTGGAGAAAACAGAATTATGCAAATTGGTTGGCTGACTAACCCTGTGACTGCATAACTTACAAGGGGCCAGACTGCTCGCCTCTCGCTCTTCTCTATCCTTCACCCTATTTATTATTCTCCTATGTTTCTCTCTCACTCCTTCCCCTTTTAATATTTCTTCCTTTGTCCTTTATTCCTTCTTAATTTTGCTCCTAAACCTTTTAGGTTATCATGCCATATTTCTCCGGTTTTCTCTTATGCCGCTTACCTTTCCATTATTAATTTCTTAGTCTTCATGTTGTATTCCTATTTTTGCACCCGCTTCCTTCCCCTCTCCAACCCCCACCCTCCCCTCACACACACACACACACACACACACACAATCTTTTACATGCCATGACCTATAAATTATTCCTTTCTCCTTGGTGCATGCTATTTATCTCATTATCTCAATCACTGCATTTCACTTCTTTTCTGAAAGTGTTAAGCAAATGGACTTAATGGTTTGTACAGTGCAGAATTAGATGCGATATTAGAGTAAATTAACAATAACTTTTAATTGTCCTCAATATTATATCAGCAGTGTTGGCCACGACGCTCGTGTGCACGACTCTTTAGCTCGGAGGACCGGTGTTTGACCCTAGCCGACTGGACTGGGAGAGTTTCTTTTCGTAGTGGGGAATTCTGATGCAGCTCCTTAAACTTCAGCTTCCGTTTCCTCTTTCCTTATACTGCCACAGTTTTATGTATTTATTGTCCAATAGCTTACTATCATTTGGCTGCTAGAATATGTAATTAATCATGGTACATGTATTAACTTGACGTTTCGGTAGAAGAAACCATTGTGATTCCAATTAGTTTTTTTTTTTTTTTTTTTTATTATACTCATCTCTTGCTCACAGCAATGACCGATCGGTCTAAAGTTGTTAAGACAACATTGCACTTTGTCGCCGTTGGCGGGGATGTAGGAGCTCGAATCCTTGCCGGGTTCGTGAAAGATGATTTTTCAAATGGGATTTTAAATGTTGTTTTTCCCATTCATCGCGCTAATTTTGGTGTATTTTCTCTAAACTCTCCTCTTTAGATAGGCCTGGCTATGAATACAAATGTGATGAACCATCGATAGATATTGCTACATAAACAGATATTTCTTAGAGTTCTTATCATCTATAAAAATTAATTTAGGTCCTGTATGCTAATATTTTGTTACAACTCATTAATGGAAAACCTATAAATTGTTTGCATAAATGCATATTTGCTAATATAAATGAGATTATACAGGGTGGCCCCATGGAAAAGTAGCTCGCTTCCTATAGCCAGTAGACGCCTCACTCTGAATTGGAGGTGGTCAGTCTCCTTCCACCCATATTGTGCCATGAAGAATGAGTCGATAAAGCTTTAAACAAGCAGTCACTTGCTCATTCTTCATGTCACAATTCCACAATTCATGTCACATGTCAATTCAGAGTGAGGCGTCTACTGGATATAGGAGGCGGGCTACTTTTCCGTGGGCCACCCTGTATAATACAGTTTGACACCTTAGCTCAGTCTGTAGCACTCTTACTATTGAACTAAGGGTCCAGTTACGATTCCTGATATGACAAAAAATACCATTGGTGAAATGTGGGTTTCCCCTTTCACAGTGATTAATTAACGGTTAAGGGTTGGAGGTTTTGTCTGTCCTCAATTTAAGTAAGTTTATAAGTCGTATGTTGAAATAATCAATCAGTTCAGAAAGTGCACATTAAATACCCAAATAAATGAAATAAGAAAAATGTTAGAGGGAAATTAAAATAGTAAAATTTACTTAAAACACCAATAAAATACTGGGGATTGCACCTCCCTTCTAATCAATATCTTTATACAGAAATAAAACAAACCAAACAAACCAATATACCGTGGCAACCATATATATTTTTTTAACTTTTAATTTAAACAACTTTTTATTCTACATATTTGTACATCCTGGATAAAGGCTTGTTGCACTTCTGACATCCTTTTAATGTTCTTTCATTGTATCTAATATGTTATATTTAAGAATTTTACTTTAGACTCTTTTATAAAAATGTATTACAAAATATAACTTAGATATATTTTATAGTTTTAAAGAGGACGTGATTTCCATTGGTGCAGTCTTAAAATAGTTGAAGCAGTTAGTTTCCATTACAAATATTTTTTATAGCAAAAAAATTTACTGTGGAAGAAATTTCCAAACTGAGATTTCCTAGGTAAATCTACTATCTTTTAATGTTGGCTGTAATTTCTATTTGCCTTTCTATCCATAAATTTTTACTTCTCTTTACAAATTGTAATCCTTTGTCAAACAAAATGTTAAGGTAATGTTTTATAATCACTTAGTCTAATTTTGTACTCAAAGGTCTAGTGTTTTTTTTAACGATCCCGTACATCCTTTGCTTCTCTAAAAACCACAAAAAAAACCTTTTGAGCCATTAACATGTTTTATGTATATTTAAAATGGTTAGCTTTTTTTAACTTTCAAGCAAATTATGACTCAAGAAATGTAAGATAAATTTGTATTTGGGGGGGGGGGGGGTAATATGGAGATTACATGAAGTAATATTTGCCAGAGTTGTCAAACAGGTACACAAAGTGGTGGCTTATATAATTGTGAATGAAGTCTACAAAGTAAATAATGTGGTTAGCAAACGGATGAGAAATAACGAGACAATTCTTTGTTTCAGATTAAATATTTCCAGATAGTAAAAATTACCTGAGGGAACGGAATGATAAGAGTGAATTTCAATGAACATCACGCGTTCACCTAGAAGATCACTTAGATTTTTTGTTTAATGCTTGAATTTCAAAATTAAATATGGTCAAGAATAGGAAATATTGAATTCATTGGCAACATAGCACATACTAATAACTATCCTTGAAATAAAAGAAAAGATAGTATAATGCTATGCCCACTCCTTTTTGGGGTGCGGTCAAAATAAATTAATAAGGGGGACCTTAAGACTAATGACTAGAGAATTTGGGTCTTGGAGCTTAGCCGCGCAAAACTTAAGTAAGAGAGATGTTGATGGTAACTTAATACACAATTATAGTTCGGGCAAAAATGTAAAACCACTCAACAAGTAGGATATTATATTAATACAAGGAGACCAGCTCCTCAAAACTTATTAAACTCAAAAAATTTGGTACTCAAAGAAATACAATTCGAGCTTTCTAAAATTATTTTTATATTTTTCGAACTTGGGTGATACACCTGTACGTTATTTAATAAACACTAATATATAACATATGCACGTTGCCAGTCTTAAAAATCAGTCTTAAATCAATGTGTCAAATTAACCATAAAATGAAGCCCTTATGTAGAAACGCATCACAATAAAATGTACTTGAATAAAGAATAGCAGCTCCGGCTCAGAAAACTGAGGTTAACGGCCGTAGGGCTTGTTGTGCTAACCACATTACACCCTCTCTCTGCAAATGCTGGCACTATCATCGTTAACGGTGGCGGCCGCTCGGTCGGCATCACTTGCTGGCGAGCTTACACCATGGAGTTTCTTTTCATTATATAGGCTTACTACATTACATTTATTTATAAAAAGAAAATTATGTATTTGAAAGATGTTGCTAGACAGGGATTTTAATCAAGGGCCTTTGGTACAGTCATTTTGTATTCCTGACCGGGCACACATTTCAAACATACACAAAATTCTATGTAACTTATGGTGGGCTTTCTTGTATATAGATCGATAGCTACCATGTCACATATTGCGTCATAACGGTATGAGTTACTTTAATCAATTACTTCAATAAAATTATGGCTTAATTTTTTCAGCCCTCCATGGGTGATTTAAAAACAAATACTGTAACTTTTGTTGTATACAAGATATATCGTCACCAACATTATATTGTATTAAAAATACATTAATTGACTCATAGACTGTAGCTGTGACTCTTTTGCACGCTTCATGAAAACATAATTAAAATCTCTTGTAGGTCTAGTCTATTTTTTGAAAAACTTTTATATTTTGAACGCCATATGCCATAAGAACAAAAAGATGAAATCTTCGTGAAATTTCCTCATCTACATATAAAGTTTATTTTTACGCTAATGTTGTTATTACTTTGCATCTTTCTACTTCATTTTAATATTGCCAAAATGAGTTTTCCATCATTCTGAAAACAAAACACTCTTCGATAAAGATAAAGGAAATAAAACTAGTATTATTAAAATTGTTTGAATGAAAACATTGTGTAAAGTCTTCACTAATTAAAAAAAATACACAAAACAACGAATATTTCAAATGATTAAAAAGTAGTAATACAATCAACAACAAAAAATACACTAATTTTTTGTGAAACAAATATTTAAAATAGTTCAAAAATAGGACGTGCAGCAAGAAATTACACTTATTTTCTTACAAACAAACGTTTCAAACGGCTTGAAATTAATAGGTGCATACTTAAATATTACTCCGCGATATTTCGCTGCTATACAATATATTTTTATGAAACATTTCGAGATTGATATTGACTTTAATTTTGAATGTTGGATAAAACAAATTTTTCAAGTTCGTGTATTTTAAGAATGATACAATTTCACTGTCACAAAGAAAACAAAAGAATGCTAGATTCAGACAAAAGTCCTAGGAGATTACACACTGAAGTTACTGGGGAGGAAACAAAAGAATAATGAAATGCGGTTTTTGGCCGGATGTACCGTCCTTGGGGAGAGGTTTGCCGTGTACACCTCGTCCGGCTACGTGTGTATTTATGTGTACGTACGAGTGCGTATGTGTTAGTAATTGTACAGTCTGATCTCGTACAAACAGACACTGCAAAAAAAAATATTTATAAACTAGCTTTTGACTCGAATAATATTTTATTATAATCATTAGGATTTAATTTAATCATTCTGGTTATTTGAGATTTAACGGTTACGAGCTGTGAGAACTGTGTAGAGGAGGTTAAGTTTAAGTAAATGTTTCAGCATCCTTTAGGGGACCCTAGTTTGATTTGGGGTATGGCAGACAAAGCTATAGAATGTTGGTTGACCACTCTAAGCGTGGCGTGGGTACCTCAGGCGTAGTAAGTAGCCCATCTCGCTGTTTCGATACTCTAGTACGCTGGGTAAAAAACTCCATGGCGTAACCCCACAAGTAGGGTATACCGATCGAGTGGCTGCAGACGTTAACGATGATTTGCCAACATTTGCGGGTAAAGGGTGTCATGAGGTCAGCACGACGAGCCCTCCGGCAGTCAATCTCAGTTTTCTAGACTGAAGTTGCTACTTATTTATTCAAGTAGATCCTCAATTGTCCTCACGAGGCTGAATTAACCCCGTTACAGACGTATTGCTTCACAGATAAACTATGGAAGAGTCGAAAATCTAACCCGGAACTTGTGGATCTGTAGGCAGGAACTATGACTCTTAGACCACAGAAGCGTCGTAGAAAAGTTTTAGAAAATATCAAAATATTTTCTTAGTCAATATTGATGTTATTTTAGTATGTAATATAAATAATATTTAAAATATATTAGTTTGATCTATTAAAAGGGACACCCCAGATTACATGACTGTACGTATAACATATGAAAATAGCTTAAACATATATTTTTAACTGTCAGAAACTTTTCTTGATACTTAAATCAGACTGTAATACTTCATGATTCTATCAAAAATGACATTATCAAATCATATGAATCGACGTATACTTCTATAAACATTGTTTTAGTAACTACTATAACTGACGAAAAAAGTTCAATGTATCTAGCTCGGCCTGTTATAACGGTAGTTTGGGGGATCTAATCTCGGCACGAAGGTTTGATCCCCAATATACTTTCTCCTTCCTTTCCTCTTAAACATTGGGATTCCCCCATTTTCTTTAGCGCCTCATTTTTCGGCCTGTTCAAGTTATACTCATATGTACTAATTAATCTAATCGACTAGAGACAATAAAGGTTGAATTTAAAGAAAGTGTACCCGCATTTGCGCGGAGAGAAAGTGGAAAGCTATTTATGGGGAAAACCCCGGTACACCTGACCAGGTTCAAACCCCAATCCCCCTGTCATTGGCAGTCTGGTCTAACGTTAGAGTGACTCTGTAGATTATGTGGCTACCAGGGTAGGTTTTCCCCTATTACTTTTCCGCTGAGCACCGGTGTATTTCCTTAATATTCCCTCCACATAGTCCAGTTTAAACTCTAATGGTCAGTGCTGTCACTAGATTGCACTAACAATAAAATAAACAAGATGGTGAATATTACAAAAGTCTACCTCTGATTGTTAGACCAAGTGCGTTTATTTGTCCCGGATCACCACCACGTGTGAAAGTTATTAACGACTTTATTTACACCACGTCTCGTTATCCGTATGGGTTGTACGCATTCAGCAATGCTGTAGGAATAAGTAAAATAGAATGTATAGGCAATGTACCTGAATTTTCGGGATGGTATAAGGGAAAACCATTAAGGAAAAAAACACCCTAAATACGCCCGACCGGAATTCGAACGCCAATCTCTACCTAAGTGATAATCCAGTGTCTTACGAGAGTGTCACCAAAGACCATTCGACCGCCGAGGAGGGTTTGTGCCAGACTGTACCGGGGCGGGTGGGGTCTGGGGGGTGTCGTGGGAAGACGGCACCTGTGTCCACCTGCGTGCTAATTATCCAGTGTGTGTGAATGTGTGTGTGTGACGGAGAGAGATGAGACAGGTCCGTGCACGCTCCACTGGAGGTGTCTCGCCCTGAGACCAGGGAGGTCACGAGGTCCACACGGGCACCTACCCTCGAGATGGGGAGGGGAAAGGGGCAATCAAAGATAATGGCTCCCCATTCCCGGTCTCCGAAAAATTGTGTTTCTAAGCACACTCGATTATTCTGCTGGTTTCAGTCGTAGACTTTAGTGGCATTAATTCCTATCAATGATTTAAACTCTTTAACCCAATGGAGAAGGTTGAGTAGAGTTAATACTGAGAATCTGAACCAGTATTAGCTTGGATAGAGGAAGAAAATCCTATAACTTTTGGCACCCGCACTTAATATGAGTTCTCCACATGAGTTCCAACCGCTCAGCTAACTCTGCATTCTACATACTTCTTAAAAGTTCGACACCTTAGCTCAGTCGGTAGTGTTTTTTCCAGCTATCTATGGATACCGGGTTCAATTTCCGACGTGACTAAAATTCATATAATTTATGAAATTTGATGATTTCCCTTTCACACACATGATTTTTTGGCCCAGGCACTAAGTATTTTGTTTATTCTAAAATTATGTTAGTTTGTATTGTAAAGTTAACATTAAATGTCGTCCGCTTCGGTGGCCGCATGATTTAAGGTGCTACTCTCACAATATACTAGATTGCTGAAGATGGGGGGATCGGGGTTCGACCTCGGTTGGGTGCACTGAAGTTTTTTTTCTTAAATGGCTTACCATTCTCTCTCCACGCAAATGCGGCTGCACTTACTTTAAATTAAACCTCTCTAATCCCTAAGACATTAGTATAATTAGTATATAAGCGTATAACCTGAACGGGTGCTAAAAAAACACTGAATATCCTTAAAAAGTGGATCTTTTTAATCCACTTGTTAAATAGCACTAGTGAGCCACTTTTAAAATGTCAATATCAGAAAGTGAATTTGCTTTGCGGAAGATTTTAAACATTATTTTACTGGATTTTTATACTTCAATTAACCGAACTGTATGTGTAGCCTATATTTTAAAATATCTTATATCTCTACAAATCTATTTACGTTGGTTCTTTGTTGATTTAATATTAATTAGTTGATCAAGAGGTTGATCAACCAAATTGTATTCTAATACATTTATTTGTTCTTGAAATCTCTTTAACATTGGAGGCTACGTCTCATCTTGATAGCCTTTAGGCTTAAAATTAAGTCTAGATAAGGTGTATGTTTATATTTTAGTCCTCTATAGATTTTATTGATGAGTTATTCTTAATAATCATAAAGGAACACGTCAACCAGACCCAATTATTTAGGTTTAAGATTTATTTTAAGGGCGCAAACTCAATATCTCGTCATTAGGCGAAAAAGCTTGATGAGGACCAAACACGTGATTCATAGATCACTGAACAAACTTAACCTCGATAAGGTGTTTGACTTTTAAAAATAAAATCACTCTTATTATCATTATAACGATGTGTGGAAGTTTTAAATCTATAAGAACACTACATGTAAAAGTTTATATTGATTTGCTGATTGGTCACATAACTTTATTAAATACAAATTTTTGAAACTATTAGCAATTCAGTGACATAATTTCATGCCAGATGTCATCTTGTTAGAAAAAAGGTCACCTGAGCGCGAAGAAAAATGGGTGGAGGGTGGTGGGTGATACCTGGTCCCTAATAGGGCGTGACTGGTGACGTCATCGTTGTTTAATTGTCGGTTCTCACGCGGGGCCCGAGTTTTCCCGCCATTTCCTCCTGTTCGTGGAGCGTTACCAAATGTCTTCCAGGAAGCTCTGGGCCCACTCCGTTGCACAATGTCGGGAAGCAAGGCATTATGGGGGGGCTGGTTCTTCGTCACGGAACTGCGCCCCCGTCTCCCCAGTTTCATTCACACCCTCGACACCATTGTATCTCGGGAGAGTGTAGTCTCTATTGTTGGCATGTTCAATCGGGAGATTTCGTTTGTGATTTCGCAGGTGCATTGATAAAAAAATACCTCTTGAGGTAGTTTTTTTTACCAGAATGGCAATGCTTGTTTTCAAGCGTTTAAAACGTTTAATATACTAGTATTTGTTACCTCATGATGGTAGATAATGCTGACAGAGAGAAAGAGGGTGGTCTATGGAGGGAAATACGATAGGACAGTTATCCTATTCATTCGAGACCTCCAATCGCCCAAACATTTCTTTTTTTACAGCAGTAAGCCATACCACAATCACAACACGATAGGGTGTTTTTTAAATACCGCTATCCTTACTGATTACCCATATCTTTTATATGAGCCAAGATGGTAACTTAGTAATATACCACTTGAGTGGCCGAATGGTCTGAGGCGTTACTCTCGTGTTAGGCTGGCCTGCTGAATACGGGAAGAGCAGGGTTCGAATCCGTTTGGGTCTACTTAGGTGTTGTTGTTTTTTTCTTAACAGTTTCGCATCCCCCTTCCACAAAAATGCGGGTAGGTTGTTTCTAAAATGATTTCTTCCTCCTAGCTACCCCATTAGAGTAATTATTATCATAGATGCATACAACCTAAACAATACGCGGTGATATAAAAATCTTATTGACCTTTTATTTTAGGTACACATTAAAAATAATCAATTAAACGGGTGTGGTGTCTAGGGGTAAGGTGTCAGACTTCTATGCTGGCGGCCGGGGTTCAATCCTCGGTCCCGGCACAGATTTATCTGATTGCCAAACCCTTCCTTCACCTCTGACAAGACATCTTGTGAATGCGAGGAATGCCAGGTCTCCACCGTGGTTCGGATTCCACGTTAAACTGTAGGTCCTCCATTTCATCTCACAATCACCCTACCATTACATATTAGCGTAAGTGCGTAAACCCGAACGGGTAGTAAGACGCGGTGCTAATAATAATCAATTAAACGCAGAAATTAAGTTAATTATTTTGGGTGAAATGGTCTTTCAAAATCCCACTGACTCAGTTTCCTATTTCTCCGGGTGGTCCAAAACAATATAATCTGGTCCACTTTAATTTACTATCTCTGATTTAATTACGAATTTTAAAGATGTGAAGTTGGTTAGTAAGACTGATACCTTGGTGCTCTCAACCGTGGCAGAGCGACCAGTCTTTTTATATAGTCATAACATAACAAAACACACAATGTGTATTCAAAATTTAAGGTGTTTGAAAACAAGATGTTCGAAGATATTTGGTCCTTAAAGGGAGGGATTGGAGGTTACATAATGATGAGTTACATAACCTGTACTCATCACAAGATATTGTTAGGATAACCATGTCTCGTATGTTACGGTGGACAGGACATGCAGATGAATGGGAGATTCTAGAAGCCTTGTTCAGGTTATTGACTGGCAAACCCAATGGGAAGAGACCATTGGGAAGACCTAGACGCAGTTGGGGGCATAACATTAGAATGGACCTAAAAGAGATAGTGAGTAATGAGGTGGACTGGATAAAACTAGCTCAAAATAGGGAAATGTGGCGTACTTTTGTCAGTGTGGGAGTGAGCCTTTGACTTTTAATGCCATAGCGTGAATAAGTAAGTCATGTGTCGCTTAGTTACTTTCAAGCCAATAATACAAATGTACTTAAAGAGATGTGTATTAGAGTAATTTCATAAATGATATATCTTTACAGTGGGGCATGTTTAATTAATTGGTGCCGGTAGACAATTTGATTTATTTGCCTGTACCGCCCACGAACTAAATAGCGACTTAATCCAGCTAGACTATCAATTTATGGCTTCATCACGTCATTTATAATTTTCGTGAATGCGAACAGGCGGAAACACTGCCAGCAGAGTGAAAATTCAACACATTATTATATATAGTTACCACGCCCTCAAATGATAGTGTTAATATAATTTACTTAAATTAATCATATATATTTATCACCGCGTCTTACTATTTTCAGGCTATACGCATATATGATAATTACTCTAAGGGAGTGGGGATGAGGAAGTAAGCATTTCATAGGTTATATACCCGTATTTGCATCGATGGAAGGACCTGGACTCGAACCCCGACATTCCTTTCCTCAGCAGACCAGTCTAACACCTTAAACTGTTCGACCACTGATGTGGATTTTTAATCGAGGCACTTTATAATTTCTAAAAAAATTATATATTTTTTTTATATAATTTAAAAGACTCACATTTCAGCCAAGCTATCTAAATACCAGGTAATGGTGTTTGGTTCTATAGTCTATAATTTGGTATATTAGTAAATTGGTTAAAATTAATTAATTTCGTTTGAAAAAACGAGATACAATAAATAAGCTTTCAAATGTTTATACTGTAACTTACATTTTAAGTTGCTAATTTTTAAACATTATTATTTACATATTTTATTACTTCAGGTATCTGTACTGAACCAATGCACAAGTCTCGTCCTACGTGGTTTGCCAGTGATGGAAGGAGTCAAGGTTTGGATCCCGACTGGTGTACTAAGGTGGTTTTACCTAAATGGTTAATCACTCTCCCTCCATGCTAATTAATGCAAGTAATTTACCCTTTATCTAAATTATACCTTCCCAATACAGACCCCAATAAAGTAATTAAATGCGGATTGCTTGGACTGGTATGGAGAATCGTTAAAAAAAACGTTGCATGCTTATACATAACTTCAAACTGTCCCCTAAAGAAGGCTCTGTAGTCTTCTTATTGAACAGTAATGTATAGTCTAGTTGCGTTTGGCAGTGCTCAGGGGTCGAATGAAAAGTTTGAACTATAAAAGACGTTTAATATCCCAGACCATTTATTATGACTCACTCGCTTCTGTGGCCACATGGTCTAAGACGTTACTATCAGAATAGTCTAAACTACTGATGACCGAGATATCAGGGTTCTAATCCTGGTCAGGAGTACTGAGGTTTTTTCCTAAATTATTTTCAGCATTTTTTCACGAAATTGCGTGTCCACTACCTCTAAATTAAACCTTCATCATTCTTAACACATTAGTATAGTTAGTACAGGTGGGTATAACCCGAACGGGTAGTAAGACGCAGTGCTAAAAAATATTACGACTCAATTATTTGCACCAAGAATGAGAAAGGTTCGATTTTAAACAGTGACAATGATTTAATGTCCGACTGTACAAACCGTACAGATTAAAATACTCTTTTGAATGTTTACTTTAATACAGTTAATAATACCTATTTTAAGGATGCATATTTGAAATGCCCAAAGAAATTTTCAATTTCATAATATTAATTATTTATTCAGTTGTTTATTCGTGGTTTTAACGACATATGGTTTTTAGACTCAATTAAATAATCTATAATTTAGCCTGATATTTTATTTGAATTCGATTCGAAATGTTTTTATTATAAAATCCTCGTTTTGATTTGGTTTCGGAACGTTTTTATTTTTAAATATTCTTAGAGACAACGGCTACATTTACATTCACGATAAAACTGTACAAATAGCTTCCTTTAATTGTATGTTATCTTTATTTAATCAAATTTACAAAGTTTAAAGAAACTCACATGTAGGTACGTGAACTAAGTGCCAATCTCAGCTTGTATGGTTTGGTTTGTGACCGGAAGTTCGGTGTTTGAGTCCCGACCAGGTGTTTTGAGGTATTAAAAAACTCCTACTTTTCCTCCACGCAAATGTCGCTACACTTAATTTAAAATCTGCCACCTTTATCCCTACCTTATTAGTGTGAATGATTCGGACGGGTAGTAAGAGTCAGAAGGAAAATATAATTATAGATAAATTAATATGCTATTGAACAAATTGCTTTCTCTGCCGTAGAGTTGAGATTCGCTAAAGATTTCTAGAAATTCCACGTTTATTAAAAGTTGTTTGATATTTAAAAATATGCTTGCGCTAAGATGGAGGGAAAAACTGTCAACCAATTCTTAGATAATTATAATTCACGGGTAAATTTCGTATTTTGAAATAAATATTAAAATAATAATAAATGTTTAATACTATACATCCAACCTTCCTAAAAAAAAGTGTCAGTTTTTAAAAAGATCTTGACAAAAATAATTAAGAAAATTGTTGATGGTTTTTATAATTTTGAATCTTCAAAACTAATATTTTCATGATAAATACCGCAGTGTGAAGATATTTATCTTCAAGTAGTAAGTATCTTTAATATATTGATTAAAATGTAATTTTTATAGCCCCAGATTTCTAAAATGGGCATTTCGGTGGCCCTCTGTTAGGTGTGCATGCGCTTTAATATTTTAGTCGCACGCTTTAGTTTCAGCATCTCCTTGGAGCTGCTTGGAGAAATAACCAAAGGAAAATAAACTGTGTCAAAAAATCTCCACCACCTTGAGCAGTCGTGTTCGAACTTTTACCTTCCAAGTTTGGTCAGGCGTGTTAAGCGCCCACCTGTCTTCACCCTGTGTGCTCTTGAATTGGGTGAATAAATCCCTCTTCTCTCTCCTGTTTCAAAATGTGCCGGCTCTTCATTTTGTTCCCACAATACACTAGACGGAAGAAATCCTCTCTTGTCAACGGACGTGGACGTGTTGTTGCGTGATGGAAAACCAGTTAAGACGCTTTTAACGTGGTTTGTGGAGTTTTTTTTTTTTTGGATGGAGTAGGGGGGTGGATCTTCAATGCTGTCCTATAGATTTGAAAACCCAAACTCATTATTTTGACTGGGCAGCTCAGATGATTGTTGTCACAGTCGTGGTTCAAGTGTCTGTGAAATCTCTTTTGAGAACGAAATAACTTTGAATTGTCCATTGGGATTTTTTTTATTATTCTTTATCTGAGCCTTAATATCCATTCTGGCTATGCACATATAATTACAGTACTACGTTAAGGATGAGAAATATAATAATTAGTGTTAATACGCCCACACTTTCGTGAAGGGAAAGTGTAATGAAAAATTACTCTCACTACATCCAGCTGAGATCCGCACTTGGAAATCCCATTCACAAGACTAAGTGAGTCAACCATTTAGTCGCTTGCCCACTGATGCTATAGTTAATAACAATTATTGTTAGTGTTAGTAAATTAAGTAAATTATTTATCTGAAAATGAAAATATGTGTTTACCCTTTCCCATTGATAAATTAATGGCTGGCGACTAGATGTTGTGCCTGTCCTGGTATTAAAATAGATTGAAACTACGACAGAACTAGCCAGACGATAGTGTAAAATAAATGAATAAAAATCGACCCTGG
The DNA here is from genome assembly GCA_039000515.1 of Timema cristinae. NCBI lineage: Eukaryota > Metazoa > Arthropoda > Insecta > Phasmatodea > Timematidae > Timema > Timema cristinae. The sequence continues at coordinate 34,909,105 of JBCFYV010000935.1, read as the reverse complement.
CCATTGGCTGGAAACAGTAATGGTTGTAAAAACATATATCTGAAAACCAAGTTGTGCCTGTGAAATCGGCGAATTCATTGTTTTAGAAATCCATGGTTTTATTTTGTTTTGTTTTTTAATCGTGTTCCAAATCCTACCACCCGTTAGAAATATCCATATATTTACGTTAATGGGATAATAATTAATTACATTTTAGAGGAAGTATACTTGCGTGGGCCTGGATAGAGTTGGCAAACGATTTTGGAAAAACAAAACCACCTCCGTACAGCTTAGCTGAAATTCTAACCCCGATCTCCCCGTCGCCAGAAAACTATACAAGATTAAACCGATTCCTTTGTCCGCATGTTCACAAGTGGGTGGTGATACTTGTTAACTTGTGAGCTTGTGGGTGACATTTTTTGCTTAAATCCGGTGATAACGTTTTAAAGTGATCACGATGTTAAATTATTTTTCTTTAAATGGGGTTAGCCGTTATAATAATCAAATTCAAAATTTCACTCAGGTAATTTTGAAATAAAATTAGTACAGTATTAAAAAACAGTTTTTTCTCCTAAAGTACTTAAATTATATACGTCTATAAAATTATATTATGCTAATTTTTTGTTTCATTTTTTGATATAAAGAATGTTGTTTTCAAAATAATATGCTATTATAATTTTTACAAGTTCTCTTCAAATTTTACTTTAAATTCTCATAATTACGATGTTACATAAACTAGTTTTCCATGACAATACCACCACAATAATTTTACCACTTTTCACCATATAAAAACATATGTGCCAGTTCTGGGGGAACATTTCCATGGGCCCCTCATGTCTTAAGCTCAAAGTAGATTAAAACTCAAACTCTCCATCTTTATTCAAACAGCGTGATGCATTATTTTTCCTCCGAAAATGTGCTAGTAAGTTTATCATTCATGTCACTAACGTAAAGATAAAAGTAGAATCTATTTAGAGGTGGCTATCTACACAAGAGGAAGTTTGGTAACGGAGCACAAGCTTGCTACACACATTTATAGTGAGGTGTATTGATTTTTCTTGAGATAGAACACCATTAAAAATAACAATAATTAAGATATTAGCGAAACCATTTTGAAATAGCGTTGGCATTACACAAAATATTAATGCTAACAATATTTTTAATAGCTAGCAAGAGATTTAATTTGAAGGAGTAAATGCTTGTACTGGTAGTAAAACAGCTTTTGGTGTCAGGCCCACATTATACTAGTTTTATTGTGACTAGTAGGCCAAGGTTTGATCTCACCCGGATGCACTGGGAGTTGTTTTTCACTCCAATTTTTTCTTCCTCCATTCTAATGCTGTGGCACTTTTCCTAAACTTACCTTAGTCACTTCTCTCCTTGAATTAGACTACTGACCTTAATCATTTCTCTCATCGAATTAGACTACTGATACGCTTGGTGTTATACTAATAAAATAACAACTAAGATAAATTGTACGAACAGTATAAACGATATCTTATAGCAATTTATTTGGACAACATTTGTTATTTTGAATGATGCAAGCAAGTTTTGTTTCAAGGGATTACTTAAATTGTTCAATCAAAACTATTTTTAATCTCCGTTTTAGTTTGTTTTTATAGATTTGAATTCCCTTATCGAAGTAGTCGCATAAAATATTCTAGATGGCATCCACGAAAATAAGTGTTTTTCTAGATCAAGAGTACTTTCGAATAGCACCAATAACAAAAAAAAACCCTGCCATATAAATTTTCCCACAGTGCCATTACGCAACCAGGCAACTTGTCTAATTTGGGTAATTGGGTCAGTATTTTCTTATCCCGTGCCCATTGGTAACATTTTAAAAGCCAGAGTGGTGCCTAAAAAGGCCCATTGATCAGTCATTACCAAGCCGGCCACTCACATATCAACCTCCCTCTATTCTTCTTGCACTAGCCATGTGAACCAAGAGCCACTAAGTTGATCACATTGCCGGGACTGTGGGATTAATGTGGCCCACCCCCCTGCCCGCACTCCACTTTCCCTGCTGGACCTAATGCTCTACTCTGCCACGGTATACCGCAGAGAACAAGTTGGTGGATACGAGAGGAAATAAGTTACCCAAACGCCCCATCAAGTTTCTGCGTATTCTCGGTCGAACAAAAATGGAGTTTTTGGGGAAAGGTTCAGGGTTTAACAAGATATTTATTAGTGCGAACAGCTTATAAAATCGACGTACCCACCAAGACCTTTACTTGAATAGAGTTAACTCACCAAGGCGAGAATGAAAAGGGCGTCGATTCCTTGAATGTGTAAGATGGATTGGCAAGTAGATAACTAAGAATTTATTATTCTTATAATTGTGAATCAAGAACCCACACACCCGCCTCGGTGGCGTAGTTGGCTAACGCGCTAGTCGTGTAGAGCTCGACCGCTGAGGACGGGGAGATCGAGGTTCGAATCTCGGTCGGGTGAACTGGGGGCGGTTTTTCCTAAATGGTTTTCCACTCTCCCTCCACGCAAATGCGGTTTCACTTCCTCTAATTCAACCTTCCTAATTCCTAATCCATTAGCGTAATTAGTACTTAAAGCGTACATCCCGAACGGGTAGTAAGACGCGGTGCTAATAATAAATAAATAAATAAGAACCCACACATTTACTTGTTTATGTAGATTACAAATTAATTATCTAAATACTCGTTTATGGACAGTGTAAAATATATAAAATTAAATTGTTTTTTTAATATAATATTACAAGTAAATAGTAGTTTTCTTAATAGATGTTGATTCTATTCAAAGTTGTAATGTATGGAATTCGAAAAATTTGGTATACAATTCTTGGATAATGTTTTTTGAAAGTGGCTCTAACAATTTTGTTTGAATTGTTTATCTAGGAAATCTTTGACATGCCAAATAAAACTTTATACTTGTTTTTTGATGAAAAGTTGTTTAAGGTTATTGTACTGATGACGTTTTTTTATTAAACTATTTTTAAAAATGAATCTAGCAATTTGGCTTAAGATGGATATCTTTTAAGTTTTCTACATTAAAAATAATTATTTATAATGTTTTTTAAATCTATAGTTTCTGTTGAATGATTTTTGTAATATTTTAATTTTTCGAAAATAGCTCTTATTTTTTTTCTATAAAATTAATTTTATAGTCGGCCGGGGTTCAATCCTCGGTCCCGGCAAAGATTTATCTGATTACCAAACCCTTCCTTCACCTCTGACAAGACTTCTTGTGAATATGGGGAATGCCAGGTCTCCACCGTGGTTCGGATTCCACGTTAAACTGTAGGTCCTTCATTTCATCTCACAATCACCCTTCCATTACACATTAGCGTAAGTGCGTATAACCCGAATGGGTAGTAAGACGTGGTGCTAATAATAATAATAATAAAAAATTTATAGTTTCTGTTGACTGATTTTGATAAACATTTTCTTACTTTTTTAAATAGCTATCAGGGAATTATCTTACATGATCAATAATAATGTATTTTTATTTTCTTGAGTAAATTAATTTAAGAGTACTTAGTTTACTTCTGAGAAATTAAAGAAAATTTGAAGAGTAGTTTACAAATTTTAGACTAGTTTACAAAAAATAATCTATTTTTGAAAATTTGATTATTTTTTAAAAATAATTAAACAATTTTAACAAGATAGTATATTTGTTTTTATGAGTAAAACCTACTTAAAGTAGTTTACTCAATGCTTATTTTTGAAAATTTTCATCCAAGCTATAATACACAATAACATGAGAAAGTTTGTGCGATTGGCTCCTACCATTTATTTTAAATGTGGGCTATGTAGCTTATATTATAAGGCATGAATATATTAATTGTATTGGTTGAAACTGAAGTGTAACTTAACGGACTATTGGGCTTATCATAACATTTTCATGGGCCGTTGATGACCTTTAAAAGTATTAAATTATTAAATAAGCAGACTTATCTCTTATTGAGGGAAAATAAAATAAAGCTTACATAGTTCACGTCATAAAGACACTGAGACGGTGATTTTTCTCGCATGGTCTAAGGCCGTGATTTTCTACCTTTTTCAACTCGTGGCACACTGAACAACGCGCTAAAATGGTCAAGGCACATCTTAAATTCATGGCACATTGGCCCAAGTGGGTCCTTTCACATGGTAAACGCGTGATTGGTCTAACGCACGACGGTTTGATTCCAATGCTCTTTCCTCGATGTTTTCTCGGTGGTTGGCGGTGACGGCAATGCTCAACATCAAGCAAAGATAAGGAAACCTTTCACACGGACGGTTGCTACCGCGCGTTTTCAGTTGTAGCTTTGCTATTTTGGTTAAAGGTCATGTTTGAGGCTTCGTCCTTTTGCTCCTGACACCAGCCCTTGGTGGCTGGGAGCCGGGAAATTAATACTGAGGTTTTGATTTGTAAAATTAATACATGCCCAATTTTATGGGATGCAAACATTTAGGAGAATGCTGCCTTAATTTATTAAATAGTAGGTGAAACGCAACCTCAATCAATCGCACACTGTTTAGTGGATGAACTCAAACACAATATATGTTTGTGTTTCTTCTTTGTTGTCTCCTTCGGTGTAATATATACGCTACCATTGCGTGTTCTCTATTCAACTCCATTTGGTGGATACATTAGCAAGCTACTGAATGCTTTGTGCTGGAGCCTCTAATATTTTGTAGTTGGTGATTCACTCTATACGTCGGCAAACCTTGCGGCAGTAATCGTTCGTGGGAAAAGACTCGATAATCAAATCGCGGGGTAGACCCGACGCGCGTTAGTAGATACGCGCGACAAGGAAACGCCCATGTGAAACGGCCATAAGGCCCATTCTACACGGACGCTGAAAGCGCCGCGTTCATGACGCCTGTAATTTTATTAATGTGCACTAGACGTTAAAAGCGCTACGTTTATGAGGCCGTGAAAACGCGATGAAAGCGTCAAACAAAATATACACTGCGTTTTTTTAGGGCAGAACTTCTGAGTTCAATGGTGTGTTCCTCAGAAAATGGATACCGTGCAGATAGGATGTATTGGTGTGACTCATCTTTTGGAATGGTATAATGAACATTCTGAAAAAGAAGAAAGACGCTGGGGAACTAATCCAGTATTACCTTAGCGTCTTTCAAAAGGACAGTTTATTTAATGTTTGAAAATCATAGAATGTACGCAGATACTAATTTCAATATTATACAATGTTCGCCATTTGATGAGCTTTTGAGTTTCGTTTGTAAACATAAGACACATGATACGCTTATGAATAAAAGTATTGACCGTCACTGAACAAACACAATGCGAGTAAAGTGTCTCGTTGCAAGTTCCGTGAAAACACTCCGCATAGTTTTATCAGTGCTGACAACGTCAGCGTCGTTAAAGCATCCAGTTGCGCTAAAAGCGCCAGCGTAAAAACTGCCGCGCTTTCAACGTCCGTATAGAAGAAGAGATTTGAACATTAATAATACGAGCATTAAGATTGTGTTAAAAAGTTGAATAGCCAAAACTCTAACAATTGGGTTATTTTAAAAAATAATGTTGATAATTCATTTTAAAATATTTATTTCTATTCCTCACATTTTTTCCCACTTCTTTTTCATTTCCCCCAAATTCCCGTGGTACACCAATGTTTCGTAGTACACCGGTTGGCAAACACTGGTCTGAGGCGTCACTCTCGCAATAGACTGACTGCCGATCATGGGGAAATTATGGTTCGAATCCTAGTCGAGTGTATTAATTGGTTTCTCTTAAATGACTTTCCACTCTCCCTCCATTTGAATGCAGCTACCCGTCCTCTAAATTCAACCTTCCTCATTTCTAACACATTAACGTAATTAGTAATATGTGTATAGTCCGAATGGATAGTAAGACGCGGTGTAAAAAAAAACTTCTGAGACTATCATCAGTAGACATGCAATCTAAATATAAAACCCATCTGGTCTGGTTAGCTGGTCATCGGGAGGTTGGGGTTTGGATCTCGGTCGTTTGTAATGAGTTTTTTAATAAATGGTTTTTCACTCCACATCCACCCAAATGAGAGTAAAGTTCTTTAAACTATAATATACTAATCATGTAGCTCATTAGTGTAGTTAAATGCTAACAGCTCTAACAGTAAGAATCTGGAGGATTGGGGGAGGACACTAAAATTTATTCCTCAGAATAAGAAGTTAACAATATTTATGTTAAACGTACTAATTAAAAAAAAAACGTGGTAGCTCCAACATAATGTTGACGAAGGGGGTGTGCCTCACCCGCACATACCAATAGCTGACCAGTGGTTGTAGGAAGTGTTTTTATTGGATGCCATGTAGGAATGAAATGCCAGCCACTGTGTTAAGACTACTGTATGCGGCGAGCCTAGGCACCACCACCAGTCAGCACTAGAATGTCTTCGCGTCATTGAACCTCAATACCCCCACTCCGTGCTGGATGCGGCAAGATTTGGACCATTAGTTTCTAGCCGCGTTTCTCCTTCGTATATTCTTCCCTCACTCCCTACTTTACGCTTTACTTCGGGTTCTTTCTCTCTTTTTTTTTCTTTCTACTTTCACCTTTCCACCTTAAAATATCAAAGGTTCCCTCTCCGAGTCCATGCCGCCGTTGCTTTTACTGCACACAAGGGCATGGATTTCGAAGTGGTAATCCGTTCCTTTTGTTTTTATTGGTCAGACTACTTGCAGTAATCGACTGTCCTTTCGTCCAGTCTTAGTCAGCTGAATGTACCATCCTAAAAGCATAGCGTCGTGAGAGATAAATAGACGAAACATCCGCTGCACTTGCCAGATTACTATACACTACGGATTCAAGTAAACTAAAGTTGCTTAAGGACATCACCTACTTGGAGTGTTTCTTGCAGTACTTCTAGTGGAAATGGCAACTCTGATGTTTCAAAATTACAAAAAACAAAAAAAAAAACTAAATTTAGAATTTTCTGTTGTAAGCACAAAAAATGATTAGCCTACATTTGTTTGAGAAAGGTTTGATATATGTCCCTATAACTTATAACTTAATCTCAAATCTGAGTTATTGTGCATACTACAACATTATTACAAATCAGCCTATTAAATTTTATATTTATACATAGGCCTTTCTCAATTGATAAAAAATAAAAATGTAAGATTATTTACGGTATTTTTCATCTACATTTTGGTTTCGAATTATATTCAGACACAGAAAACTGTAGGGATCAACTGGAATTTACGTTAGTACAAAATAGGGGTCAACAGGTCTTAACTTTATTTTATGTTAATACAACATAAAGCTCAACTGGACTTATCTTCTCTTTACTTTAACACAAAATTGGAATCAACTGGACCTCTCTTTACTTTATGTTTGTCTAAAATAGAGATCAACTGGACTTTACTATAAGTTAATACATAAAAGGGATCAACTATTTTAAATTAAAAAGGAGTACATTCTTGAATATAAAGCTGAATGTTATAGAGATTTAAGGATCTAATTGAACTTACCCCATCATTGCGATGTATTCTTTTCAATTGAATACATCTGCAGTGAAGTAACACACATAAACTATCGTTTTAATCTCCATTAAGCCTTCACTACTCAGGGGAGAGAGAGAGACGTGGACAACATAATGAAGATTTATTCAGATGAGTAATATAAACACTTAGCATTGGACGTGCCTTTGAACAGGTGAAAGAAGATGAACCGTAAAATGGGGAGAAGGAATGAATGGAACGGCTGGGAAGAGAACTTTCTAGCGGAGCGTGGGAAGCTTTCATTTTAAGAGGACGCTATTTCCCAACAATTAAGGCAATTCTTTCATTGAACGCATTAGTTGAAAAATCACTCAAAGTGTCTTGGACGCTAGCATACAACCCCTTATAGGGGGATACTATGTCATTTTCACTCTCTCATTGGAGTGTTATTGACAGAGCAAGCCGCGATGATTGCGTATACATTAGAAGAAAATTGTAAGAGAGACTGCCTCGGTTGTGTCGCTGAACAAAACAAGGCAATACGTGGCTGGGCCAACTAATGTCGGTGCATCAAAGTGAGACAGGGTGCACGTTCGACCTCAGCTCAAGTCTAGCTTCAAGTAGGTGAACTGGTGGTCTAGGGGTAAGGTATCAGACTTCTGTGTTGGGGGTCCGGGGTTCAATCCTCGGTCCCGGCACAGATTTATCTGATTGCCAAAACCCTTCCTTCACCTTTGACAAGACGTGTATTAATCACAACTTGTGAATGTGTGGAATGCCAGGCCTCCACCGTGGTTCGGATTCCACGTTAAACTGTAGGTCCTTCATTTCATCTCACAATCACCCTATCATTACACATTAGCGTAAGTGCGTACAACCCGAACGGGTAGTAAGATGCGGTGTTAATAATAATAATAATAATAATAATAATAATAATAATAATAATAATAATAATCTAGCTTTAAATATGCCTCTAGTTCAGGGATGTGCAAACTTACTTACAGGAGGGCCAAATTAAAAAAGAAAATGTTTGGTCGGCCAAAATTACTTTTAAAAAAAAGATGAAGACATATAATATACTAATATGAATCAGTTAAAATAAATTGAGAATGTTTAAAAATCATAATTACTTTAGTGGCTTAGTATGTTTGTAAGTTCGTTCAGAAGAGTTATATGATGGGGTGTGAGTTGAGTGAAACTGTGACTGAACTTCCAACATTGTATTATATTATTATTATTAGTACCGCGTCTTACTACCCGTTCGGGTTATACGCACTTACGCTAATGTGTAATGGTAGGGTGATTGTGAGATGAAATGAAGGACCTACAGTTTAACGTGGAATCCGAACCACGGTGGAGGCCTGGCATTCCTCACATTCACAAGATATCTTGTCAGAGGTGAAGGAAAGGTTTGGAAATCACATAAATCTGTGCTGGGACCGAGGATTGAACCCCGGCCGCCAGCATAGAAGTCTGACACCTTACCCCTAGACCACCAGGTCACCAACATTGTATTATAATATGGGTTGAACTGTGATGAGATTCTCAAGAGAAAAGACAGATGCTCATCAGTAAGTCAGTTTCCAAGATCACTTTTCTTAAGTTGTATGGTTCAAAACACATGAATACGAGGATGCAAACATTGCCATATAATTTTGGGCACGATACCAAGTTTGTAAATGTTGATGTTGCCGTGGTTTTATAAAAATACAGTTTTGTTGTGTTTTAAAAACACCTTTACAACGCAACTCATTCACTTTATCTATACCGCGGGCTGTAGTTTGTCCATTGCTTCTCTAGTGTATACGCACTCTACTGGGCAGACAGTGGCTTATCTTCGTTCGGCTGCACCTCCAAATAAGTATTATTTATCTTCTTCCAAACACACATTCTTCCTACGGGCTGACTTTATTAATAACCTGTATTACTTTTCTTGTAAATAATTTTATATTATTATTATTATTATTATTATTATTATTATTATTATTATTATTATTATTAGCACCACGTCTTACTACCCATTCGGGTTATACGCACTTACGCTAATGTGTAATGGTACTGTGATTGTGAGATGAAATGAAGGACCTACAGTTTACGTGGAATCCGAACCACGGTGGCGACCTGGCATTCCAAATTTTATATTAATTTTGATATAACATGCCCATGTGGAATACGTTTCAAGCCAGTCTAGTCTGATTTGATGGCCATGATGGAGGTCGGGGTTCTAATCCCGGCGTGGTATACCGAGGGTGTTTTTTTCTCTATACCTCTCTCATCCCAACCCCATTAGTTTAATTAAATGCGGATGGCCCAGATGGGAAGTAAGACACAGAAAGGGGAGGGGGGAAGTGGCGTAACTGACCAAAGTGAGTGGTAAGTTAATTGTAAATATATGTATCATATATACATATAAATACATGTGTAATTTAGTAACTTTTTTTAAAGTATCATCTTTTTAATTTGGGGCTTAAGTTTCATTATTGGCATTCTTGAAAAATAAACATAAAAACATTGCATCACTACGCTTTAGTGCTAGTACAAACTATCAGCAGCTTAATTCATTTAAAAAGAGTCATAGGTGGAACTTTCAGCATGCTTGTTTTAAATAGACATCGGAGACTACACTTATAACAAAAATTCCCTTTACGCACTCTCTAAGGGATTTAACACCGGTTCTACGAGACAGGGTCAAGTATATCCTACCTTGCCAGTGGGTGGAGCTCTAGCAGACAAGATACGAGTGGTTCGATGTCCCAACAAGTTCACGAGGTTTCAGGCGCTAATAAGACAAGTATACAAAATGAGTTTCATAGAGTCCCGGTCACAAATAGTACCAAGCCTACAGTGGGACTGAGACCGGAAAAGTTCCCCTCACCTTTTGTTTTTAATAGGACTGTACGTAAGTAGGACGTCACTTAAATTGCGACTCCACCTAGAAGACTGCCATTATAAGCTCCCTGGCCCGCTGAATAAACGCTGTAAAGTACTCTCAGGAAATGGGCTCATGAGCTACCAGGTGCGGTGTGTTTTAAGGTCGGAGTAAACAAAGCACGTACTAAATCATGCACAGCAAGGTGAAGGACATGGCTAGTGCGCGAGGATTTTTAGAGATAGCTTGGTTGCCCGGTGCAGAATACGCTAGCGAGTAAAATATAGGTCCTACAAATAATTCGGAGACTAATAACAGAAAGGTTAGCTGCTTGGATCAATTTGCTTAGCTTATTGTTTTGGTTTTTTCCATATATATTATAATTAATATAATATAAAATAATATAACCAGGCACTTCGCTGTTCGAATGGTCTAATAAGGCGTAAATCTTGCAGTAGACTGGGCTGCCGATGACGGGGAGATTAAGGTTAGATTTACTGTCGGGCGTACATGGTGGTTTCTCCAAAATGGATTTATACTTTACCTCCATGCAATTGTGGGTACACTCCCTATAAATTAACCTTCCTCATCTTTAACAAATTAGAGTAATTAGTGCATATGCGTATGTATAACTCGAACGGATAGTTAGTAAAACGTGGTACTTAAAAAAAAATTGTTTAGATAATGAAGATAGAATTTAGATAAAATGTAACCGCATTTTCGGGGAGAGATATTGTGAAGCCATTTAAGAAAAAAACTTCCTCGGTACATCCGGCTGAGGCTGGACACCCAACCTCCCCGTCATGGTTAGACGATACTAAAATAAGTGTGATATTAACAGCGGTAAAATAAACTATACCTCTCTCCTTGCCGTACCAGCGCTACCTAGCCCATTCAATTTACATTACATACATAGCTAGGAGATTGGTGTAGCAAGGAGATGTGTGTGATCTATTTCCATCCCTGTTAGACTACTTGCGTATTTATATAGCACCACGTCTTACTACCCGTTCGAGTTATAAACTTACGTACTAATTATGCTAATGGGTTATGGATTGGGAAGGTTTAATTTTAGAGGAAGTGAACCCGCATTTGCCTGGAGGGAGAGTGGAAAACCTCTCCAGTTCACCAGACTGAGATTCGAACCTTGATCTCCCCGTCCTCGGCATTCTAGCTCAACACAAAAAATTTCTAGTTAGAGCATTGTTTTAGTTTATATTATTATTATTATTATTATTAGCACCGCATCTTACTACCCGTTCGGTTATACGCACTTACGCTCATGTGTAATGGTAGGGTGATTTTAGATTAAATGGAGGACGTACAGCTTAACGTGGGATCCGAACCATGGTGAAGGCCTGGCATTCCACAAATTCACAAGTTGTTTTAGTTTTTAATTAATTACTATATAAATTGATTGGTTACATAAAAAAAGTTATCATTTTGTTTACATGTACTGTGTCTTATTACCCGCCCGGGATATCTGCAAATTTTTACTATTTTGATAAGGATGAGTAAGGCAGAAAATATTCACTTTGTTTACCGTGAATGATAAACAAGCTTACTTAGCATGGTTCCACTATGGCTTAGCCTAAATGTTCACCCATAGTGTAGTTGGGACCTTTCAGAGTGAATTAAATGTACATTTCATTTATCCTGAAATAAAGGTTCAATCAGTCTTGCCTTCACTGATTACACTATGACCTTGATTAATAAGCAATGCTATAATGAAATCAAGCTAGGTAAATTTATAACTATCAGGGTAAATAAACCTTGCCTGTATCTGGAGTGAATAGAGATAGTGTAAAGTTTCTAAGAAAATCCATCTCATTACTTCCGGTCGGGGTTTGAACCATGACCTTTCCGTCACCAGAAAACGAGACCAGGAAAGGTTGACGCTTCAACCCTGTGCCCATTAAATAATTGAGCATTTACAATCATTTATGTAAAATGTTTACTTTTAGTGTCCAGGTGATTATATTAAAACTAAAATAGTTAAACATTATTTGTAATTAAGTGATATAATAACACGGTAAAGTAAATTATTTAAATTAGACCATTTAATATATCTCCCAAAAACTTCAAATTGAGACAGCAGTGGAAGCCGTGAATACACACTTCAATTTGAATATATGTTTTGAAAACGTTGGTGTGAACATTATAAACTCCACCGTAACTAAAAATACTGCCGAAGTAGCTGGCTGTGTGTGTTGCCTCCACCTCTCCAATATTTCTGTGTAATCTCAAGTGGGCCATATCTCCGGTCAGTGTTTACCTTGCTAAATCATGCATGTTCCTCTCAAGGGCAAATGGGCTGCCGGTAAAAACTTTCCAGATCCTTTCCAGTTTCCGGTCGCACAGAGTTCGATGTAGAACACGATTTATCCATCAGCCGAGCTAGACTGATATTTATACGCCCACAGCTTTTGCGATGGTTAATATCTGCCTTGTTTTAAATGTGTACTTGATTAAATTAGAAAAATAATTTGAGTGTTAATTTCAATCAGTTTTCTTCTATATTTATATCACAACTTGTGAATGTGGGGAATGCCAGGCCTCCACCGTGGTTCGGATTCCACGTTAAACTGTAGGTCCTCCATTTCATCTCACAATCACCCTACCATTACACATTAGCGTAAGTGCGTATAACCCGAACAAGTAGTAAGACGCGGTGATACTACTACTACTACTAATATAATAACTATACTATAATAATAATAATAATAATAATAATAATAATAATAATAATAATAATAAACTATTTATATGATTAGAGGACTGACCCAGATAGCTTAGTGGTAAAGCATTGCCGCACGAAACAGAAGACCGTAATTCTTTTCCCTTGTCCAGGTATCAATTTTCAGCACAGTGATTTTTTTTTAATGAAGCTCATCCGTAATAAAAGTTAATATCACTATATTGTGATAAATTAATACATATGGAAGAATTCTATCAATTATTCTGGAAAATACTTTGATTTTTTTTTTAATTTAACGCGTCGTATACCATTTTAAAGATTTATATCCCAATCAAAACTAATTTCATATTGCGTATATTTTTAGTGTGATTAAATATGCTAACTGCTCACGGTTCAAAACTTGGACCCCATTTTACCATGAAGAGCAAGGGTCTCCAAACTTTTAAGATCCAAGGGCCAAAGTTTATGTTTCTTGTTGGATCGCGGGCCGCATTACTGTACTCACAGTATTTGGACTGAACACTTGATAGGAACATAAAAGAAGACTATGGAATGTTTAGGAATGTTTGCAGAATGTATACAAAGGGTTTTTAAAAATAAATGCTTAAACAAGTTGAACTTAAAAACTAAAGTGACAAAAACTACGAGAAAACAATTTCTACAGCAAGAACATTTTTTCCCATGATGTACCGCCATCCATCCGATATATTTTTTGAATATGAACAAACAGATCCGGTAGTCACCAGACGGTTATTAAGTGAGATTATTCGTTAGATCTTGTTCGTTTTTGCTCGCTCTTTTGGTGACTACTCAGCTTTAGAAAATGAGGAGAAATAATCTTGGTTTTGAGATAAACTAAACCTAATGAATGACAGATAAACTCTTCTTTTTTTTTTTTTAACGTATTCTTCAGGAAGATAGTTCTGTCGATTGTGAACGTATGTAAGCCGACCCAAAATAAACCTCTCTCCCTAATTTTATCTTAATTTATAAAAAGGAGGGAATATAAAATATATTTAAGCACATGGTAACTCCACTATTGCACTAGTTATTTCTAGTGATAAAATATGGAACCAAGTTTTGAGCTTTGGTGTTTCGCGTAGAGACGTGCTCACATAAATGCGACTTCTATGAGTACTTACATTTAACGGTTACGACACACCTAGTCCAGTCGGTTTTATGATTATATAAAACCATTGGATCAACATGGCCCTTAATAGCAAACTTCTGTTATTGCAGAAGAAGTATAAATAAAATCAATCGACTCGCCTCGACCGACAAGCTGTTTAGCATTGAACACCTTGGCATCCTTGTGGTTACCGTTTGTCCAAGAATATACATTGCGTAATGCCACATTCATGTTTCTGAAAACCTGCTATGCTACTTCTTCCATTACTAGCTTATATTATATTCTAAGATGTTTGTAAACATGTAATGGTCTCTCTTAGTGGCCCGTCATCTTTTAATTAGTAATTGAAGCTATTTAAATCGTCTGTGTAGAGTAGGCTCAGATAATCTTGAACAGTGTTTCCCAAACTTTTGACAGTCGCGTGCCCTTTTTGTGGCCTAGGTCTAACCAAAGTATTCCATCTAGCGCTTCATTAAAAATATGGAAACAATTAACTTTTATTTTGTAAAGTATGAAAGGTCGTTCCAAATTTTAGTAAAGTTTAGTGGTAAACTAACAAATCTGTGCCATCGGAAAATAGAGAGTTTAGGAAACGCAATTACATTAAATCAACATTTGCATTAAATTGTTTATTAAACTTAATATTATTAAAAAATATTTTATGATAAATAAAACTTGGGGGTACATCTGATATTCCCTGAAATCCTTAGTTTAGCACGGTTTAGAAAACACTTATCTTGAATAAACAAATCATATTAAATTGAATTTATTTTATTTTTTAACCAGTTGAGGTTTGAAAATTTTAGCTTATACTACATTTATTCGCATTAACTTGGAAATAGTAAGGAGAAAATTGCGTCTGATAAACCACACACACACACACACACACGTGTGTGTGCACCCCTACCCCATTTCCCAATGTGCCTAACCGGTATTCCAAGTTCCATCTCCTCGTCAACGGCAACCAAGTTCAATGTGAGTTTAACTATATAAACATCACGGCAGCAGCTTGTATTTTGCTATCAATAGTACTATAATTTACTTGTTATAATAGTAGATTTTGTATTATTATTATTATTATTATTACTATTAGCACCGCGTCTTACTACCCGTTCGGGTTATACGTACTTACGCTAATGTGTAATGGTAGGGTGATTGTGAGATGAAAATGGAGGACCTACATTTAACGTGGGATCCGAACCATTGTGGAGGCCTGGCATTCCCCACATTCACAAGATGTCTTGTCAGAGGTGGAGGAAGGGTTTAGAAATCAGATAAATCTGTGCTGGGACCGAGGATTGAACCCCGTACCCCAGCACAGAAGTTGACACCTTACCCCTAGACCACCAGGTCACCCTTCGGTTTTACATGCAGCAACCCACAACTATGATAAAGGGAAAAGTAATAGCGTGTATGTCTTTAAATCCGAATTTGAGCGTATTCAACTATATTGGCCATCCAGTGAATCCCATGATATCATTAGAGTGGATAGAATTGCACTGTAATTGGAAGCTCCCTACCATTAATTACTGCGTAGAGTGAAATATATTTATTTACAAATATAATGAAAAATGATAGAGCTCCATTCACTCAAACACAACAGAGTCGCTAATTTCTTCCTGCTTTTTTACACGCTTTTAAAGAACACGCAGAAGATTAATGATTATTTTAGAGATAGTTTCTACTCATTTAATTTAATATAATATTAATTAAAGTGATCACGTAGATAATCAAACTTATTCCTGCATCAAAGATTAGCGTAGAATAATCTTTAATCGACCATCCTAATAGTAAAGAGCTTAAAAGAAAGAGCTGTGTGTAAACTCATTAAAAGTACCATGTTCTTTAGATAATATTATTTCAACATTCTATTTACTTTGTTTTAAAAAAAAAAATTAAATAATTTTACCTTTGTAACGTTTTAAAAACACTTGGAATAAGCAAGTATTCGTTACAATGATGAGTGACACTCGT
This sequence comes from Timema cristinae, assembly GCA_039000515.1. Taxonomy (NCBI): domain Eukaryota; kingdom Metazoa; phylum Arthropoda; class Insecta; order Phasmatodea; family Timematidae; genus Timema; species Timema cristinae. The sequence goes on along the minus strand of JBCFYV010000935.1, from coordinate 34,893,047 downwards.
TGTCATGGACTATTTATCTAACAACTTTCACAAATTGCTGTCCTGTCTGCTTAGCAAACAAGAGTAAAAAGGTAACTTTGGTTTGAAAGGCAAACATTAAATGTCATAGAGATAATGTTTTGACAATTATTTACGTTAATTTCTTAGGGACAAATTATCTAAGTTGTTTAGTAGGTTTTTAGTAAGTGATTAACTACTTGTCAAGGATCAGTAGAACTGCTTCTTTCTGTAAAAAAAAAACATTATGTTTAGTTGTCTTCGATAACTTTTATACTTCAAAAATCCAATTATGGATAACTTGGATAGTTGTTGCAAAATTAGAACTATAGTCACAAATGTGCTTATATTGTGAGTATTGAACGAAACGCGACAAAAACCAAATATCTTGTATAACATAAGAAAATAAAGGGATATTTTTATTTAATTTTTTATATGCAAACTGAGCCTACTAGTTAGTACCAAGGACTGCCGTACTGGTGGTCCCAGGGTCTAAGTGGCCGGTCTTGTAATATACTGTATTGTTGGTGATTGGGAAATAGGAGGCGGGTGGGACTAGGGTTGGTTTTCCAAATTTAATTTACTCTGTGATTTTCCCATACTCTTTCTAAGGTGATGCGGATTCACTTCCTATAAACAACCCTCATCATAACTCATAAAATTAAGCCGTTTATAGCTCTGGTATTTAGAATTATAATTTGAAGATAAATTATTATTATTATTATTATTATTATTATTATTATTATTATTATTATTATTATTATTATTAGCACCGCGTCTTACTACCCATTCGGGTTATACGCACTTACGCTAATGTGTAATGGTAGGGTGATTGTGAGATGAAATGGAGGACCTACAGTTTAACGTGGAATCCGAACCACGGTGGAGGCCTGGCATTTGAAGATAAAGAAATTATTCGAACTTATGCTATCAACTTTGACATTTTACTCACTCACACGATAGTTACACGGACTACATTTCAAGCTTATCTAGTCTGGTTTGTTGACGTTGAATAGGTTGGGGCTCGAATCCTATCGGACATTATTGAGAGTTTTTTTTCCCCTGCTTGCCCTCCACGCAAATGTGGTTACAGTTACTTTTTATTATACCTTCCTCATTTCTAACTAATAATATGATTAAATACATATGGCCCGGGCAGTAAAACGTAAAGCAAAAAAAAAAAGTACTTTGACATTAGCATAAGATAGGTTTGTCCAATTTCAAAAAAATGTTAGATGGAGACTTAATTAATTTAAGAGTGCCTACCGATTGTTTACTGCTTGCGGGTCGTTGTTTTAATGGAGCATTCATTGTGAGCCTTTCTTTGTTCTTCAAGTCCTGCAGAAATAAAAGCGGCAGATCTGTTTGTTTTTATTGTTCAAGTAATTGTATGTGCTGGTTGAACAAGTATATTTGATGTGTTGGATAATAGGTTTGATTATGGCCTTGTGTTCATGATGTTAGGTTACTATTATAAAATGAGTGTGTTCAAGCGAGTCAAATAAACCATTGTGGATCTACTAAGTGTTTCACGTGTATTCGATTATTATAAACTTGCTGTTTTTGAATTTATAGCGTATAACTTTATTCTGGAAGCTGTTTTTTTTTATGTTTAATACAGCGTTTTATTATTATTGTTACTCTTGATATATTTATGTCTATGAAAACTACAGCCGCTCGGATTAAATAAACTTCCAATCGAATGACTCAAAGATACCTCCGATAGTAGCTTCTTTCACACAATGTGTTACTTCTAAGTACTTATATTCTTGAATACATTTAATGTTTCCTAAGGTTTCTCCCCGTTAATACCTTTGAATAGCTTATTGCTGATTACTTATAAATAATTAGTAGAATTCCAAAAACCAACGAAGATAATTCTTAGCATTAATCTGATCAGGACTATATCAGCACGTGACTTACAAACAAACTTAGTGAAAAACGTAGTAAACTCCCAACTGTGGCGTCAGAATTGATAACAGGTGGGTTAGGACACGATAAATGGACTATAAATTATGCATTATTTTATAAGACCATGAGATAGAAGTAAGCACCCAACACCAAAGTTTTATTTTCATTCACTTAGCTTCACATTATTGGTAAATGAATTCTTAAAAGTCTTTCTTTACATTATTGTAATTTGCTGACTAAGAAATTCGCTTTCAAAATAGACCTTTTATCATTATTCCTTCAGATAAATTTGCGTGCTATTTATATTTATATTAGAAAGGGATTTGTCACTATTTTTTATTATAATCGGTAGTGTATCATTTTTATTTTTGTCAAAACTGGGAACACCAACCACAGTCCCTTTAATTTTGTGGTTTCTTGCCATATGAACATTTTATTGAATACATTTTAGGAAAATTGAGAAAAGTTGGGAATTGTCATGGTCTTATTTATAATTACTTTCAAAGATAACACATTTTACTAACCGTATAACCTGAATAGGTATTAAGTTGTGGTGCAACAAAATAAGTTAGTATATATATATAAAACTTACACTTTATTTTTTTATATATATTCTCTGACGATTAATCATAACATTATTTGAATAAATCTGAAGTCGAAGTTACTTGTAGTTTATTCTCTTAGTATTATTTATGTTTTACTTACATGTGATTCCAAGAAATCGTGTTCACACGTGTTTTACTTCTAACCGGTTTCTGAGAAGAAGAGTACCTTGATCCTTGATCTTCAATAAGTGTACACCTTATTGATTTACCGCAATCCTTTCAGTGAAAGCTTTATATTGTGGTTTCGATACTATATTACTACTACTAACAGAACTAATTATGCTCAAGGAGTTTACGTGCACTTTCAAAACACATGGGTATATTGTCACCAGGGCTAGGAGGATTATGACATGTTATATTTTTATTTTATTTCTGAACAGGATATAAACATGCTGCCCTTACTACAGAGGTATTTTTTATTTAGCATATTATTGCATATTCAGACCTCTTTTTTTTCAGATTGAGGCTATGGGAGCATATTTTGGATAATTTCCTTGCATATCTAGTCTCTAAATAACAAATTGTATGTATAAGCTATTTATTAGTTTAATCTTTTAGTTTAAATGTTGTAAAACTTTCGAGTGTCTTTGTAATACACAAACTCTTTTATTATTTGTAAAAATCGTAAAGTATTAACTTAAAATCATTTGTATTAAATATTTTTTTGGCACTATCTTATAGGCTACTCATACTATTTTGTATGTGCTATCAGATTAATTTTTAATCTAATAAAATCTCGGAAAATATAAAATCAATATAAATAGGTTGACAAACTTTGTGTCTCTTCGTGATCACACGTCATGCGATGACGTCAGTGCACAACTCTGGGTGACATGATTGGTGGCTTGATTGTTTTTAACAATCGAATATGAATGGCCTTGAAACGAAGCTCCAGACAAGAAGATGCCGTAACCAGAGTTTTAAACTGACATCACAGGCCACTTCAACATGAAAATGTCATAAATCTCGTAATACTGAGCTCTGGTGAAGAGATAGTATTTTAAGTTTATTTTTATATGATTGCGGTCCTTCTTTCGCACTGGAGCATTGGAGCCTACGCGGTACAAGACATCAGGCTCGGGGTAGGATTGAATGCTAGGGATGGGAAGTTCGTGGTCCGAATTTCAGTTGGCTGTTCCGGGAATGGTTTCACTATCCTTTCCTTTCCAATGCGTCTGCAGCTTTTGATCAAAAGCTACCCCTTAAGTAAATAATGATATTGGTGCTATACTCACACAAAAAAGTACCCTAACACAATTATGTTCTTCCTCGCTATTTGAAATGTTAGATATAAAAAGTGTAGTGTGTAATAGCTAGTAGCGAAAAATGGTTGTAACTATCTTGAATAAATTGATAATGATATTTATAGTATCTGTTATAATCAATAACTCTATAGAGTACGTCCTTTGGTTTATGAATACAAAAATAGTTCTAATAATTTTTAGGAATTATATTAGTGTTGATAAAGGGTGTGTCTTCATTATAGTTATTGTTAAAGAATCGTAAATATGAACTACATTTTTTAAGTAATAACTATAAAGATTAATTAGCTTTCACAAGACGGCTGACTTCCTTCTATGGTTGAGTTTGACGTCAAATTGATTTGTATGTAAAGGTTTTACAATAATAGCATTGTTATTCAATTTGATATTGATAAAATAGACTAGACTAAAGGAGGGCAATATATTTTTCAATGTAACCATAGGTGTGGTGAATGAGAAATGAAATTCGTCACACCATGTAAAAATTGAGAAATTATATTGCTCAAACGGACATTTAAAATAGCACGTGCTATTAGAACAAGTTTATAAACATGTATACTATGACTACTCATTTACAACTGCCTCAGATGCAAATGATAAGCAAACTAACGCAAATTTTGAAATAAACTTATATAAGTTTTATTTTCCTCTGTTATGGCTGTTTTACATACCACTAAATATTTATTATAGATTGGAAAGCCCCCTTATACAGTACTTAACCCAATAACGTTATGTTTGTTTCTCTTTTTTTTTTATGAAAAGTTGGAAGGGCTACGTTGGTAATGCCATGATGACCCTTAGATATGGATTTGACAACAGTTTGGTAAACACACACTGTTCTAATTGATTCTCCCCATCGAAAAAAAATTCACCACGTCTTACCACTTGTTCCGGTTATACGCACACATGGTAATTACTCTAATGTTTTACTGATGAGAAAGAAAGAATTATAGAAGTAATCTACCCGCATTTGCGTGGAAGAATATTGGGAAACCATTTAGGAAAAAAATACCCTTAGTAGACCCGACCGGAACTTGAACCCCAATCTCCCCTCCATCGTCAGAAGAGTATAACACGTGAGTGAGTTTTTTTTTAACCTAGTCACAGCCAGAGTTAGATGTGTGCCAGCCTGCTTGGATTTATTTGAGAGGCTGGGATTCAAATCCCAACCTCCCCGTCTTAGACAAACTAGACTAGATGAGCCTGGGGTTTGGTGCGAATAGTTTGTTAGTCATAGTAACTGTGTTTATATACCCGCTTTAGTGGCCGCGTTGTCTAAGATGCTACTCTCGCATTAGGCTAGACTACCGATGACGGTGAGAATGAGGTTCGAATCTCGGTCGGGTGTACTGACGGTGATTTTTCCAAAATAGTTTTCCATTCTCCATCCACGCAGATGCGGGTACACTTCATCTAAATATAACCTTCCTAATAACTAAAACCTTTAGAGAAACAAGTACCTAAGCGTATAACCCAAACGGTTAGTAAGACGGAGTGCTAAAAGAAAAGTTAAATATTTCACGCCAAGGCCGAGAGGGGGGGGGGAATTGGGGTTTCAAAACCCCCCTCCCCCCAATATTATGAACAAAATATATATGGCTTTATTTGTTTTTCAAAAATATCAAAATTAAGGTACAGGTACAAATTAAGGGATGTTTTACCATAAAATCACTTCAAAGAGCTTCTAGAGGTGTTTAATATTTTGAATTTTTTCTAGCCTTCGGCATTTATGGTGTTATGTTGCCATAAAAAAACACTTGAGATAGCTTCTAGGACTGTTTATCATTTAGAATTTGTGTTCTAGCCTCCGGCAATTAGGTGAAGGATCACAACCCACTCCCCCCCCCCCCCCCCCCGAAATGACTGGCTGGCTACGGCCTTGTTTCACGCCAAAGAGTAAAAGTTCACATTTTACTTTTCCATAATGCTATTTTGGAAAACAAATGAGAGTGGCAGTTGATACGACCTGAATCGGTGGTCGCGTGGCGTACGGGTCACTCTCATGTTAAGACCGGGTCGCCGGTAAAGGATACATCGGGCTTCAAATCCCGTTAAGATCTACTGAAGTTTGTTTTTATTATAAATGGTTTCATGAAATTTATTCTAAATGGTTTTATGAAATTTAGTGATAATATATTCTAAAATTCTACCTTCCTTAATACCCATTCCACTAGCGTGATTAATGTATTAGTATAACCCAAATGGGTACAAGACATGATGAAAAAAATAATTTCATATCACTTTAAAATGTATATTTATTTAGTAACTTATACAACAATAATGGTACATTTGAGAATATCACAAATGTACTCATAAATATATACACATGAAGAGTATCGCCCATATCCATCGCTGGTCAGATATAGGATTTACAACGCACTATATCTTCTGGTAGGCTAAAGCTAGGACATGTTACTTTCATTGATTTGTCTCACTCCCACTTATGGTTCTAACAAATATGAGAGTGGCAGAGCTATGAACGATACTAGTAATAACATTCGATATACAGCCAGTCCGTGTGATTAGATGAGTGAAGGTGTCGCTTGTAGGGTCATTTGGTGAATGCAGTTCGGTGGTCTTGGCAGACTGATGTGTAATAGAACCTTCTGGCTCGGCGAGGAAATCAACGGTAAACTACCTCACTCCTCATTTCCCTAGTACGCCTCTTCAGTGCGTCCTAAGCTTTACAGCTGACGGTGAAACTGTTGAGGAATCCAACCAACCTTCGGGCTGAGTATCATACATACAAGAGTATCATATTGAATTTATATAAAAAAAAGTCCTCTAGAGGTTTTTTTCGACCGTAACATTGTGTAGTCCTATACTTCACAAGGCTAAAAGCTGTACCTAAGAGGAGCAGTGCCCCAATGACACCCCTCTAACGCAACCGATACTTAGTCCACTGTGGCACCGAGTGTGTCCCCCGTGCGTGTGACATGGTGACCTATGTCATCATTGTAATTGCTACTCCGGAGACTGAGACAATCCTTCAATTCTTCCACTCCATTGTAGCGGAGCGTCTGGCAGCATTGTTAATTATTACATCATTTCATCACGTCCTCGCCGGTTAGCAAGCGCGTCTCACCACGAATCCTACCTACTTTTGTCGACCGGTTTTTATTCAATCATTTTTATCAGTAGGACGCATTAGTGGCAGAGTTGTCCTGGACAAGGACATAGAAAGATGGGGGTTGGGGGATCCTAGACACCCCCTGGAAATTGTTTGACCTCCCAGCCCCTTGGAATTTATAGACTGCTCAAAAGGGTTGGGGGGAGGGGGGAGGCTCCATATACGTATAAAAAGTTAAACAAGGTATGGGCTATCAGTATAGCCTATTATTAAATATTCGACACACAAAACATTTGAATATAATACAAGATTGTCATGTGAAGAATATCAAACTCTATTTATTTTAGCACGGCTTCTTACTACCTGTTAAGGTTATACTCATATAACAAAACATTGTATTAATCACAACTTGTAAATGTGTGGAATGCCAGGCCTTCACCGTGGTTTGGATCCCACGTTAAACTGTAGGTCCTTTCCATTTCATCTCACAATCACCCTACCATTACACATTAGCGTAAGTGGTATAAGCCCGAATGGGTAGTAAGACGCGGTGCTAATAATAATATACTCATATATGTACAAACTACGCAAATGAGCTAGGAATAGTAAAGGTTGAAATTATAGGAAGTGTATCCGTATTTGTGTGAAGGTAGGGTGGGAAACCATTAAGGAAAAACTACCCTTAATACACCCAACTGAGATTCGAACCCCGATCCTTCAGTCATTTACAGTCTAGTTTTTTGCGAGAGTGACACCTTAGCGTATGCAGCTGCCGAAGCGGGTATTAAACTTTATTTAACCTTATTATTTGTAAAAATTAATAGTCACTGTTATTTTGTATATTTAACATATATACGGTCTACAAATACCTACACACAAACATATATATATATATATATATATATATATATATATATATATATATATATATATATCTTTAGTTCTCCATCCTTTCGTCTCAGAATAAACTCACTACACCTCGTTCTGCTGACTTAACATAATTTCCAGAAAGTATTCATAGGCCCTACATTTGAGAATAAGAAAGTAATTAAAATATTGGAATAAATGTTTCGGAACCTGAGGTCAAGTATGACGGGCGTTAATCTTATTTGACCTAACAATTGAGTATTTTCTTTTTCTTGTTCTTTCAATTCTTTCTCTCCAGCGCGAGTGCAATATAAAAATAAAAGTTCAATTTCTTGACTTATAATAGCTATATTGTCTTTAGCGGTGACCCCAATGCAGTTGGAGAGGCTTACAGATGACCCGCGGCCGGCATAACGTTCATTTCTTGAGGGGAGGAGGGGTTAATAGGCTTTACTTTACTGTGTCCCTAGGGTCAATACTATCAGCCATTATCAGTCTCGTATATTTTCTTTCAACTCAACTGGTGGGTCAGTCTGGGATGATGTTTGCGTTTGTCGTCTATACTTTTATGAGAGGCAATCATGGAGCTTAAGTTGTTTTTATAAAACTCTTTTTTAACTATGTCACTTTTGCTTTGTTTACGATTATCTATTTAATATGTTTAACTCAAGTTAACAAATCGAGAAGGGCAAATGTTTAAAGAAATGTATTCATATCTATATTAACAAAGGATAAATAAAGTATATTTTGGATGTTTAAAAAAAATATTTAACTTAAATATATTAATCATGATCATTTTTAGGCAACAACGAAAATACGAGTATTAGCCTCACTTATAGTCAAATTCATTGAAGAGCTATGTACTATTAACGCTGATATGAATTACTGTGAGGTCAAAAAATTTAGTATTCGTGGGGGACAAAATCAAATTAATTAATTATGTGAGACTGAGTTCACTAAAAGTGCGGTCGCATGAGCTAACGACTTACTGGGGATTAAGCTACTGTTAAAATAAATTTACTTAAAGCATTCTTGATTCTGACCTGCTTTGGTTGGCCGCGTGGTCTAAGATGCCACTCTGATGTTAGGCTAGACTGCTGATTACAGGGTGATTGGGGTTCGAATCCTTGACGTGCGTACTTAGGTTTTTTTCAAAATGTTTTCTACTCTCCGCGCAAATGCGGGCACACTTAATCTAAATTAAACCTTCCTCATCCCAAACTCATTAACTTAATTAGTATGTGTGCGTGCTAAAAAAAAAATCTGGATTCTTCTCAGAAATCCCGGTCAGAGTCCCGGTCGGATGCACTGAAGGTGCCAGTGGGTTTATCTATTAATGGCTTATCATGTGAATTTCCTTAAAATATCACCTTGCTCATCCTATATTCTTATATGAAACTATTCTTAAGCTACGGTTAACCCAAATGAACACTAAGATCCATAGCCAACAATAATTCAAAACTCAAACAAAAGTTTTAATTAGGTAAGGCCCGTGTTAAAATGTTATCAAAAACAATATAATTATAAAGGCTTAAAAATCTAACTACAAGGCTGGGAGAGGATTTTAAGAGGTTATCTCAAGGCCGATTGAATAGGTAATTAGATATCAGCTTAAGCTTAAACAAACAACTTATCGAAGTTTGGTTGTATTCATTATTTATTTGATTGCGGCGAAACTGGGAAAATTTAATGAATTTTTAAATTTAAATATTTTTTAAATTTTTTGTTGTTTTTACTTAAAGAATGATAAAATTATTTACTCCTCTCAAATAGACTATTAAAAAAAAAAGTAGAATACAGAAAGCTACACCAGAATGCGACGCGTAGTTCGAACTTTATTACCTACTTAAACTAGGTGATACCACAAACTCTTAAATTTTAAATTAAAATAGTGTTCCATAGGACTAGTTTATTCTGATCTCACAAATTGAATAGACATCCAATTTTATATAATTATTTATACATATATTTATTTATTTATTGCTGACATGACAGCAAGAAATAGAATTTAGAACGGTAAGAAAAAATGGTTGCCCCTTTTGGCATTAATGCGTAAGATAATCGCATGTATATAATAATTATATATACATATATTTGTCTGCATCGCACTTTAATACTTGTTTAGGTGATCCGCATATGGTGTAGGAATGATAATGATAGAATTGAGAGGAAATGTACCTGGATTTGTGAGGAAGAAGAGTGAATAAATATTTTGGAAAAAAATAGGCCAAGATTTGTCTCCCCGACCTCCCTGTTACCGACAATCCAACCTATAAATCCTTGTATAGATTATACTTAGTTTTTAATAATTTCTTGTACCATTAGTTATATTATGTAGGAAAGATTATTTAAAAGATGCACCTGCTAGATATGTTGAGACGAATTCCACATTCCACAGTTAGTTTGGCTATGTGTATGCACGCCAACTCCTTTGAAAGGGTTTAGAACAAAGAATGCAGTCATTAAGTAAATCAAGACATGGATAGTGTAATCTTCTTCTACCGTTATTATTAATTTATTTTACTTTATACATTAATGGCTGTCACAATTATTATTTTTAAATTATCTGTCATTTATCTTTTTTTTTTCTTATCAAGGATTGATTAAGCGACTTCCACAACATTTTTTATTGCTATGTATACAGCATAATACCACCCATCCAGGCTATCCGCATATTTATACCAAGTATATAATGGGGTGCGGATAAGTAAACTGTAACTTAAAGGAAATGTACCCCCATTTTCTTGAAAGGAGAGGGGTAAACCATTTAGGAAAAACACCTCAATCTACCCAGCCAATAATCCTACCTTCCAGTTACCGTCAAACCAGACCAGACGAGACTGACGCTAAAGTCTATGTGTCCACTGATGTGAATACCACTTTAACACTTTTTTTTCAAATAGTGTATAATAAGTTCTGGTATTAAAATATCTCTTAAAAAGGTTCCAATGAAATATTCTCTTAGAATGTATTACAGAAAGCATTTAGTCAAACTTGCAAAATTTGGAAACCCACCGAGAGCCAAATTTGGGTATTCTGATAACGTGTGTGTAATTTTCACACCAGCATGATATAGTGAGATGAAAGTTTATTTTACCAACTAGGTCTACGTATCGCAATACATAAATAATGTAGGAGACATTTTGTACATTTATTTTTATCTGTGTACTCTTCAACCTTTTATGGCAACGAACTATTTTTAAATGTATAATTAAGTTTTGTGGTCATCCTACAATTTTCATAACTGGCCATCTTAAATTTTCGACCAGCCACCCTCCCCCTTGTAAGAGATCGTAAGATTTTCCGTCACACTCATACCACTTAGGTAATTTCTTACATTTAGTTAATTAATCGGTAATTATTTTAATCGTTTGATTATTTTTAGGAATAAGGATTGATAATAAATAGAGTGATATTAAATTTTATAATACTTTATTTGAAGAAATAAAATTAAATATAAGTGAAATTTTATAATTAATATTGTCATTTTCTGACGATTTTTTTTTTAAATTGGTATCGCCATAAACATTGATAAAAATATTACATAAAATGGATTCTGACCCCCTCCCACTCCTCGTAAGAAAACACTGAGAATCCCCTCTCCCGGTAAACCCTTACGTAATTTAAGGACGACTACTAATGAATAAGGTAGATAGGTAAAACAATATTAAATTTGTCGTTTATGGGAAGGGAAATGCCTATAAAACACCCAGCTCACTCAGCCATTATATATTTTGAAGTTTATAAATAGGTTTACCCTACTGTCCCATGAAAGCTTGACTTTCTTGTTTCAGCTTCAAAAAGTCTCTTCGGTATCTTTCTCGAGCTTAGCTAGCAATTTTCTGAATAATAAACAATATATTCATACGTTGCTTCGGGGTGACTTAAGTATATTTTGAAACTGTATATGATTACCTAATTTTGATCGGATTAAATACAAAACTTGGATGGTAGCATCCACCACATTTTTAAAGGTTTTAATGCACAATCATTCCTGTTGTCTAGTGCCTACCCGCCTCACCTCCTTCCTGCATTTTAATCATATTTTTACTTGTAATTACTTTAAATATTAGTTAATTACATTGACGTAAATGTCAATTTACGCTATTATTTTGTTGTATTTGTTTATGTAAACCTCTCAAATATTAAATAATTCTGATGACGTTTCGCCTGAATTTCATCATCCATTTTGAAATCAATTTAAAATTGAGGAAAAAACTTAAGTACTTTTTTTTTTAAATAATTTTGGCTTGTAATGTCCATATGGAATTTGGGTCAAATATATTAAATTGCTGGTTTAATATGAGAAAGGTAGCAGATTAAACCACATACAGCATTATAAGTTCTCACAAAAATCTACAGTCAAATGCGTTTTTTTTTTTAATATAAAAATAAATTCCATGAAGTTGACATGGCAAATAATGACGCCCTGTCTGCATTTGGCAAAGTTCCAGGTTATTCTGCTTAATCCATTTGACTAATCTGTACAGTGTAACCGTGATTAACCTTTTAGCGGTGTCACGACACACAACATACTCAACTCTTTCTTTATTTCGAGTGATTCATGAGACAAAGAAACCTCAACATATTCTGGACCATGTCGAGTTTTTTCTTGAGTTTTTCAAGTTAATCTTAAACTCAGACGTAATTTAATGTCAATATCGTTGAGGAATATTAAATATTAGAGATGTATCAAGCGGGGGGATAATGGTTAAGTATAAGTAGTTATATAATAGTTTTTTTATATATAAATGGGAATTCCAAGTGCAAATAACCCAAATATGCAAAGTTCCCGAAGAAAATATATAAAATAACACAAATATACCAAGGCTATTTTCGAGAGCAAAAGTAATCATAACTAAATATAATTTAGTTTCACGAACAAAAGCTATGAAATATTACTATGATATTTGATTAATATGCTTCCTCGTTAATATATTTTCCAATAATTTTTTTTCCATAGTTCTGCAGTGTAACTGTGTTTTTTATTATACACTGTTTTACATTTATTGAAAGTTACAAATAGTATTTCTTTGTATCGTTTTATATTCCTCCTATTATTTAGATCTTGTTTAGTTCATGAAATAAGATGACTTTTTTATGCTTTTAACTTTATTCTCTTCAGTTGTATTGTTTTTTATGTCTATTGTTCCTACATCCGTCCTTAATTCTGTAAATTTCCCACGTCTTCTGTAATAGTTTCAATACTGCTGAAGAAGAATGAACGAGGATATGACGCTGTTATTTAAAAGCTGTATTATTTTGTTTCACTGTAGGGTGTAGTATATTTTACTGCTGACATCAATCAATCATTTTATTTTCCTCTTCGAAACACTTTAAAATTCTTTACTATTCCACTTTGAGGCTATTCTTTGTTGTCATTTACTCTATTTTTAGTAATGTATTTGTCTTTAGCCCCCTTTTGTAATGTATTTTCTATTCTTTTCAGCCCCGTACATTACACCTGGCCTCCCTTGTTTCGGCTATTTTTATCTTTGTTTTGTTTTGTTTTCCTTCTTCTATCCTAGTTACTCTCTGCCACTTCTTCTCCCCCGAGTTTATCCCCCTGCTATTTAGTTCGATCACGTTCTTGTTTCTACTGGCCCATGTATTAGGGACCCTGGGACGTCCCAGTAAATCACGTAGTGGGTAGGTCGGTCTGTTTGGCCCGCGCCGCGCAGTTACCAGGCGTCGCACTGTCACCACACCACCACACTTGTTAACGCCGCTAAGTGCCCCGACAACCGGCCAGCATGTGCTGCGAATTAACTCCCACCCCCTCTGGCTACATCTTGGGGCCGAGACAAGCTGTGCAGAGGAACCTTCTCAGCGCGTCTTACTTATCCACATTTTGTTATAATGTAGGAAGGTATGAGAAAAGTAGAATTTAGAATAAATGTATTCGTAATTTCTTGGACCGAGAATGGGAAACCACTTAGGAGAAACTACTCTCAATACACTCGACTGTAATTTGAGACCCAACCTCCCCGTCACATAAAAACTAGACTAGATTAACCTAACATCTCTACCACGTGCCCACCGATTCGGGTTAAAATAGTTTATAGCTTTTAAAATGTTTTAATAATTAATCGTAAATTAAATATGGCTACAAACACATAGTTTGTAATGCACAACAGAACATCAAAGTTGTCAAATCTATTGAGACCCAACAACATAATTTAAACTATAATATTACTCCTAAAACTATACAACCCACCTCACTGCCGAGATATTTACTAATTAAATATAAGGGTCAACTTGTATTCAAATATTAAATAACTTCGTTACTACCACCCGGAATGGAACCAAGACCCACAAAACCTGTGGCCGATCAATTGCACCACCTAGTGACAGGAACTGGGGGTTATAATATTGATACTCGAGCCACAAGGTCATTATTAACATACTTAGGTGTCAATACCGGCTTTCAGCAACTTTAAATATATTTTATAAAAGTACAGCATTAGAGATTAAATTTAAAATGCACTAGCGTTCGATCATCACACCTTGCTAGAGATCGATCTCTGATATCCTTACTTGAAGTAAAATATGCTTTCGCACACCTAACGTTGCTGGTTTAATGGATAGCAATTTCTGGTATAAAATTGAAATTACTTCATTACCATTTAACTTTAGCCAGATCAAAAAAAAGTATATTTTATTTCAATTGCTTGCGGTGGGTATCAGCCTTTATTTTATCACTGTGAAAGAGGGAAGTCCCAATTCCGCCAATTAAATATTTCTAGCCGCGCCAAGAAACGAAACCGGGACCGTTGGCTCTTGGGGAATGCGCCACCGACTGAGCTATGATGGACACTATTATACAAACGTTATATTATAATATTGCAGATTATGGTGAAATATTTCATTTAAAAGTGTAAGATTCACAGGAGAGGTCTTTTATAAAAAGTACACGAATTTTTTGTTCCAAAAGTTATTACATTATTAGTGTTATTTTATGAATAGTGATAATATCGCTCAAAATTGTCAGCTGCAGATCACGTGACTTGACGCACGGCTACTTGAATGTAAATCTAGTAAATTTTCTAGCTGTTAGATAAGGGCCTTTCATTGAAAATTGAACTGTATATCTTCGCTCTTTTGCACCATCTTCTCGTGAACCCTCTATACGAAGTCCAAACAGACTTTAACTTTGTTTTCTCGCGCTGATAAATTGAGTTTCGGGAATGTGGCTTTAAGTCTGTAACTTAATGTAACGTGTGCTGATTTCTTTTACACTGAGATCTGTTTATTCAAGAATGATTTGTTATAACTATTTATTTTTGCATGGTTCGAGAAACAGAGTTTCATTCTATTTCGATGTTAAATACGAAACAAAATGTTGCCTGTAAAACTCTTTAAGAATTTGTTTAGTAGAAAGAAGAAAATTAATTAAAGTATAACACAATAAAACATGGTCAACCACCACACGCGATTTGGAACAGGAAATTTAGTCTTTTCTTGGTTAAGTTGGTTATTTTGATTGACAATATTGAGTTTAATTTTCTTTAAGCTTTCATTGGTGAGCACGCAGACTAAAATAATGTGAATTTGGCTCATAAAGTAGACCTATAATTTGCCAATGATGGCGAAGTAGGGGTAGAATACTGGCTGGGTGTGATGTTTGATATAAACTCGTTAGTAATTTTTTTTATATTAATATGGACAGCCATAACTGGTGTACAAAAGTAAATAATATAGTAAGTAAAAGTAAAATACTTATAAAAAATTAATCTTTTAATTACATTTATTTTTATATGTAGTACTTCTATGAACTTTTTATGTAACTAAGGAAATAACATTTTAAGATTTTGTAAAAGTTTTGTTTTATTAAATATTAAGAGTCGACTATGGTTTTAAGCTTGTTTTTAAAACCTTTATTTTTAGCACCACGTCTTACTCCCTTTTCAGGTAATATGCACATGTACTAATTACTCTAATGAGTTAGGGATAACGAAGGTTGGTATTTAAAGTAGGTGCACCCGCATTTGCATGGAAGGAGGGTTAAAAAGCAATCTAGGAAAAAACACCGGGACTTGAACCCAGATCTCCCTGTCGTCGGCAGTTTAGTCTATTGTGAGATTGACGCCTTAGACCATGCGGCCACTTAGCAGGTTTCAAGCTTGTTAAATATTTGTAATTAATTTGTGTACAACCTGACCGCCGCCACAGTAACTACGCGTAAAAAGGCGCCAGTCTCAAATTGTTTATTTTACCGGTGACGTGGAACTAGGGTTTGAGTCCCAGATAGGTATACAATGAGGGTTTTTTCCTACATGAATATCCACTTTATCTCTTTAAATTATATCCTCCATTCCATGTTCAATGATCTAAGAGACCGCGCAGTTGTCTTTAAAAAAAACTGTAGCGCACTTTGTGTGTAACTCCTACTTACTTATTTGGCGTCGATGCATCTTGTAATTTTAAATATACACGGCGTTAAAATGTGGTTTAGCAAAGACAGGAAACAGCCAACCCCACAGAGATGCCTGGGAGCTTATTCACACTTCGTGTTATTCTAAGTCTATGTAAATACACTTTCCAATACTAATTGATTTTAAAAAAATTGTTCGTAAACTCTGTCCCGGCACAGATTTATCTGATTGCCAAACCCTTCCTTCACCTCTGACAAGACGTGTATTAATCACAACTTGTGAATGTGGGAATGCCAGGTCTCCACCGTGGTTCGGATTCCACGTTAAACTGTAGGTCCTCCATTTCATCTCACAAACACCCTACCATTACACATTAGCGTAAGTGCGTATAACCCAAACGGGTAGTAAGACGCGGTGCTAATATATAATAATTGTTCGTAAACTTGTTTCATTTAAACGACTGTTCGCATATAGTAGTTTATAAGAAAAAAACGAACGTGGGACGTATTAATCCACCCAAAATAAATAAAGGGAAACGAATCTCCACTATAATCTAAGATTCTCGGAAAGTTTAGCAAGTCAATCAATTTAACTTGTCACCTGCTTCGGTGGTCACATGGTCTAAGGCGTTATTCTTGCTAAAGACTATACCACTGATTACAAGGAGATTGGGATTCGAATCACGGTCGGCTGTTCTGAGGTGTTTTCCTAAATGGGTTTCTAATCTCCCTCTACGCAAATGCGGGTACATTTATCTAAATTCAACCTTCCTCATCTCTAACTCATTAGAGTAATTAGTACGTATGTGTACAACCTGAATAGGTAGTAAACCGCAGTGCTGAAAAACCAATTTTTTGCCTCTGTTGGTAGTTGCACGTGATGGGGAGGTCAGGGTTCGAATCCTGGTGGTGTTTACTAAATTATTTCCCACTCCCCCTACGCCTAATACGTATACATTTCCTCTAGATTCTACGTAAGACATCCATTCTTGATTAGTGTGAATATGCAGACGACCCGAGTGGTTAGGAAGATGTGGTGTGCAATACAAAAATAGTTTGTCTTTCAGCGTGCTTTATATATTTTAGAATACAAAATGTTTCCCTCTATTTTTTTAGAATAGATTTCCTAGGTTTGGGATTTGACTAGTAGAATTATAACTTTTACTACAAATATATTATATTTCACTGTGGCTTTATACCTGGTTTCAGTCACTTAGATCCTTATCATATTATTTTGAGTTAAAACATTTATGCCAAAACTTGGTTTCTTAGTCGGTTAATTATTTGTACTTGTGCCACAGATTATATGTAATTCAAAGTTTGGTTCATTTTATTTTATTTTTGTAACCTTCTTAAATGTTGACTAGTGCCAAGAAACATCATTGTACTTGATGTCATATAAATAGCAAACAGACCCCCTCTCTATCCCCCTCCCCCCGCTTCCTTTTTGCTCTCTTTCACTGACCCAGCCCATCTCACGCAGACAAGCATAATCTTGGGATCGGTTTGGCACTCTGAATGTATAGTCTGTTTCACATCCTCGCATTTATTATGTTATACATACAAACATGTTGGTTAGATAAAACTGCCGTTGAACTACGCATTTTCGTATAAAATGTACACAGGCATGTTTAATAATCCAAGTAACTTGGAGGATAGCCCGCTTCGATGATCGAATGTTCTGCTCAAGGTGTCACTCACGCAATAGACTGAACTGCGTTGACGGAGATATCGGGGTTCGTATCCCGGTTGGGTGTACTGAGGGTGTATTTCCCTAAATTACTTTTCACTTTCCCTCTACGCAGATGAGGATATACTTACCCTATATGCAACCCTACAGATCTCTAGCACATTAGCATAACACGAATGGGTATTAAGACTAAAAAAATAATCAGGGATATTAATTATCTGCCTTGGGGAACATGAAGGTTCATGGCTACAAGATCATGGGCTCACCTTTCCAACCACTAACCTTACATCCAACCTCCTTCACATCTATGTTCACATTATCCTTCCATCAGAATCAGGGATACTAGTAATCAAAACTTAAAAAATAAGTGGTATGGTCCAACGCAATCTTAAAATAGAGAGAGACCTTACTAAAAACTAGTAAGATTTGTGAAATGAAATAATATACATTGTTGCAGAAACACACTAACAGAGTCTTAGTTAAATGAAATAATGTACAGTGTTATAGAAACATTGGGTAAAGAGCATAGCAATCAATTTCACATTTCAAAGAACTCCATAAAAATATATATGTTTGCTTATAGCTCAGAAATGATTGGTTTTTTTAAAATATATTTCAAACAAAATAGTTTTATATTTATTAGTATTACATCTTTACAATGATAAGATATTTCATATCTCAAATAGTTGTGGGTGTGTGATCAAAACTAGTAATTTTTGCTCAGGTATATTACCCATCAAAGTCATTTTCGTGGAAAAATGAAAATTGCCAATTTGTTTGTAATTTATCGGTGTAATACAAAATTTAATCAGAATTGTTTGAGCGGATTTTGAGAAATTCGATTTTTCTCTTTTTTTCTTCTAGTAAACTACCCTTAATTTTAGGGTTGGATAGGCCTATCTAAATACAAAATTGGGAGGGTCCTATGAAAACCCTAGAAACCAAGTTTTGGCCCGATAGGTAAAATGGTTTCGGCTTTAGCTCGGAATACAGACAGACGTCATCGCAAAAACCATTCTTTCAGTTTCACAGGGGCTCAGGAAAGACCAAAATCTCGAGTTCTATTGTTTTTACGCTCACCATACTTCTCTATTATATTATTATTATTATTATTATTATTATTATTATTATTATTATTATATACATATTATATTATTAGCACCGCGTCTTACTACCCGTTCGGGTTATACGTACTTACGCTAATTTGTAATGGTAGTGTGATTGTGAGTTGAAATGGAGGATCTACAGTTTAACGTGGAATCCGAACCACGGTGGAGGCCTGGCATTCCACACATTCACAAGATGTCTTGTCAGAGATGAAGGAAAGGTTTGGTAATCAGATAAATCTGTGCCGGGACCGAGTATTGAACTCCGGTCCCCCAACACAGAAGTCCGACACCTTACCCATAGACCACCAGGTCACCTATGCACTTCTCTATTCGATGGTTCAATTGAACATAATAAATATTAATCTGCTGACAGGAAACTATATTTATATTTGAAACTATTATTAGGGAAAAAAAAGTAGAGTTTAGTTCCTTGCTCCGCGTTTTACTACTCTTCTCGGCAATCCGCATATTTACACTAATAGATTAGGGATTAAGAGGGTAGAATTGAGAGGAAACGTACCCACATCTATGTTAAGGAAGGATGGGAAATCATTAATAAAACATTAATAAACCAGGCCAGGATTTGAACCCTGATCTCCCCATCACAGGCACACCAAAAACCAGACAAAATTAGACTTACGCCTTTGAACGCATGCCTAAGGACGATTTAATGGGTTACACTAGGACACATTATGATTGGCTGGTGTATGGCAGACACGTGGTGCGCCTCGATTAAAAATGCTTCCGAGGATAGCGGTTGGGGACTTCCAGATGAAAGCGTTGTGAGATACAGGAAGCCGGGATTTAGCTGTGACCTTGGAGGTATCAGGTTTTACTAAACCTTGTGTCTGAAATAAACAATAACCCGGTGGTGGTGACGTGATCAAAAGCGTCAGTTTCTTCTCGTATGGTTCGATAGTGATTAGGTTGTAGTTCGAATACTGTCTTGGTAAACTGAGTCTTTTCTCCTCTTTAATAACCCGAACGGGTAGTAAGACGCGGTGCTAATAATAATTCTCCTCTTTAAATGCTTCCCGGTGACCTGGTGGTCTAGGGGTAAGGTGTCAGACTTCTGTGCTGGGGTCCGGAGTTCAATCCTCGGTCCCGGCAGAGATTTATCTGATTACCAAACCCTTCCTTCACCTCTGACAAGACATCTTGTGAATGTGGGGAATGCCAGGCCGCCACCGTGGTTCGGATTCCACGTTAAACTGTAGGTCCTTCATTTCATCTCACAATCACCCTACCATTACACATTAGCGTAAGTGTGTATAACCCGAACGGGTAGTAAGACGCGGTGCTAATAATAATAATATAATAATAATAATAATAATAATAATAATAATAATAATAATAATAATAATAATAATAATAATGCTTCCACCCTCTATCCCTACTCCCTACAAAATACTACCTTACTTTTGTCCCTACTCCATGGTTATAAACATGCGTATGGGTAGTAGGATGCACTTCATGAAAAAATATGAACAAAAATAATAGAAATGGTAAAAAGCTTGACAAGATTTTCGGTATACCTGACCTTAAAAATGTCTTCCTCTCACATAAACGTTAGAATAACACACGTGTTCATTGAAAGTGACTGAAAACGCACTGCTTTCTTACGGACCATCGGTCATATTTCATGAATGTTTCTGTACTTACGAGACTTTATTACTTCATAGAGTTTCATATTTGATCTCTTGTTATGGTAGGCATTTATTTTCAATGGTCACGTTACATTGTTTCTCCCTAATCACCGACCTCGTCAACGCTGATAGATATTTATTTC
Source organism: Timema cristinae (assembly GCA_039000515.1). Taxonomy (NCBI): domain Eukaryota; kingdom Metazoa; phylum Arthropoda; class Insecta; order Phasmatodea; family Timematidae; genus Timema; species Timema cristinae. The sequence continues at coordinate 34,872,373 of JBCFYV010000935.1, read as the reverse complement.
TACAGTCCAATTTTCGTATGAAGAGCCTTATCTGAAAGGTAGAAACGTTATTAGAACCACTTTCACGTATTCATACTTAAGAAAATGTTATCTGCATCTGTCACCTTTGTTAGATATCAATACCTCTAAGAATATAACACCAAAAAAAATTAGATATATTATCATTATCTATAAAATAACACTAAAAATTTAGTAAAACGTTAACAACATTGACTGAAAGAATATGTTTATATTTTCTAAGAGGCTTTTCCTTTCAAAATGGGACTTTAATTGGTAATTTATTCTAGGGTCTGTGATTCTAATGTATGGGAACTGCCAACGCAATCTTAAAGACATTCTCAAAATATTAAATGAACAAAAATAAGGATCTCCATTTACATATTGCTCAGTGTGTACATGGGCCTTCTATCTCTTCTTTCTCTTCTTGCTATCTGTGGATTCCTTTCAGTCTTTTTAATTCAATTACCTCTTTGGCTTTCTTTGAGAGGCTTCCATTCCATGACTTGCTTATACAGCAGTGGTTGAAGATTTCATACTCAATTTCGCCCCCTTTGTTTTAACAGCAAATCTAGTTTTACGGAACTTTGCATCTTGTTGGTTTATGCGGCTCATGATGTTTGTTTTGATTTCCTTTTGGTTTTTGTGAATGTGGGACGGGGTATTTGATAGCGACGTTTGATTATCTATTGTGTTGGTGGGAATTTGTTGAATTACTAGGCCCTACTTTAAACGCGAGTGTTATTATCACGTGGCAAATATCCCATGTATACAGATGCCCGACCTTGTTAGCCGTTGATTATTGGAAGCAAACTACACCCTGATTTTCGTTGGAAGAACAATAGAGAAAATTCAAACATATTTATTTGCAGCCATCATTGATAACATTTTCTTATATTATTTGTGTTATTTGATAGGCATTGATAATATCTATCAAAAGTAACATTTGCAGATGACATGACTTTATGTATGAATATATTAACATTGTTTTAGTAACTTTAGTAACTAACTTCTACTGTTCTTCCTACCAAAATCATACTATACAAATCTTAAGGTCATTCGGCTATAAACATTTTATTTTAATATTTTAACACGTGTATAGTTATAAGCTATAAATACTGATTTATGGATTTCAAATCATCATAGTTCACGAGTTATAGGGGGTCATACTTGCTATTTTATGTTCTAAATAGATTCGAGAATCATTCAAATTTCATAAGTTTTTAGATAAGGATCACTTTAAATGGTAGCTTCTAGAGGAGTTTAATTTTTTTTAATTCAACGTAATTACTATTCATAATATATTTTAGAAACATCCAATTTTAAAAAATTTGCCAAAGGAGGACCACCCCAGTTTTTTTCAAGCATTCAAATAAAAAAAATTGTTATGACTACTCCATATTGATAATAAAAATAATCTAATTTTCACACCTTTTTTTTGTAGGGCAGGGTGGTGGGATGGGGGGTAGGGATGGTGGTGGAAGGTAAGTCTATAAAAAAAACTTTTTTTTTGCTTTGTCTTCCCTACACAAATAAGATTCAACGCCACTGGATTGTTAGCTGTAGATAATATCTTCAAAACAAAATTAAATTATTTTGTTTTCTTTCTCGTGCGGGTTTGTAGGAGCTCCTTTTTTTGTGGGGTTTCCGGGGTGATCGCCTCCCCTTAAATCCGGCATCGAATACTTGTCGCCTATTCAACCTTAAATGTTTGATTTGCATTTTAGCTTACAATTTGTTTTAAGACAATAAAAATTAATGTTTTGTGTTTTGCTCTAGTTTTTACATTACGTTGTGAATACTGATCACACAGTTTATTTGCGTTAATTTAACGTTTCGTTAAGCTAACTTTACGTTAAGGAAACGTTAAGTTGATCGTGATCCCAACATATTCTCAGTCTCGAAGACGGGCGACAGCCTGGAGTGATACCGGTTGGATTGTTTACTATATGAAACGTAAGATAAACTAAAATCTTCGCCTGGAATGTGTCCAGAGAAACGTCCGCTTCTGTCAAACACGTCCGTCGTTTCAATTTGTCACCAGACCAAGTCGGCGATCGTGCGCGAGCCGGTCACGCATAATTTGATACACCGTTTAATAAGATGCTCCCGCTGATTAAGAGACTGGAGAGAGTAATCAATCATGAAGGGTGTGATCGGGAGGGACGCCCAACTTGGGACGCGTCAGCGTCGTCACGCCAGCTTTGGACGCTTCCATCTCGTGTAGAAGAAACTTTTGGCAACTCCTGCGGTGGGTGGGTGAGCTTTCACATTCAGTACAGAGCATTACTTAAAGTGTTATATATTCTCTAGCGCCACGCTATATATTAGCTGTTTGTCTTTCCAATTCTATGAAAATATTACAACCAAACCTCTGACCATCAATTTACCACTGGTTGAACTAAACGAAATTAATCTAACTTTGAAATCTCATTGGACTTATTATTCTCGTTTCAGTTTGCAAATATTCTATTTACTAAGATAAGTTCCTCACTGATGGTCACTTGGTCTAAGTAGTAATGATCGCATTCTAATAGACTATATGGCCGATGACGGTGAGGCTGAGGCTTGAATCTCGGTCAAGTACTCTGAGGAGTGGGGTTTCCATATTTGATTCATCATAGTGGAATAGCCCACCACTCTCCGCGCTAATGAGAGTGCATTTACTCTAGACTACCCTCCCAATCACTACCCATTTAGATTAAGTCGTTAAATAATCTTGTTGTTAAACGTAATAAACAAAAATAAACTAAGCCAAGAAGTTGGACAAGCATACATTTGTTTATTACACATACAAATTGTTATTTTATTTGGGGGTTTGGACTGTCACAAATATGTTTCATAATTTTAAATTTTAAATATGAGTATATATTTACAATGGAATCGAGCACGGGACGTTTGGCTTTCCCCTCATTACCACTGAACCTACAGTATTCTGGTTCATCCTGTTTTTATTTACCGTTCACTCTTTATTTTAAAATTATAATTTATAATTTTAGAGAATTTACACGCCAAAAAATGTATCTACCTGATTTGATTCCACGTGTCTAAGCATCGTTTTTAAAATTATTTTTAAAACAATGCTGAACTAATTTTGAAAATATTATCTAGGGATTTTATGATCTCTTTTTAAGCCAAAGGTCATAATTTTTGGCACATGAATCACTCTAATACTAATAATTTGTAATCAATACATTATCGAAGTTTTAACCTAACTCCCATGGATCGTAGCTGTAGTGTCAAACGAATATTTGGCGCATTTATTTGCAAACCTTGAACAATAATACTTTCAGTGTAATTTTAATTTGTTACTTCAAACTTTCATTTAACACACATAATCTTAATTTTAATAATATGAATGGATACCAATTGATTTTATTTAGTTAGCTCATTAAATTAAATTAAATTAAAGTAGAAATTGTGTTGGTTAATACTATGTTATTCAGGTCATGGGTATTACGTTCGTAAATGTAAAACATCTTTAAAAGGACATGTCATTCGTGAAATTATGTTTGTTTTTTTATTTATTTCCATTTTTGATTGCACACAAACTCATCTTATTCGAAGTGTGGAGTGATAAAATAATGACGACCTTCACGGCAAACCGATAAAAGTAGTAATTTTGGGTGAAATTATCTCTACCTTACATGGCCGAGGCGACAGCGAGGCTATAAATTATAGTAACGCGAGACTTTCCGTGTCATGACCATGACGGTTTCATGGAGGGAGGTGGAAGGGCTTGTGACTGTTTTTTGTTGCGGTAAAAATTCGTTGTGATTGCGGTGACTGTGCTTGAACCGTTCACAGATGGCGTGTTGTAAATCTCGCCCCTACGTCACTAACCAATGAATTACTCGAGGACTTTGTCTCGTAGGTGTCTAGGAATTGTATTTATTATTATGTTACTTTGAACAATACATTTTATAACTCAACTCTAAAGCCGTTAGTAATGGATGTTGATCAGGCACCTGGCCTTGTGGGGGAAGGGGTCTGAAGTCTGAGTTTCTAGGAAATTTCAACTAATACTGCTACTTATTTACTTACTTTATAGCATTAGGAGCTCAAAAATGTATTGCCTTACTTACAAAAGTACGCCACCTACCCCTATCTTGAGCTATTTCTGTTCAGTCCATCTAATTACACACTCTCTCTAACGTTATCTTCCCATCTGCGTGTATGTCTTCCCAATGGTATCTTCCCATTAGATTTACCATTCAGTACCCTGAACATGGCTCTCTACTCTTCCTTTAACGCTACATTTCTTGCCCACCGTAATCTACGAGATTTGATTATCCTAACCATTCCATGTGATGGGTACAGGGTATGTAACTCATCATTATTTAAACTTCCCCAACATATTCATCCTCGTTTGGGCCAAATATCTTCTCAAGCAACTTGTTTTCGAACACCCTAAATGTATTTTCGTCATGTAAGTTAATAGGTCACGTTTCATAACTATAAAAAAAAAACTGTAATACTTTTGTTTTAAATATTCTGAGTTTCATATTACTAGATGTTAACAACGAATACTATAAAAATTAAAATTCACTTTTTGAAGACCAATAAATGAACTGATTCGTATATTATAATTTAATGAATTATTGTAGTGAATATAGTAAACGGTCGTCTTAGTCATACATTCTTCCAATGCACTGTGTGACCTCTATACTGATTGCTTTGATGTCACAAATTTTACGGTATGGCCTTGTTCATACTCTGAAACAGATTTTTAACAACATATAGTGAGTTTGTTCGGGATAATCTCCCCCCTATAACCAGCCACACCCTCACCTCTAGAAACTAAATTATAGACATAGTTGTAGAATTTCGATAAAAAGTAAATTTTTAGAAAGTACAAATAAGAGTCAACTTTGATAATATTTTAATATTTGATAGGTGTTTTTTTATAGGCATTAGTAATATATATCAAGATTGACAGTGGCAAATCACATGACCTGACTTATAAATACGTTATGTGACTTCGAACTTTAAGCTATAAATAATTTTGAACTAAAACTCCACACAAAACTTTTTTTTTGCTAATATAATTCCTAATTTTTTCAAAAAAATCTTTTTTTATCTTTTAAATCCCAATCACCAAATAAATTAAAAAGTTAATATATTGATGTTGTTAGAACATGAAATTAGCTTTTGCAGCTGTCTTCTTTTGAAAATTGGACTGTATATGCTAACATATCTCGACTCTTGAATACTACAGTAGTGTCCAAAATTATTTAGAATTTGTTCCAGTTATGACTGAATTCTAGCGCCGGGCTGGCTGGGCCTTTGTTACAAAAAGTGTGCTATTTGAGGTAAAGCTATTTTGTAAGTCATAGACCTTTGTTTGGAAAGTGCACGTCGAACACCTTAAAATTAACATATATATTTAATAATACATAGTGTGAAAGTACTTTTTTGCTTGGTGAAAGTTGAGTTTGTAATGGATAGTGTACTCGTTTTGCAACTCACAAAAACTACACAAAGCCTTTTTTTTTTCCTTCTTCATTAGTTGCTCAATTGCCATCCATTCATCTGCATCTGACGGGGATGACGCCATCGAGTTGTTTCATCAGAGTTTAATACTGATGCGAGACTAACATGACCGACCGAAAGATATATACATCTATGTTATGTGCTCGAAAATAGAAATGAGTTCACTTCGCAGCTGAGTCAACAAGAATTACATCAGTTTTCTTCACTTAATGTCGTCCTATTTATTGAATCTTTTGATGTCTCCTTTGATTCTTTTTATTGCTATATTAACATGAACTTTCTAAACACATGTTTAAAAAAAACATGACTTATGAACTATATTTCACTTAGGACAGTACCCTTAATATCACAAACCCCAGGTATAGAGTCTTGGAATTTGCTAATCAGATAACAAACCGAGTCCTTGTCTCAATAATAAAGATATTTATTTGTCAGCTACCAGCTACAAATTAACTTTTAACATTAATTTTTTTTAGTATCACTTTACTACCCGTTTAGTACATGCTCTTATATACTAACTACGCTCATGGTTTTAGGGATTAGGAAGGTAATATTTAGAGTGAGTGTACCCGCAGTTGCATGGAGGTGGAGATTTAATTCTTTTTAAAACCCCCCTCAATACGCCCGACCTTGATTCGAACCTCGATCTCACCCTCATCGGCAGTCTAGTATACTGTGAGAGTAGCGCCATAGACCATGCTGTCACCGCAATGGGTTAGCATTAAGTTATCTACAATGAAGAATAAATATAAAAATATGACTAAACGGGAAATATCAACTCAGGTTGTCACTCATCATGTACTCCGTTCAATCCCTCTGTCACCCGAGGCGAGTAGTTGGCTAACGCGCTAGTCGTGTTGAGCCCGACTGCTTAGGACGGGGAGATCGAGGTTCGAATCTCGGTCGGGTGAACTGGGGTGATTTTTTCCTAAATGGTTTTCCACTCTACCTCCACGCAAATGCGGGTTCACTTTCTTTAATTCAACCTTCCCAATTCCTAATTCACTAGCGTAATTAGTACTTAAGCGTATAACCCGAACGGTTAGTAAGACGTGGTGCTAAATAATAATAATAATAATAATAATCCCTCTGTCAACCTAGTGAGGATCCAAGCACGCCCGCCCGCGACAAAAGTTGATTTTTGATTGCGAGCTAAGAGGGGTCGTACAACGCGACACTTCAGGCAGTCCAGGTTGAAGGATGGATAACGTCACATCCTGACCCAGAAGGTTACACATGTTAGATTTGGATTACGAGGAACCCTTTTGTGTAGAATCGCCACCTGACAGTCGACATACGTTTCCTCCCCTTATCACCTCCTTTTGTACCCCTTACCTAAGATCCCCTCTATCCTCTGGGGCAACTACTGTAGTTAACACCCCCCCTAACCCCACCCGGGAGTGGTATTGTAAAACCACTCTTGGCGGAGATTCCATTCGAGGAAAGCTACTTTGTTAGCTCGTATGTTAAATATGATGTAAGAATAATTTATATATGCTTAAATCTTTAATCCTATTAAATTGCCTTTTGGGCTTTAATTCCAAAATAATACTTGTTAATAATATCTGGAATATTTCAATTAAAATTACTTTTTGGATTAATACTTTATTATTTATATCATATTCATTTTTTTACTTTCTTATATCAAGATAAAACCAAATCTTTGGATAATCAACTTTAAAAAAAATTATGTGTTTTCAAACTCTACGTTCAACCCAAGTATCTCTGTTGATTTAATCTAAGAGGTTGTGATGAGGAGAGTAGCTTAATATATGCATTAGCTTGGAGAGAGAATGAAAAAACGACAGCTATAAAACGTACGTGGTTAACCACAATCAAAGCACCCACCAAGGATTCGAACCTTGACCTTGCTGTTAACGGTGACTCAATACAATGAGAGTAAATCAATCGCCTTTGTCTGCTTGGTCACCTATACGATGGTTTAAAAAAATTCATTAGATAAAAACGATAATCACTCTAAGGCTTTTTTAAAATAAATAATTGAGACAGAATGTCTTGCACGATAGTGACAGGACAAGGTAGTACTGTAATGAGATTGTTCCTTCGTTGGCGAAAACTCATGAAAAGCGTCGCATCACAATGTTTCTTTCAACACATTCCAACAACCCTTGGATCATTTTGTGTTCCCCTTCCCACTAAACCTTTGGACATGGGCTCCGTAGAGGACTCCAAGACCCCCAACTGGGTTTGTTTCCACTCATTAGATGTAATTAATCATCGCTCGGGGAGAGAGCAGGTGTCTTAATAAATGATAGATGTGTTGGAACTGGCGCTCACACATAGGAGCGCGTATTGGGGTCTCGTGTCTGATTCGAGTAACTACAATCCCAGCATGGCTTTCTTTCAACAATACCGGCGAATTTGGAAAATGGATGGTTCTTAACGCTAGCATATTATTACTATCACTATTATTACTATGTTAATTTGATTATTTTATGATCTGACACCTTAGCTCAGTCGGTAACTTGTCCGTCTACTGAGCTAAGGGTCCAGGGTTCAATTCCTGGCATGGCCGGAAAAATGTACCATTGGTGAAATGTGGGCTTCCCCTTTTACAGTGATGAATTAACGGCCGGGAGTTGGGTGTTGTGTCTGTTCTAGATTTAAGATAGTTTTTAAGTCACCTGCTTCGATGGCCGTATGGTCTAACTCTAAGGCGTTACTCTCGCAATAGACGAAACTGCCCATGACAGGGAGATCGTGGTTTGATCCCGGTCGAGTGTACTGGGGGTGGTTTTCCCTAAATTGGTTTTACACTCTCTCACGTTCTCTCTCTCTCTTTACGCAGATATGGGTACACACTTCCTCTAAATTCAACCTTTCTCATCCTTAACGCATCAGATTAATTAGTACAATGGCGTCTAACACGAACGGGTGGTAAGATGCGATTCTAAAAATTACAATTTTAATATTAGAGTAGATTACCTTGAAAATGTTTGCCCTTGAACATATAACTAATGTATTCATATAGTTTTTAGGTGACTGGGTAATTGGATGTTTCTACTATACTGAAACATGGTAACACTTTTTAATGTACGTGCACTTTAAAGGGATCTTATGCGCGCATTGATATTTGATGTAGCAATTGTAAATAAAAGATGTAGTTCACGTGGAAAGGTCATTAGTTTGGTGTTGCGTGTCGCTGTCTGTTTGTCGACAGGGCTAACAAAATGTGTCACGGTCAAGCAGGAATGTCATCATTATACTGTGTCTGTATGCCCGAGTGAACTTTGATTGTATAAAGACTTTAGATTGAAAGGTACGTGGGGGGGGGGGGGGGGTGGTGGTGAAGGGGGGAAGTTAAGTAATTGTTTTGTCATTGGTTTGATAGGTACTATTATTTATGAAAGCGATTCACAAGCGCCTAACTATTCAATGAGATACACAATTATTTTTAGCACTTCGTCTTACTAACCGTTCGGCTTATACGTATATGTATTAATTACACTAATGGTTAGAGATTAGGAAGGCTCAATCGAGAAGAAATGCACCCACATTTGCGTGGAGGGATAGTGGAAAACCATTTAGGAAAAACCACCCGACCGGGATTCAACCCCGATCTCTCCGTCTTCGGCGGTCTAGTCCAACATGAGAGTACCGCGTTAGACCACGTGGCCACCGAAATGGGTGATATACGAGGTTATGGGTAATTTATTTTACTGGTGACAACATAATATGACTACTTAAATTAATTTTAATTCTGTCGAGACTATAATTTCATTTCTCATTGCATCGCAACGCCCATAAAAAAAACACTTTAACAATAACTGTTTCCGATAGCTCCCAAGTATCTAATCTCACACATGCATCATATACTCTGCCTTAATTTATTGAATAATGTTTGGGTGAACTTATCTCTTTTAATAACATACTATTGGCGTGCTAGACCAAATTACTTGGGTTCTGTTCCCCTCTCCGGGTGCATATTTTCATGGTACGAATTACGTGCAGTTTACCAATATTACATACATATTATGAATATTTGTAAAACACTATTGAAATAATATAACTTAACATATATCGTGGCAAATGTTAGTTTAACTCAAATATGGCGTTTAGCCATATTGATTTGTCGGATTTATTTTAGCTAACACATAATTTATTATGATAGAGATGTTACATATTTTTAATTGTTGGATGAAACGCCGTATTTAGTTATACTAATCATAACTGATATTTTCTTGTAGTAATATTGTAATTAATACTCTCTTAATTCTCACGTAATTTCTGTGGAGGAAAAACTTTATTATATAAGATCATCAGTTGACAGGTACTTAAACTTTATAGGATACGTAAGCATTATTAAAGAACATATCAGAATAAAACTATAATAATTTTACTGCCAATACTTCATTAATTGCACTGTTTTACTCGAGTTAAACAATAATATTAATAATAATTGGAATAAAACCCCAAACATCCATGTTTGTAGAGTATTTGCAAATGAAAATGGCAGAGCTAGTTATTAGTGGTTTGTTTGGTAACACCACGCTTATACGCTTACTACATTCTTGTTTCGTAAATACTAAAATTACCATTTTTACACTTCTATAAATTTTTAATTACAATAATTTTGGCTGATTATTTTTATGTGCATTGCATCTCCCTAGTCATCCATGCTATTCGTATATTTACAATATGACGTAGAGACTAGGAAGGTAGAATATTGAGGAAATGTATCCGAATTCGTGGAGAGGGAGAGTGAGACATTATATATGAAAAACCACCCTCATTACACCCGAAAGGGATTCAAACCCCGATCTTGCTGACGTTGCTGAACCAAACAAGATGAAACTGACACCTTTGTCCTGTGCCCACTGGTGCATAATTTTAGTATAATTGAATCGCTTACTACTTCCAATAAGCATTGGATCTAGACGATCTCATGTTTATATCAAAAGAAATGACATAAACACAACGTTGTTTTACTGACACAGAGCCTGATGCTGTTGTATGCAATATACATGGCTGTGTTTGAGGGTTTAATTGAATTTAACTGTTAACAACCCCACAAGCCACCCCTTGACCATCACCCCTGGCGACCCCGTCGTGCCGTTAAAATCACGATGCCACCGCCGCGCCGACACTAAATCTTATTTGCCCTGGAATTACATTATCCTCTTGCCTGCATTGGCATTCAAGTGAACCTCGACAATTGGATTGCTACGCCCGGATCCTCGAACATTGGTCACTCATATCATTCATGTTACACTTGATCTATCAGTAGATTAAGATTTGTGACAGCGGACATGACTCTGACCCGGGAGGTCGCGATTAAAGTTCGTATATCCGCTGAGATAATTTTACATCCTCTCTAGATCAGTGGTATTTAACCTGGGATACGCGAACATACCTTAGGGGGTACGTACAATTAAAAAATAAATTGTATACAAATATACAGGGTGTATCGATTAATGTGGGAAGTAACTGGGGTGGGGATAATGGATTTCAAACCAACAAAAAGGTCCTTATGAACATATGTCCTATTTTAATAAGTTCATAGGGACATTTTTTGTTGGTTTGAGGTCTACTATTTACACCCCGCTACTTCCCACATTAATCGATACACCCATGCGATATATTACATTACATTATTTTAGATTCAGATTATATAATATGTATAACTTGCATTAGCTATGCACTAACTATTTTGGGGGTACACAGTTCAAGAGAAATTATATCTGGGGGTACGTGAACAAAAATGTTTGAATGCCACTGCTTTATATGAATGCCTGGCCGCACTTTATAGGGTGTCGAGTAGGTGTTGGACTGTATTGCTGTGTCCTACTGGGACGTTGAGGTTCGAATCTCGAACGAATGAATTGGGGGTGGACTTCCACATATGATTTATCAGTGTGGTTTTCCCTTCCCCCTCCCAACGATAATAAAGGTTGGCGTCTATTCTCTTAATATTACCTTAAATATTAAGCCGTTAAATAACCCATTGCCTTAAATAATTAAGCCGTTAAATAACCCATGCCTTTAAATGTGTTAATTGATGAACAAGAAAATTGTTAAATTCTACGCATTTTCTCTTCTCTTCTCATCGCTACCCTGTCGGAGTAAGTCTTTCCCGTCACTAAGTGAATTATTCTCTTCTACCTTTTTTGAATTGCCCAACATTATTTTGCCGCTATATTTTATTTATAGTCTCTTATATTATAATATGTATTATTATTAATCGTTGTATTGGCAGGCGTGTATAGCTGCTAACACCTGGGGTCCCTTGATTAAAGTGGGCCACGAATCACAAAGAGATAAAATTATTCTTTTTTGTACAGAAATATTAAGTACAATTTTCATAACTGAGAATAATTGACCAAGCTATGGTAATAATATTTTTTTTAGAATTCTCTATCACCACATATAAACTTGAAATCAAGTTTACGTTCCATCGATTTTGATAAAAAAAAAAAACTCTTTTGTCGCTTGATCATCGTATTTCTCCCTTATCATGAGATCTATCTTGTTCCTTATTGCTCATTTTATTCTACTGATTACCCCAAATTCATAATATGTAATGAAACTTCCCCTGAATCTTTTACAGAATTGTTTGATTATGATTCTGTTTAGTTGTGATTACTTTTATTTCAGGGAAAGTGTTTAAATTATTATTATGGTGGTACAACGCAATGTCATTTTCGTGACGTCGTATCATAATACGAGCTTGTTGTTTTCGAATATTTAACTTACTAGGCATGAATTAGTTTACTAGGGTGTTACTTTTAGAAAACATACATTATTTTTTCCTGATAAGATTGATAAAATGTATCACTAGTATTATGTCAAAAGTGGCAGCTTTGGAACATATTGTGTGTATTGATATATTATGTGTGAAAATAAGCTCGAATGACTTTTGTAATTAGTTGTCAGATATCTACTATCTATTAGTACTTACTTAGGTTCTCTCTACAATACATGGTGCCTCGCGACAGTTGAGATATTGCCAATTAAATGTTGCGCTTCGGTTGAATATTAACAAAACCTTTAACAGTACATGAGCTTGGTACTTACTGTAATGAACCCAAAACTATTTTCTATGACCCAACATACAGTCAACATAGTTTAAAAGTTGACATTATCACTCCGTAAAGTCCAAAAAACCACATATTCCGGTTAATCATAAAGACCTAAATACCGTGAAACAAAAGGTAGTTGGTATAAGATCGTAGAATGGATATTTGTGAATCAAATGATGTAATTTATTAGGGAGGGTCAACCAAATGGTATATATTGGCATTTGTATTTTCTTCTTCCCCCGTCTGTTCTCCTACTGCTAAACAGCTCTACGAAGGAACGGATAAATCCACTTGGTTCCTGGCATATATGAATTTCTGCTCGCTAACACCTTAATGAGATCGCCCTACTGAAACGCCGAGACCTATCATAACACGCGTTCAGAAATGACATATTGGTTAAACACTGACTAGTTACTTTAAATTATGGTTCACCTCAAAATGGAGGTGATGAAAGGTATCATCATTTCACGTCTCGTCACCTTAAATATTAAGTTTTATAGTTTTAGATATATGCATGTTCATTTTCAACGTTGTTTTACGCTAGATATAGCTGTTTGAGTTCAAAGTAAATGGTTAGAAACATTGATATACACTTCCATTAAATAACAAAGTTAATTTTCAACGAGTCCGCCAAAGAACATTTAAATATAATTGAGAATTGTTTTAGTGGTTTTGAAGCTTCAGAACTGGCATTCTCATTATTTAAAAAAAACTGCAGTGAGTGTGACGATATGTCATTTCAACTAGATGGTGCCATTAATTTATCTTCCTTAATTTATATATTTATCGAATTCAATAAATTCACATGAGATAGTGTATTTAATAACAGAAAAAAAAGGTGAACCCAGAAGGAGGCAAGTTCGATGTTACCCGCACCTCCCAAGATTGCAAATATATTTAGTAAAATCTTAATAATTTGTATAGTTATATAAATAAAGGGATAAGGTTAATTATTATTATTATTATTATTAGCACCGTGTCTTACTACCCGTTCGGGTTGTACGCACTTACGCTAATGTTGTAATGGTAGGGTGATTGTGAGATGAAATGGAGGACCTACAGTTTAACGTGGAATCCGAACCACGGTGGAGGCCTGGCATTCCCCGCATCACAAGATGTCTTGTCAGAGGGGAAGGAAGGGTTTGGTAATCAGATAAATCTGTGCCGGGACCGAAGATTGAACCTCGGACCCCAGCACAGAAGTCCTACACCTTACCCCTCTGATAACTTTAATTTAGAGTAACTGTACGACCCTTTTCTTAGATAAAAGATTTCAAATAACATTTGAAGAAAAATAATATCTTAGAAGGTCGGGATTGAATCTTATCTTCCCGATTTTAAGTCGGGAACTCACCCAAAAATGTTTGAATCTGGACGTTTTGTTTACAATGAAATAAGCTATCAACTTGTGCGTTGATTTGTGTTTAGTGTCATTGGGCTAAATGTCAGGCTATCTAGTTCGGTTTGCCATTGACGATAGGTTGGGGTCGACATCAATTATCTTGTGGTAAAGTGCTCACCTCAGGACCCGATGTTAATGGTTTCAAACCCAGTCGGGGTTGACAGATTTTTCTTGAGTGATAAAAATCCGTAGCTCAACTTCCTTCGGAGGAGAAGTAAAGCCATCGGTCTCATGTCGATTGTGGTGTGTAAAAGAACTCTGGACGACATGTGAAAATAGCTTTCCAGGCAAAATTGGTAGGCCCGATCGCTCTCACTCATATAAATTCTCGTGTGCAGATTTGATTAGTCAGTTAAGAAAGTGCACGGTAAATACTTTGAATTTAAAAAAACTGTTAGGTGGGTGCTCTAATCCCAGACAGGTAATGAGGGGATTTAGCCTAAATTACTTTCCACACTCCCTTCCTACAAATGTAAGTACATTTTAATTCTACCTTTCTTAACACTACCCTATTGTTTAAAATGCATATAGCCTGGGCGGGCTGTAAGACGTAGTGGAAAAAATCCAAAGGATGTACAATGCGTGATCGACCTCTCGACGATCCTCCGACTTTATCCCAAAGTTGGGGCAGCCATTAAAGTTTCAGTTGTGGCAAAGGGGAGAGGAATGGAATCGTGTGGAGTAGGTCTACCTCGGCTGGAAATAAGGGCGGGTGTGCTGGTGTGGTTACTACAATTTTTCTTTTTAATTGGATGACCCGAGAAGCACTTCGGTGCGTTGGGACATTAACTTGTTTTTTTTTAATTACCAGAGTAACACATTCTCATGAATTATAGTTCTACCCTTGGTATCCGGACTCCAAACAGCCCAGCTTCACGGACCGAACGTAGACCGCGGGCCACTAATTGGAAAACCAATTCTGTAAATGATGTATTTGACTCTTCTAAGGGGCTCCGTATTCCTCAACGATCTTTATCTTTGTACTTTGATCCGATGAATCGTAATTTCGCGCTGTGATCTGTGTTGCAATGTTGGAAGGTCACGTGTTGAACTTAGTGAAAGGAATCGTGTGTGAATACCTTCCCAGACACATCATTCAGTCTCGCTTTCACCTTGACAGTACGGTGGTCATAATTATTGGCTAATTACATCAATGAGGAAATAAAATTTAACAGCAATTTAGAACAAGTATGATATAGATGACGGTAAGGTTAGACGAACTAGTTTCTAAAGTGTTTTTCCGTTTTCGTTCCACACGAATGCGGGTGCATTTCCTCATAATTCTTCCTTCTCAGCCTTACCTAATTAGTGTATGTGAATAACCTTTATAGGATGTACATAAAAAATATTTTTTTTCCACACCAGTCGCAGAGTTGGTCGTAAGTAATCATAAGATTTCATTTTGGTAAAATAATTCAACAAATGTTTACATTAGGTAATTAATTATTAATACGTATTAAGTTAATACTTCATTAATAATAGCTATGAGGTTGAACGCTACTATTATCTTATATTAAAATGTAAAGTATTCTCTTAAGAAAAATTAATTTTCATCATTAGGTAGTATCAAAACCATGATTAAAATAAAACACAAAATATTATTCTTCTTTACCGATTTAAGCCACTGTTAAAAATTAATTTATTTTATGGTATGTTGTATCTTTTATTTAAATAATGTGTTACAATTTTAGAAAAGTCAGTGATTTTGCTAGAACACATAAACATATAATTATATCTAAATGTCCTCGTAACACGAATACCCGCACTGGTGACAATCGGTTTACTACGTTTGGCTTCCCTTCTTCTCTTCATGCTAATGTGGATGCACTTATTATAAATGTCCTCCCCTCCCTATATTTAGATTGAACTTTTCTCATCACCGTGTCTTACTATATGTTCAGGCTATACCCTATGTGATATCTACTATAATGGGATAGGAGTGAGGAAGGAAGCATTTAGAGGGAATCTACCCACATTTGTGTGGAGGAAGAGAGAGAAACAATTGAGGAAAAACCACCCTCAGTACACCAGACCAATAATCGAACCCAGATCTCCCCGTCACCAGCAGGTCAGTTTAATACGAGAGTGACACCTTAGACCGTTCGGTCACTGAAGCGAACGATTAAGCTGTTAATAGCTTCGATGTTGCACGTACTAACTAAACAAACTGACTTTAGCTTCAGAAATTTTTTTTTATAAATTAATTTCTCAGAGTGGTAAGCTAGACATGACTTAGTGCCGTTTCCTGACTATTTTGAGTAACAAAGGCCCTATATTGTCAATGGGAGCAGTGGTAGGATGATTAAAGTAAGGTAGGTGTTAAGTAATCACTCTGAAAGAGGATGGTTGGAGATTTTTACCAATATATCAAATATAGGTTCAAACCCTGTACTCATGTGTCAGAAACGGTTATCAATGTGTCGACCCTGCCGGTTGAATTTACTTTCGTTTGTTGTTGCCGCCTTTTTCTCTTGATTTACTTTGCATGATTTATTCAACTTAGTTACTTTTCAAATTGAGTATACAAACGCACACACGCAATTTTGATGCCTGCAATTCGGTGAAATGAACATTAAGTCGTGAGGAAGCTATCGTCTGAACAGTTTTCGCGATGAATAACTCATGACGTACAGGTTTGTCTTCAGGGAGCTTTGAAAACCGACAGCATGATTCCATCCGCAGTAAGGTTACACTATCACAGGAGAATATAATGTAGTAAATAGAGACAGAATGATTATTTTCATTTCAGTGCAAAATTTGGATAAAGATAACCAGTTTAATTTACCTTATTTGTGGTGCACCACGTCATATTATTTGACCGGACTATCTGAATAAGGGTTCCGTTATTTGGGACCACACATTTCGAAAATAATCTAGTCAAATGTCGTGTAGGATGAAGTTCATCCCAACATTTTCTTTATCTCATATAAAAGAAAAATGTTGTAGGTTTGAGGGTAAAGTTTCTTAATATCATTTTTCTAAATGTGCCACGTAATTTTCTCAACTTTTTGTGTTCTTTTTGCGTTCGTAATTTTTATGATAAACATTTTTATCTTAGTCATTGTTAGTGGAAAATATTTTTTTATGCTCCTCGTTTGTCATTTATAACTTTCTCGATATTTTCATCCACATTCTTATCCTTTTCCTAATACACTATTTTTTTCTTTATCTCACGACTTTAATTGGCTACTTATTTTAAAAGATTTTATAGAGCTGTCCATTCTTCTGTTATATAATCTTTTATTGATATTATTTTGGTTAAATCGTCAAGGCTACGTTTGTATATCTGTTTTTATACTGTTGTCTCTGAACAGAATTACTTCAAAGGTATATTCCTTTGTTCTGGTATTTCTTTTTTCATTTTATTCCACCTTGGTTCCACGTGAATGGAACATGCTAATTGATAGGGGTCTGATTCTATTTACTATCTTCGGAAGACTCTATTGTCCAAGATCATAACTGCAAGTTTCCTCTTGCAAATTATATAATCTCTCTTAAATTTATAGTCTCCCAATATATTTATGGCTCCTTCTATGTTCAAACAATGTGCTTATTATTTCTAGTTGATTATAAGACTATAAATGCTCATTACAACCTAAATAACACAATCAAAACATGCTGTGGGCATTTACCTGCATTCAAAACAAGCTGTAGGTATTGCAATTAAATTTTATAACTATTGACATTTGAAATTTATGATTACTTTGCTTGTTATCCACGTGATTTAATGAGTGTTTTATATCCCATCCTGACATGAACAAGACAGACAAAATGGTGAACCGAGCTTCAGTTTAAATCTTGACATTTGAAACTATAAAAGGTATAAGAAAACTTTAATCTCGCTTTAGGTGACATTAGTCGATAGGTTAACAAAACCCTGATTTTGATAGTAACCCCACTTTCGACCACCAACATTGATTGTAAGTCACTAACTAACATTTGGCATTCTATAAATAAGTCTTATTTATTTATTAATTATAAAGTTATCAAAGCTTCCAATAATACTTCCTTATGGATTTCTATATAATTTATCTTTACATTAATAAATAAATATACTATAACTTTTTATTTTCGCCATTGTGGCTACATGAATTTCCAGTTTTCAAATAAGGAGCTTCCTATGAAAATTAGACTGTATGTGGGCATATTTTAAATTTAATAATAATATAATAATAATAAATAATACAATATTATAAATAGTAGCCAACGCTTTAATTTTGTCCACCCCTTGGCATGAACCAGAAGTGGTCCCCAACAACGCCCCCCCTCCTCCCCCCTCACAACTACGTCTCCCTGTTTGTTTATTAATATCCAAGGGAACGTGACCAGGAAGCTTAATTTGTGCCTGGCCCAGGCCGTATTTCCGCTAAACTCGCCGTGACCACTGTAGACGAGACAAGTGTGTGTGAAGCTGAAACACGCCTGGCGGGAGAGAGCTACCATCGGGAAATGACAACTAAGCAACGATTACGGTGGTTTTTGTTGTTGTTTCACGTGCTCCACGTCATTATTTTTTGTGTGTGTTAAATTGTTCAGTATAATATGATAAAATATTTTATAAGATGACATTTTATATTACTCGTCTGTCTTATAATGTGTTTTCATTCATGACTTTATTATTTACTAGCCCCCTTCCCCGTAAAAAAATATTGTAAAGAATCCTGTAAAACAAAGCTTCAAATCATCCATCATGTCAATATAAAAACAAAACTTTTTTTTTTTTTTTGAAAATACAGTCCTACCATCACTGTATAACCCCCTCCCTCTTTTTATCCTCCCTCCTATTTTCATCTCATTCCTCTTTCCTCACCCCCCCCCCCCCCGTCACCAACCCCACTTTCCCTTTATCCCTTACAAACAAAAAAACAAAAAATCAAATCGTTCCTCTTTATATACCCTTGCTGACCTTACACAATACTTGAATATATCGACAGAAATTTTCTCTCAGACACAAAATTACTAAAAACTTAAAATGCAACCAGTGAGCCTTAGATTAACTTGAGGTATTATAGCATTGGATCCACCTAATTTTTCACTCTTCTTATAAGTCACATCTCAGGTTTAAAAGTAGTATATGGAAGTTATTTTTTTCTTTTTAACTAACAATTTATTTGATTTGTTGTAGTCATCGACTATTATTAAAATAACTGCAAAAATACTCAACACTTTCATGAGAGTTTGGTAAATTTCCTTTCATATTGATAATTTATTCGCTAATGTTTAATATATATATATATATATATTTATTTCTAAAGCATCAAATAATTTATATGTTTTACAATCACGTAGCATGTTAGCAAATATTTTATAGCATTTCAAAATGATGGGATTTTTTTTTAAATTTCGAAAAAAAAAATACCACCAAACATCTCTATTGATTTCACTTTTGTATTAATCCGTTTTTTTATCAAGAAAAAATCACTATTTCCTCACACTTAATCTTCATCGTTCAATTTTTTTCTCTAGACCCTTATCTCCGTAAAATATAAAATAAAAACAAATATTGTTTCCTGCCTTCCAAAACTCCTCAGCCTTCTCCCTTCCCCTTTTTTCTGTTTCTGTTTCCTTTGTTACCCTCCACCCCATTTGTCTTCCCCATTTCCTTGACGAGGTGCGACGCCGTTGAATTATCCAAGGATTTTCCATCTTCATTCTTGGCTGCAGGGGTGAAGCCTGATTTATTGCGCCGAGGTGGTTGGCCGCGGCTCGGTCGAATAGTGGCCTATCTCCACATTTCAAGGCTGAGGGTAAAACTTGATGTATATCCGAAAATGACTTGCGGGACAAAATTCATAATGTATGTATTATTGGCGGACAGAAAAAAATATTATGTTGAACCAATTAAAGAATAATTCCATGAATCTTGTAATATTATTATATATTTATAATTAAAAGTATTTCTTTGTATTAGCACTTTTGGACATACCCTGCTTTTACATAGTATCTCGTGTTTGTTTGTTGATTTTTTTTAAACAACACAAAGTCCTTGCGATTATTTTAACTGTGTGGCTTACCGTATACTCTTGAAAATCAGGCTATTTGGGTAAAGCATCATTAAATACACTGCTTGCATCATTCTAGCGTTTGAATGCTCGCCGGCCATTTTAAAAATAAATGAACAAATATGGTCATGTTTGTTGTTGTTTCCCCCCTTTTGATGTTTGTACTATTTAACGAATTTTTGACCAACTTTCCATGTTTATAGATAGACAACCTTAATTAATTTTCGGCTAATATATCTGCCCCCGGGTAATCATTTTACTGAAAGACGTGTTCATATTTTTTTAAATGTTTTTGTTTGAAGTTAGCTATACTAAGCTATACTTATCAATTTTTATCTTCATCTAACATAAGTTCCCCAACTAAAACATTAAAATTAATAGGTTGGTCTACATCACATCTAATAAAGATGCCACACTAATTTTTTTTTTAATCAACCAATTTTATCAAAAATGTTTTTACTGTGGTAACTCTACCTTCTCCATAAATTAAGAATGTTTTTTCAGAAGGGCATGATGTCTACCTCTATACTATATACCTTGTTTCTGGAAGGACTGGTAGCTACTAAAGTTACTAACTAAAACGATGTTAATATATTCATACATCAAGCCATGTTATCTGCAATTATCACTTCTAATATATATTATTAATATCTATAAAATAACACAAATAATATAATAAAATGGTATCAATGTTAGCCACAAAGAAACATGTTTGTATTTTCTAAACTGTTCTTCCAACCAAAATCGAGCTATAGATGCGACTTCAGAAAACGTACTAGGCCTATTATAGTACGCTAAAGTTAAAGCACTTTTGGAAAATGGGAGCTCGAGAAAATCGGGGGTACTTATAGAATATTCAAAGTCTCTTGATACTTTATCATACACAATTATATAAAAAAAAAGTGCTCTTGTTAACAATCAGAAACAAAGTCCCAACGACAGGATATAATCATAGTATTGATAACTTTCTCGAGAAGTGCATTATTCACTACTACTTTTTTCTTCTTACCTGTATTTTTTTCACTCCTATGCCCCATTTAATCGAAATATTTAATTTTGGTCCGTCCAATTCGTTGACTATATATTTTAAAGCAAATATTTTTAATTGGGAAAACTGTTGGTTCAACGCACCTTCAAGCTAGCTTTCTTTTTGACTTTAAGGGAACTGAGGGTTCTATCCCTTGGGTTCCCATTTTTCATATCTCTAAATCTATTTGAGAAAGGAAAAGTAAATGTATCTTTAAACCGTCCATGTCTTAGCTTGACAGAAAAAACCGTTAATTATAACAAAATATACCACTTTGCACTTGATTTTATTTATGTATTGTAATAAAAATACATACCGGATCGACTTATATTAGTTAACCTAAAGGTGTTTTTAATCGTATGCCACCAGGGTTTGTAGGCTAGACTTTCCTAGTCTTCTACTGGTGGTGACGGCTAATATTTAGCCGTCTTTTGAGGTAGGTGCGTTTACTTCGTTCAGGTGATATAATGTGATGATAATTATGATTATGTGGTGCCGTCAAAAGTCTTCCCATAGCTTAACCTTAATCAATCAGACTATGGCAAACATATGAACCATTAACCTTAGGAAAAAATACCTATGGTATCGCCGGGAATCGAGCCCAGGACCTCTATATTAGTAGCCAGGATAGCTGACCACTAGACTAAGAGGCCGACCGGCCTAAGGCTATACTGATAGTAGTGAATTTTAAGGAAACGTAGCATTTGTTTGGAAAGAAAATATTATACTCTAATGTAACGTGGCCAGCTTTTATCTTGACATTTTTCGGGACAGCCATTCCAAAATCATTAGTTAGAGATGCCATTTGAATTGTGCCCTGCTACTTAATACACACTCTAGTCATGTTTTTCATATTCGTGTTAGTGGACAGTGTCTATACATTCTTATTCTTCAGTCAACAACACGAAGGTTGGTTTGATATGATTTCTATCCATCCCGAGCTGGGCAAACACTCACCCCTTCCGCGGGTGAATTGCACTGCTAGTACACGTAGTGAGCGTAGGGATCTAACCTACTCCTTGAGGCTATAACCATAATATATTCTAAAACTATTTAATGTAAGACTAAATTATTTTTACAATATTTTTATTAATTTGAATAGGATGATGTTCCAGTACGGGAGATTAGCCTTGTTTCAGGGACTGTACCTTAAAATCGGGATGAATTATCAACCTACCTTATTTAAAAAAAAACATATCCAGCAGACCCAGTCGAAGAGGAAAATCCTGTCCTTCAGAGTCACAGCCGACCACATTGTCCTCGTGGCCGACCTCTGCCTAGCTCGCATTTCCTCACATGATAGACTTCCGCTATTCGTTGCTTTCATCGCGTGATGGCACAAAACAAACATGGCGGCGAGACGCAACAGCGGCGGCAGCCTGTTGCTCAACTGTTCAACAGCTGACTTTTATGGCCGCTACTAGAGAGATAAAGAAATAACACTTGAAGTCAGGCAGAAGTTTGGCGGTGTTCCGGAAATGTAGGTGGATTTTATTGATTTATTTTGTTTGTGTGAACATTTCAACGAACCTTTAAACAAAACTTTTCTTCCCAGGCGAAGATTAGAATAATGTTAGAATTTTTTTTCTTTGGGGCTTATCGCAATTTGTAAAACACTCTACATATTTTTTTCGACAATTTTGTTTTTTCTAAGGGCCTAGAAATTGTTAATAATTAATGCACTTGTCCTGTCGCTTTGTCGCTAAATCTAATCTACACCTTAAAATGAACTAGTTTCAATATAATCCCTATAATTTTTATATACATATAACTTCCCTCAAACCCCTCAATTACTAAACGAGTGCTAAAATATATTATTGTATGAACATTGTATTTATTTACATGGTTTCTAAGATTTAGTGACAATTTAGAATACTGAGTTCGTTGATGAAAAATAAATTGTGAAAGTTAATCAAATTCATCTTTCAGTTCACTATGGTCACCACATCCTAACTCATCAACCTTTTAGCTCACCATGGCCCACTGATGATTTGAGCCCCACAAACTGCTTACACCACTTTTACTTTTGATGGTAATTTTAGAATAAGATACTTTAGAAAGAGAAAGATGATAAAGTAACTTCATATCAGCCGCTTAAGGGTGCACGTCAGTAGATAAGCCTTATTTCCACATTAAATTTTATGGCACTTTAATTTTAAACTAATTTTAAATTCTGAAAACGCACGTTAGTACAATATTCTACCGTTTATAATATGAAAAAAACTATTATCTCAGTCTTTAAAATAAGAGCATGCCACCGAAACATAATATTTTCTTAGTAAACTCGTTACTTGTTTGTTTTTTCTTTAAATTGAACCATTCTACTTACATTTCATAGCCATTTACTTTTTATTTCAATTTATTTAGATATTTAACGTGCACTGAGGTGATTGATTATATCAGCACACTACTCACTAGCAGCCTCAGGCTTGTTAATTCAGCACTTTGAAAGGGGAAACTTATTTACATTTCACCAATAATCATTTTTTAGACCATGCTTGGAATTTAACCTAGGACCCTTTCTTAAGTAGAAAGACACGCTACCGACTGAGCTAAGGTAATTATATGTAATCAATTATCATTATTTCAATAGTCTAGAGTAAAACTTTTTTTTTCCCATGAACTACCGTTATTTAAAATTACACTTTAACGTTGACCTAAAAGCCCATTTCACCCCACAGATAACGAACGCGTAACTTAGGTAAAACACCCAGGCGTCGCATGTCAGGGCGATTTTCTTTAGACTTCATTATAAAACAGTGGAATTGAGACCAGGGAGATCATTTTACCAAAATTACAACAAAAAGACAATAATTTTCAAATTTAAAAACAAACTATTTTACTGATGCCGGTTTCTGCTGATCAAGTGAAGAATCTATAAAACCGACATTTCTGGTTCGAGCGTAATCATGTCCCGGTTAATCGGCCGTGAGCTGGACGGACCCTAATTCTTCTTCATATCTTTAAACTTGTGATAGGCTGGCATCCATCTTTCTCTTCCATCAGTCATCCTCTTCATTTTCTTGTCGCTCCTTGCATCAACATCCGTAATAACTTTCTCTATATATTTCACTCTCAGTCGTCCTTTCCTCCTCTTTCTTTCCACTTACTTTTCCTTCCAAGATGTTGACCAAAAACTCATTATTTCTAAATATATGTCCAATTCATGTTCCTCTTCTCATTTTAATTAAGTTCCTCTATACTATTACTATTATTATACTTCAATAAAATAAATTGTTATACTGTAAAGAGTATCTTTGGTCTTGCTACAAGGGCTTTGCTCGTTTTATTTTCATTTCATCTTAGGAATATACTGCCTTGGCACGGAAACGAACCCTTGCTATGTACGGTTGGATTCCGATAGTAACAAACTTTTATTGGCAGTTAAAATCTAGTAAAACAACCTTTTACATTTTACATTAAGTCATGTGAAAAGAAACTGCCGCTTTTAATATATCTTATCAATATATATGAAATAGTTATAATAATAAAGTAGAATATTATCAATGTTAGTCACAAAAAAAGTATTTTCTCAAGTTTCTTCCCACCAGAATCCGACAATATACTATATGGTTGGAACATTTGAGTGACAGTAAATTATTATATAACAAAAGTGTTTAGACATTATATAATTATTATATTATTGAAGTCAATTATATGCCCGATTCTATTAGCGGATGACAAAAACGCCTGATAAGATCTTTAATTAGCTAACGTTCCGATATACATCTACAAATAAGTTAAATACTTCTAACATTTTACTCGGCTCTGGGAAACATTAGCTTTCTTTATTTATTACCAGTGTATAAACACTCTTTTGATCAAATGTAGGCTCCCATCATACTTTGCACATGCGTGGAATCTCATTTAACATAACATAAATCTTCTGCCAGATAAATATAGCTTACCCTCCCTCTGAATCCACTAGGAATTTAAAAATAATGTCCTTAGCGCTTCTGTGTCTGATAGACACTGTCTTTTTTTTTAAGATGGTATATATCAGGATTTCTCAACCTGTTTACACTCAAGCCTCACTTTAAAATTAAAAGTAGTTGTTAAGCCTTAAACACGTATGTTAAAATTAAAACAAAATGAAAGCTAGCAACTTTTGCATTAGCTACTAAATTTTCTGACATGAATTTGGTATTATTTGTGAGTGTTAAAATTAATAAAGGTTTAACAAAATACACATTAAATATTTTTATGGTTTTATATTTGATATAATGAATACTATGAAAAATACTATTTAACTAGGTTATTTTATCCCAGTTTGGTTCTTTTATCACAAATGTGATTCAGGACAGGTTCTATATTTGCTAGAAAAAGTCGTGCATTTTTAACTGTCACTAAGTTTTCTTAGTTATTTTTGACGGATGTATTTCCTGTGTAATACAGATATGAAGATGCAAACAGAAAAATAATTTTTATATCTTCATTGCCAACGCAGATTTTGTTTTTATTCTTTTTTTTATTTGCGGGGAACTAGAACTTCACCAAATCAAAAGAACTGAACAATTGGTTAAAATAAATATAAAACCATGCCTCACTTCAAATCCCTTTGTGCCGCAGAGTTTGAGAAACATGATCTATTTTATATTAGAGCGAGTTACAGTGTGCTTTGTTCCTTTATAACGTCTGTATTATTTAAAAAGCATGATATTTGTTTGATGAAAACACTGTTGAATTATTCAGCAATGATTTTTCATACATTATAATGCGTTCAATGAACTTTTTGATTGGAAAGTTTATAAAATCCATCACATAGTATTGTGGTGTCAATTTAGCACTCTTTTGGAGAACTTTGATCGCCTATAATTGTCCAATTTATCTTGGCGTCTATAGGTCTGAGCTTGAATGGAAGATTTTCTTCGAGTATTGAGTGGGAATTTCTTATCTTACTTAATGTACTACTCGTTGAAAAATTATAAGATAATTGCTTACAAAATTCTATAGACATCATTTATATATATATATTGTTGTTTATTGTTAGTAAAATATAAAACAACACAAAAAAAAATTATACTTCACCTCATTAAATAAATTTGAATGTTACGTATGATTTGTTTCATTTTATTTTATCGTGCTTTGCGTTTCAATAGTCATAGCATGAACTACACTCCAATTTTCATAAGAAGGGCCTTTATAAAAATACACACTTTTTGTTACCAAAGTTGATAAAGATATTTTTTTTGTTGGTGTTATTCAATGGGTATTAAATTTCACAGCAGTAGATCACACAATTTAACGTTTGAATATATGAAAGTAGATCTAGTAACTTTTCTAGCTGCTATATAAGGCCCTTTATTGGAAGTGAGACTGTATAGGCAAATTTACACTTCAGGCTAGGGAGGAGGATGGTATAATTCAAAGGAAGTTCAGCCAAATTTCCTAGTGGAAGGAGTGTGGTAAACAATTAAGAGAAAAAACACTAAAAGTATACCTGATTGAGATTCAAACCCCGACTTCCCTGACAAGATAAGAATGACGCCTTTGTACACGTGCCCGACTCACTTATTGATAGAAATTAACACAGCATTAATTCTAACAAACGGTCATGCTTTGATGCTTGCTATTCGTATAGACAACTGTGCAGATTTTGAATGGAACACACATAGGGGCCCCAAAGAAATGAATACACACTTTAATAGAGTGGTGCGTTGAAGTGTGTATACACTGTTATTTGTTGGCCCTCCGTATTGTGTACACTAAAAAGTGGTAAGCTGTATACAATTTATATGAATATAAATGAGGTCCCAACATTTTAAAAGTTTAAATGAATTCTTAGAAAAACAGAGTCGTTAAATGATAAATAATTTAATCCAAGAGACCTTACGGTTTCCAACAAAATTAATAGAAAAATAAAATTATTAATTGTTAGTTGGTTGATTGGGGGAGGGGGGAGGGTTTTATTTTAACATTTAATAAATATGTTAAAAATAGTTGTTATTTTATTATAATAGTTACATTAAATTTAACATATAAGTATCTTGTTGGATACGACCAACTGTAAAATTTCGATCACTTTAAAATTTTAAAGTCTGACTAACGACTTATGGGTTATATGTGTTTTAATTTAAATATAATGAACCCCTTCTAATTGCCATTATTTAAATGTTTCAAGGCGTCCTTGGATGTCCTTCATTGATTGCTGTTCATGCGCGCTTTAGTAAATTAATTAAAGTTAAATAAATATGTTTTATTTTTTTACTATGAAATATATTTTATGAGGTCCAATATTAATTTCTGGTAGTAAATATTCAAATGAAAGTTCTTGAAATTCTTTTTTAAGGAGATTTTTTTGTGATTACGCTCATTTGATTGCAAAGAGGTTCTAATAATAGGCTCACTCTTATTGACCAAAGGGCGTTAACGTCCAAATGTAACTGAGCAGTGACACCGGTGTTTACAGGCAATAAGTTTCAAGGTGTAAAGTAGAGGCCGTGACTATAAATTAAAAGTGCCCTCCCTCGTAAAAAATGTCATGAGAAAGGTACAAGCCAGGGGATGGACGTTTATTTCCTAACTGGGAGATTGTTTGTTTCAGGGGTGAGGGAGAGAGATGGACTACGATCAGATGCTCGAATAGGGGGAGAAAAAAAAAGTAATGTACTTGGGGGAAACAAAGGTGAGAGAACAGAGAGATGAACAATAAAATAAAATAAGAAGGGGAGTGAGGAGAACTAATAAAAAAGCTCAAAGATGGGAAAGAGAAATTTAAACAAAATGGAATATAATAATAAGTAAAGAAAACAAAATTAAATGAAATTGATTTTTTTTAGTTAAGTTGAGAAGTATGGCGAATATCAGGAGGGACTCCGTTCACTTTCTCACACCTCTAGGGTAGATAAAGTATTGTGATCGTAAAAAAAAATAACTCGAGGTTTTGATTGATGTAGACGCTTCACCGAAAAAAAAATTGTTGTAATTCCTCCGTTACTGGGGCTAAGGCCGAAACCATTTTATCAATCGGGCTAAAATTTGGTATATTGGGGTAAATAATCCACAGTGAACGAATGCATTTAAACATATGAAAATAAAAAATGTGATTATTCGCCACTGTCACATAAAATATAGACCAAATAAATATATATATATATATATATATATATATATATATATATATATATAGAGAGAGAGAGAGAGAGAGAGAGAGATAGAGAGAGAGAGAGTTCATCTTGCATATACCCGCGATCTGATGAAACCTCTCTTTTTCAAGACCTCTGCCCCTTTAAAATTAGTGGACTCATATTATATCTTAGAACTTGGTCAGAAGTAGCTTTAAATAAAACTACGGGTATTTATAAACTATTGTAAATATGATTTAATTAAATATGACACAACTCGCCATCTAATAACATCATTAGAAACCATAACGATTGTTTACGATGATAACGTAAACATACTTTAAATTAATTGTATAAGAATTAATTTCATAAAAAGTCGGTTGGCTTAGATCCATTTGGCATAAAATCCCCATAGAAAGTAATTTGGCATCAATTCATTTAAACTAAAGTCACTTGGCCTGGGAGTCATTTGGTCTAAGAATTAATTTCATCAAAAGTAATTTGACCTCGAGTCATTCATCCTAAAATAATTTGACCTAAATTTAATTTAGAGTAAAAAAATGTTAAGTTCACCAAAAGTCAGTTGGCCTAAAGTAATTTAGCCTAAAAATTAACTTCAAAGAAAGTCAGATGACCTAAAATCATTTGGCCTAGAGTTTATGGCAAATGATTTTAGTTCAACTGACATGTACCCTAATACAGAAAATAAGTTTTAATAACGAACTATGGTAATAAGAGTTGTTTTACTAGGCTTAATTAGCATCTGCACTCTCGTCTCTGACCTAAATTTAGGCTGCACTCCCCCACCTTGACCCCTTTCAACACCATTGTTGATTTTAATTTTCTCCCTCTAAAGCAAGGGTCTCCAAACTTAATGAGTGAAGGGCCACATTAGAATATAACACGTTTTAGGTGGGCTGGATCGATAAAGAGACATGACTAATTTAAATAGATGTGCGTTTATTTACTCAAGGGAATAGTGGCGAACAAACAAGTTAGGTAAATATACACAAGAACAATTAATTAATAAGTGTAAGATCTTTTTATCCCACAAGTAACACCGGAATGCATTTTTATGTTTGTGTTTGATGTACTGCATACAGAAGCACTATCATTTCGGTATTAGTCATTGAAATTATTTGTTTCATTACTTTTAGGAAATGCGACATTAGGCCAGAAAAACCCATTCCGTGAACCGCGGGCTGTAGTTTGAGGACCCCTGCTCTAAGGGAATGAGTAATACTTAAAAATGCACTTTATTTCTATTTATATAAATGAGAGTGCTTAAGGAACATCTAAAATAACTTTTGACACGAAAAGAGCAGACTTTTTTTTTTAACTTTGTATCTACAATCCAGTGTTGCATGGTTGCCTACTATCCAAGGTTTTATGATAACTTTCAGAATACATTTTGAAGTAGTTCTCTCGTTACTAAACATTCAAATTTCAAACTAGGATATTTTAAATGACAGTTTGTTTTCTTAACTCAAAGACATTCTTTCAGCTGCTATTATTTATAAGTTTAAGACGACTTTTTCGCTTGGTTTTCCTATTTAATTCCATTAGAGAAAATGTAATAAATTACAATAAATGTTTTTAGTAAATGTTTATTTTAAATTATAACCGTGGTTTAAAATAGATTTAAAAAAAACTAATCAAATATCCGGTTGGAAAACTTGATTGTATTTTTTTAATCAAAAAAGTAAACGCTCCTTGTTTGATTTTTTTTTATTTGAGGTATTTAACATGCACTTTCTGAACCAACTGATTTTATCAACATATGATTTCTATGAGTGAAAGAGCCTGCCAATTTTGCCGGGAAAGGTATTTTCACATAACTTCCAGGGTTATTTTACATGTCACAATCGACATGGTACCTATGATTTTACTTCCTCTTCAAAGGAAGCTACGAATTTTTATCGCTCACGAAACATCCGTCGACCCCGGTTGTGTTTGAACTCGCGAACATTGGGTCCTGAGCACTTTACCCCAAGACCACTGAGGTAGACCTTGTCTAGTAAATAATAATAATAATGGCGTGTCTAGGCCACATCACTGTGTAGCTCATTTTCACGAAATATTAGCCAGTACTAGTGTACCGTTACCCAGGGGACGCCCGAATGTACTAATTGTACAGCCTTTCCGCAGAGGCTCTTTCCATGTCATGATGAGATGAGGGGATATTGAAAGTGAATATGAGGGTGTGGAACCAATCAAGATCTTAACCTAACTTAAGCCTAATTAACCAAATCCTGTTGACCATGGGAATTATTCTCCTTTCGAGAAAAATCCTCTGATACCAGCCGGAAATAGAACCCAGAACCTTTAGGTCAGCACCAGTATCTCTGACCTATACAACAAGGTCGATTTTCTAGCTTAGCTATTTTTTTTTTTTTTGCATCACAAATTATTGGAAGAAATTTTGAAAACTGCACGTTCGCACAGAAATGGTTTAAGTTGGCTCTGTTATTTTCTAGGTCCTTAGCATCTGTATTATTTTGTTTTAGAATTTATTTTTAATATTCTACGCTATGAACCAACACATATGATTCACATAATTGTGCACGGTTAAAAATAATTATTTTATCTCGATAGACTGAACTTTATTGATTGAGTTCTTGGGCATAGGTAAGCTTACACGCGTTTTCTTCGTGATATGTAGGACTTTTATTTTTCATAAAAATAGCTGACTTAGTTATTTTTAATAAAATTATAGATTATGACTGACAAAAAAGAGCTATAGTTTTAACAAAAAAAAATCTATTTCTACGCTCATGCTTTCGACTGTGCACATTGGGGGTGGTTTTACGCCTATAATTTATCACATTCCCTCTTCACGATAATTTGGGTACATTCCCTCTAACACCACCCTTAGTATCTATACCTAATAGAGCAAGCGGTTACTAGCCTAGATGTTAAATTATTAATAATAATAGTAATAATAACAACATATTATCCAGAAATATAATTTCATTAGTTTTACTAATGTGACAGACATACAAATCCACCCCAAATGTTTTTCTTCTTATTTTATAGGTATTTTTTCGCTGCATGTGTGTTTCGTGGACATGTATGCATAGTAATATCTTTGAGCACGTCATCTCAATGAACAAATGTCGTTCGTTTCGAAAAGCGAAGAGTGATGTTAAAATGATTATGTGAGAGGAACAGTGAAATGTCCCAATGCGGTGTATAGACAGCATATTTTAATCAAGAGCTATTAATGGAATCGATCAAATCTTCATACATTATTGAAACACACACGTATCTGAGTTACAATGCGATATTTGTCGCAAAGTTTCAATGTATAATCAATCAATTTTCAGGTTAGGACATCCATTTCAATCTCTGACCTTTTACATATGTTTAGTGGATTTGGACACACTATTGCTCTTTCTCTCCCTATTTATCGCCACTTTTAGCTGGTGTGAAAGCTTAGTTTTTATTATTGATACAAATTATTAGTGTCTATGTTTGAGAAAATTACATGATATAAACATTCACAAAAAAATCCGCTTCGGTGGCCGCATGGTCTAAGGCACCACTATCGTATTAAACAAGACTGCCGATGATGGGAAGATTAGGGCTATAACCCCGATTGGGATGACTTTTCCTAAATAGTTTTCCACTCTCACTCCACGCAAATATGGGTACACTTCTTCTAAACTCAACCTGATTCGTCCTTGTCACATCAGTGTAATTAAGTACATGTGCGTATAGCCCGACCGTATAATAAATTGTGGTGTTAAATAAAATAAAATAAATCATAAATAAAAATATACCAAAATCTTTAACAGGGTTGGTTTATCTTTTGATTCCTTTATCATTCTTTTTACCGAGTTTCCTGCAAGGACAGGTGTGCGGTAGTATGCAATTTGACTCGGGAGACCCAGTTTCGATCTTCGAACTTTTATAATTGTGTGTTTGAGGGGTGAGAGCGATGTTTGGGAGGGGGCTCGCTTCTCCATGTTAGTTATACGCTCTCCTATAAATCATACCCCCTTAAATTAATTATTATAGCCACAGATATGCTCGACAAGAAATAATAATGTTAAAGAAAAACTTGCGATCATTCCTTATCTATTTATTTATCGATCTATATATATATATATATATATATATATATATATATATATATATATATATATAGAAAAAATGTATTGCGAAAACATTTTATAAAGTATGTGTAAGATAAGTTGCAAAGGAATTTTAGGAGCATAAAATGTTTATAATAATTGTATGCTCTTAAAATTCCTTTGCAACTTATCTTACACAAACTTTATAAAATGTTTTCGCAATACATTTTTTCTTGTGTTATTTTTCCAAGCACAGTTTCAATAAACCCATGAAACATGTCAATCGATTATAATAATATATTCGTAACTGGATTGAAGCTCTCAGAAGCAAAGACCAGTATGCCTACATTTGTCTGTGTCCGGAAGTACCTAGGTTTATATATTAGTTTATTTGCAAGTCTTGAATATCATATGTTCTTAGTTATTTTACCCAAAAATTATTACTGTACAAAACCCTTCTTTATATTAATTTGAAAAATTTAATCGGAGCTAATTTTCATACGTTTTATGAAAACAAATCAATAAACTTAAAATAAAATACCCTTAGTTAAATATTTAAAAACATATCCTGGGGATCTTGCAGTTTTTCAAAACTAGGCTTTTGCATTAATTTTTGGGACAAAAATTATATTTGTGAAATTAAATTTAAATCTTGAAAACTAAAAAAAAAATCTTTGTGTTTAGCTTCAAAGTAAAGTATCATTATTATTTACATTAATACATTAATACTCATTTTATATGGAAATAAAGAAATATGCACCTTGTAGTGGTTAGGCTATGTCCAGACAGGGGGGGTAACTGCACAAACAGGAAAACATACATTCCTAATGATTTCGAAAAACAACCCTTTAAGTCTCAAGCGCACATAAAATGTTCTTTGTTAAAATCATGAAAGTAATTCTTTGTTTGTAATTACAATAGACTTATGCTATGTATGCATTTTAAAATTAATTAATTCTACAGAAGTTGGTTAGGTGGGATTCGGTCAACGAATGTATTATGTTATTTTTACTATAAATTCCTGCTACGTCGTACAGTGATGAGGCCCGCAATATTCCATAATTAATTTTATACTAATTGGTTTTGTAACTAACTTATTTTTAATGACGTTCGTTAAGAGTTTTATTTTAATAAAAGCCTTTAGCGTATTAATTTTTAATCGTGCGGCATGTTTATTATGTTGATATAAGTTGGTTGGGTACACAATATTCTTGGTACGCAATTAAAAACAATTAATTTGGCCAATTTTAACTATGAAGATTTTTATTAATTATTTTTTTATTTGTTTTAGGTATTTAATATTTACTTTCTGGACCGATTTATTACACAAACACCTTACTTATAACCTAACTTAATTCTAGAACAAACACAGCAACCAGTCCCCCGGCCGTGAAAAGGAAGTTCCAATTTCCTTAATGATAGGTTTTTTCAGCAGGCTATGACTATAAACTGGAACCTTTACTCGATCAAAATTGTTTCTTAAATATTGCCGTGGCTTAATTTTCTATAAAACAAATCCACCCCGTTTGCTTGGGTCAAGTTAATTTGGCTAATTTGCTTAATTGGTTTTGTGTTAAGTTTATTTGGGTTAATATGAATGGTGTATCTACTTTGTGTGAACGTGTAGGCCTATTGGATCTAAATAACGCCTTAAAAACTCATAATATTTATCAATTTTAGGCATCATTTTAGGTATCAAATACACTGTATGACAATGATGACCATGATGTGCATACTAAGTTTGATAAAAAATCTATTAAAATATTTTTTAAACAATTTATCCTGTTTCAGACCCACCTATTTTATTCTAATTCCAATTTATTATTTTTAGCAGTAAATTTTTTTTTGTGGTAGGGAGGGATAGAGAAGGGGGAGGAGGGAGTTACATAACCAATATGGTAAATGTTCCTACATCTTTTTAATTTATTAAGCGTCAGATATAGCTTATCATATATCTTGTTCTAAAAGTCCCTTGCCTTATCTTGAAAACCAATAGAAATCTGTTGATTAATTTTCGAAGGAATAATATTTTCGCAATCCTAACGTTTACCGTCGAGGTCCAAGTGTTAGCGTCAGATGGAATACCTGAACGGATAGGTACACTTGCCTATTCTCGTAGGGTCACTTTGAGATCCAAGCGTCAGAACTGTCTCGACATTTGCACAATCACGTTGGATCATATTCTCGGACTTGTGCTCAACGAAACAATAACTCACACTATTCTTGTGCTTGTTGTCTTTTGCACTACGTCCTACTACCCGCCCGGGCTATCCATATTAAATTTCACCAAAAATAAAGGAACAAGGAAGCTATGATTAAACGGAAATGTACGCGCACTTTCTTGAAGGGAGATTATGAAAACGTTAAGGAAAAATATATTCTCATTGCACTCTGCTGGGATTCAAACTTTGACCTCCCGGCAAACAATACTAGATAAACTTGACGTGTTCATCGAGTAAGATAGTACAATATTAAATCTGAAATAGCTACATTTGTTAAATGTCTATGTCTACATGACGCAAACAAATTCAGGGTGTTCGAAAACAAAGTGCTTGGAAAGATATTTGGTGGTTCTGACATGCAGTGTGAATGGGAGATTCTAGAACTTTGTTCAGGGTATTTACTGGCAAACCCCAAGGGAAGAGACCATTGGGAAGACCTAGACACAGATAGGAGGATAACATTTGAATGCACCTGAAAGAGATGGGCTGTAATGAGTTTGACTGGATAGTACTAACTTAAGATAGGGACGGATGGCGTACTTTTAGTAAGTGCAGTAGTGAACTTTTGAGTTCCTAATACCATATAGTAAGTAAGTATGTTGTGTTGTCTTGAGCAAAGACTGAAATCTTTCATTTTTTAATGATTGAGATCCAAAGTTTTGAAATTGTTTTCCTGAAGGAAGCTAAAATAATATCTAAACCGTAAACTTCCTTTAGGACAGATCTAGGATTTATGTTTCTACAATTGTTAGTCAAACTCCTTTGTTAGATATTGCCACCAATCTCATGACATATTAATGAACTGTTGATATCAATATATGAAAAAAAAAGTTCTATGTTGATATTGGAGCAATATTTAATTACTTTGTCCAAAAAATGTTTTGCAAAACCACTGGATTTTTCTGGTTTCACCTCCTATCCCACCTTAAGTTGTTCAAGAATTAAAAGTGTGGTAGGGGTTGGAAGATATGGGACTGACAGATGAATACGTTGAATAAGAAACGTAAAATGATCCTCATTTGTTTTGACAAACATTCTAGTGTTAAGCCTTTTATGTTGTTTCGAAATAACCTTTTGACATATAAAAATGAAAGTCAAGGCTAATATATGTGTGCTAGTGATGTCTTGACTTTTAAATTATTTTAGAAATGACGTAATTCCTAGTAAACTTGTTATTTTCACTTTCATTTAATGATATGCAGGTTTTGTTAATTCATTGATTGTTAGTTGTTTATACTTTCTTGCTATCTTACAGGTAGATAAAGTATTGTGATCGTCAAAAAGATCTAACTCAAGATTTTGATGAATCTTGACGTTTCATGACCCCCCCGAATCCAAAAAAGTATTTTTTGACTTTCCGTCTGTCTGTCTATCTGTCTTTACCTCCAACTAAAGCCTAAACTATTTTATCATCGATCAGGCTAAAACTTTGTATCTAGGGTTTTCATAGGGTTGCCCCGAGAGGTTTTTGGAATTGGCTATCTAACCCTAAAATTAAGGGTTGTTTACTGAAAGGCAAAAAGAGAAAAAGTAGATTTTCTCAAAATCGGCTCCAAAGATTTTGATTAAATTTCACTTCTAAACATTTATAAATATTCCAAACAAAATGGCTTCTCTCAATATTTCGGCAAAATGACTTTAAGCGCTCCGGTCTGATGCGTAAATTATCGTCTTTTCATATCATCTCCTAAACTATTTGAGATATGAAATTACTTATCGTTAGAAATATGTAGGTCTCTTTATAATACAAATATTTAAAAGAAGCATATTTTTATAAAACCAATAACTTTCAAGCTATACGTAAATATATATATTTTTAACTTTTCGAACAATAAAGGTAAAAGTATTAAGACCGCAAAAGAAAATCTAACCTGAAATGTTGATGGATGTCGACGTCTCAAGACCCGCCAAACCCTAAAAAGTGGTATTTGCAATGACGTCTATCTGTCTGTCTGTGTGTCTGTTTAAACTTAAAATTAAGAGTAATTTAAGAAAGGGCGAAAAGATAAAAAATCGATTTTCTCAAAATTGATTCTAACGCTTTTGATTAAAACTCGTATCTAGGCGTTGATTAAGATTATGAATAAACTGGCTATTTTCATTTACCATAAAAATTAATTTTAGGGTACTTTACAGAAGCAGAAACTTCCGTGTATCTGCAAATATTTGAGGTACTAAATAACTTTTCATTGCAAAATTGTAGTTCTATTAAAATTAAAAAAACTTGTATATTAAATATATTTTTATAAATCCAACAGTTTCTGAGATATTAGCAAATATACTAATACAATTTTGTGAGCTTAGTTGTAAAGAGATACTAAAGTTCTAACTCAATAATTCTCCAATGCCATAGAGTAATTAAATATCAGTAAGTCTCTAAAAGTTTATGTTGTTTTTCCTTAAACCTCTTAGGAGAAATGTTTGTACAACAATTATCTATATCCATTTTAGACTCAATAGTCAATATTTACGTTTTTTATTGGTCAAAATTTATAAATGAGGAATTGAATAGCAATGCGATGGCATGAAGATTTGCAACACTTAATAAAATGTGGAAAATTTTAACCGGAAGTTGAAATTTTAATACGAAGTGTTGAACCTTGTGGACCCAACATTGATCTTTTTTATCGGTCCAAATATACAAATGAGGACATTAATTCTTTAAAAACAAAATTATGAAATTTAAAACCGAGACTAAAGATAAGTTTTACATAAGTAGAGTGCAATTTATGCTTGGGTTTGCGAGTGTATATTATTTTGTTTCACAAATATTACGATGATGTTTATTGTGATTAATAAAATTATATGTTTGTTTTTCTGAAGAAAGAGGGTAGTTAGTTTTCTGGAAACTTATGTGCGGAAATTTTGTTCCAAGCCCTGTAATGCACTATATGCAAAACATTTTACAGCTGTGTCGTGAGCCAACATTTGTTAATTTTGTCTACATTTACACTTACTATGCCCAGAAACTTCTTCGGTGGACACGTGGACTAAGGCGTCATCATCGTCTGGTCTGGGGTTTTTTCTGTAAAAAAGTCATTGGGTTCGAATCACGGCTGCGAGTACTGAATTGTTTTATAGCTAGTTTTCCACATACTGCCACGTTAATGGGTGTATATT
>JBCFYV010000935.1:34089618-34099830 GCA_039000515.1 Timema cristinae | reverse complement strand
TAACTTAATTTATCATTTTAAAATGAAATGTATTATTTACACTTGGAACATTGGTTTATAAATTATATTTAATAGTAGACTTAGTCTTACAAGTTTGCAGAGTAGTAATTTTGTTCAAGGTTAAACCTTTTTTATACATTCTAACTTCGATAATATTTCATATTGTTCAATTCGACTTTGAATTGAAAAAGTGGACTTTGCACACTCCTACTATAAAGTATTATTAGAGTCCAAAAACAACTAAATGTTCTGTAAATATAAAAATATATAACTATCCTCACCCTGGAGCATTAACTGTGCAAAATAATGTCAAGCCCTGTTTGTTTTCTTTTTTGATTGTTTTACTCACCAAGTCTTCTTTCAGTCTTTGGTATTTCTCCGCCTCTTCTTTTTCAAGTTTGGCCTCTTTTCTCTCGCTGCAATACCTTTCTTTTTCTGGTATGTGAACTGCGTTTCCTCTTCTGCTTTCAACATTTCTGATCTAAGACGTTCATACTCGTCCTTCAATGCCCCAGAGCTGTGGTGATAATAAATGAATGTTCAACACCTTGGAAATATTTATTGTAATTCACCATTTAAATGAAGTAAAAATGTGCTAGTTCTTCCTGTTTAGATATCCTATTAAAACTATTAGCATAACTAGATTCAAGTTTTTGGAAATTTAATTGTCAGTTCCTTCAATTTTTTTCAGCATCGCGTTAACTACCAGGCCAGGTTAAACACAAACGTACTAATTACAAGTGTGTTAAGGGATGGGTAAGGTTGAATTTAAAGGTACCCAATTTGTGTGGAGGCAAAGTGGGAAATCATTTAGTAAAAACCAGCCTTAATACACCCGAACCGGATTCAAACCTCGATCTACCCATCATAAGTAGTCTAGTTTATTGCACGAACCATTAATTAAATATAAAATGGTTTATCTTATAAAAATAGCTAGGAAACATTTAGGCTAATGTTCTTTAGAAATTTTATTCAAACTAATATGCAACAAATTAGTTGACATTTAAAAAGTTAAAGGTTTTCTTAAAAGTAAAAATAGATTTTATTTAATAAATATTTATACTGATATACATTTTTAAGAGAGTACATTAGCATAACATAATAAAAATAGTGGAAAAGAACAAAAATGTACACACCCACTAATTTCTTCAAAAAGGGCAGTTCGTTCCTTTGGATTCTTCATGGCTATGGACTCGACAGCCCCTTGGAAGACTAAAAAATTCTTTGCTTTGGCATTGATGCCTAATCTCTCCAATTCTGCCAAATAAACCTGGCTACTGACAGCCTGAGGGAAAATAAAATTGTTGTTTTTATTAGGTCACAATTCTAAAAAAAAAAATGTAGGCTATTTCATTTAGAAAGGAAAACATGACACATTAGCCAATTTGACTTTCTCAGGCAAACTGATGTAGTGAGTAATAATATATGAAGGATTTGAAACTTTCTTTCAACAGTGGGCGGTAGCAATGATATTAACAATTATTTTAGCACTCCGTCCTACTACCCTTTTGAGGTTTGAACCTCGCTCGGGTGAACTGGGGGTGGTTTT
The DNA here is from genome assembly GCA_039000515.1 of Timema cristinae. NCBI lineage: Eukaryota > Metazoa > Arthropoda > Insecta > Phasmatodea > Timematidae > Timema > Timema cristinae. Next base: position 34,098,281 of record JBCFYV010000935.1, on the reverse strand, counting down.
TCATAAATGGTTTTACACTCTCCCTCAACACAAATGTGAGTAGACGTGGTGCTTTATTATTTTATTATTATTATTGTGTGTGTGGGAGAGAGAGAGAGAGAGTGTGGAGAGAGTGGAGAGAGAGAGTGGGAGAGAGAGAGAGTGGGAGAGGGAGAGAGAGTGGGAGAGGGAGGGGGCGGGGGGGGGGAAACCGTTTAGGAAAAAACCACTTTCAGTACACTTGACTGGGATCGAACCACAATCTCCCTATCATCAAAAGTCTCACTTTAATCTATTGCGAGAGTACAGTAGTGCCTTAGACCATGCACCCACTTGAGCAGATGAGATTAACCAAGATTAATTGAAAATAAAGCAGTTTACAAATATTCTTTTATCAAGTTTGAGCTCACTATTTTTTGTACTTTCTGCTGTTGCTTTGAAGAATAATTTGATTATCATTACACCAATAAGTTGAGTGAAAATAATCTTATTAAATGTTAAGGAAAACAAAATATTAGTGTGTTAACAAAGGAAACCTACTTCTTTATTAATCCTGTGGTCTGATGAGGAGCCTTGCACGCTGCGCGTGAAACGTTTCTCCTTTCCATCTTCAAGCTCAAACACAGCAGTCACAGAAGCGCTTAAAAAGAATCATTTTCAAACATTATTACAGTGTATTCCTGAAAATATTGTCACAATCAGTTTGTGACTAGATAAAATTATCTACTGTATTTTTAATACATTAAAAATGTTGGTTAAATATTTCTTAAATTGAATGTAAGAGAGACTAGACTAAAGTGTAGGCCATGAGAATGAAGTTTGTGAGGAGCATGTAAGCTGCCCCAAGGAGAAAGAGGAGTAAGAATTAAGTTCTCCGTTCAAGAGTGGAGGGAAGAGATAGTAGAGGAAGTAAGGCTGAGATGGTATGTTCACGTAATGAGGATGAAAAGGGAGAGGATACCAAAGAGGGGGGTGAAAATTAATTTGGTAGGAAAAAGCTCACAGGGGAAAAAGAAAGAGATGGGCAGAGCAGTTAACAGAAATTGTGCAAGTGAGAAAAGAATAGAAGCGATTAAAGGAGGAAGAATGGTGGGAAGGTTAGAGGAAGATGGAGGCATTTTACTAAACTGACCTGCCAAAGGCATAAACAATTGATGATTATTATTTATTCAAAACCTGGAAATATTACTCTCAATATACAACCAATTTTCAATAAAAATTTTTAACATTAACACACCGAAGATGTGTCCAACTATATAATATAATACAATCAAACCCTGTAAATTACCTGCGAGACACAGGCTGGCCAATAGATGCGCCATGAATAAGATCACTCAGTCTTTTGACTCGAAGGCTAGAAGTCTTCTCTCCCATGACAAAGCTGACTGCATCCATAAAGTTGGACTTTCCTAAGGAAATTAACAATACAATGTAACATAATACTTCCCTTTGATGTCAACACAATGTATGGTTGTCAACAATTTACTCAAGACTATCATAAACTTATTACTGCTAACATTTTAACAATTTTAAATTATTAATTGTAGCAACTAATGTAATAGATTAATTATTTATAATTTGAAAAGAGATTAAAAAGAGGAAATGAAGTAGCAAAGAGGGCATGGGGGGAGGGGGAGGGGTTACACACCTGGTATCATCGTCATATAGGTGTATTTTTGTAAAACAAAGATATTTTAAAAATATGTTAAACAAATGAAAATAAGTTGAAAATATGTGTAATATATAAGCTTAGAGTTAAAAATGATTAGTATGATGGTTATTAAAAAAAACTAGTGAAATCCCAAAATTATTAATTATTTATATTATGATTGTAAAGTTGTAAGAAGTTTCTTATAAGAATTTGGTTTCTACACTGGGTAGTGGGTGTCAAAATCGAGACCTGTCCCAAGCATCAAATGCCCTTGCTACTTACTACACTGGGAAGTAGCATCAAAATTGATTTTAAGATTTAAATAATTTCCTTGGTTTGATTTTTAGCAAAGGAACATTGTATGGGTTATAATAAAGTAGTATTTTCTATGGACAAATATAAAAATTAGGCCAAGCTTCCAAGGAAGATGTGACAAAATATCACAAACAACAAACCTATTACAGCCTAAATAAAGGCATTTCTATAATAGCAATAGTAGTAAAATGTATTTAGCGATAGCCTAAAGTCTACCTTTTTCAATAAATGTAAAGTGTCTGTAAATAATATAATAGTGTAAACATATTTACCTTAGATGTACAATCATAACAGCTGTTTGTAACCAAACACTTAAACCGCAAATTTGTTTTGTATTTATCACTACCAAAAATACATATATATGTTAAGAAAATATTTTTTAAGATCGGCCTAGAGTAAAATAAAATAAAATAAAATAAAGCGAGGTTATCTCCATTAAGTTAGAGCCTACTTGAGTAAATAAGCTTAGACCTGTACAGCCATTCCAAATTAGTTCTAGGCATATCCATCAAGTTAAGCCCTACTAAAATAAATAGACCAGTGGCTATATTTTCTGACAAATACAATTTATTTAGTCGTATACAAACAATGAAAAATAATGCTACACATTGAAAGACATTGTTTTTCTAATATTTTTTTTACTTACTAAACATATGTTTAATTTGTTTTTAAATAACCTTAATTTATGATGGATTAGCAAAGCTATATTATTTGTTAGTTATGGTTATAGCTATAGTTTAGTTAATCCGTGCAGTGTGTACCAAGGTTATCCTACTAATGTGCCCATGGGACGCCCAAATGTGCTAATCGTACATTCTTTTTGTGGAGCTCTTTCTATGTCCCGAAGAGATGAGATCATGGTGATAGTAAGTATGAGAATGTGGAACCAATGGCAAGAATTAAACCTAATCAACCAAACCCTGGTGACCGTTGGGTAAGTTCCTCTTTCAGGAAAAAATACCCAAGGTACCAGCCAGAAATCGAACCAAAGACCCCTCTGCTTGTAGGCAGGTGTACTGACCACTACACCAAGGGGCCGGTTATAAATAAAATCAAACACTGGGTAAGGATCGCTTAGGCCTTCTTTTGGAAAAAGAGGTTTGAACATAAAAAAAAACCCATTACCAAACAGTGTTGATAATTATATTATTATAATTGGTATTAGTATTAGTGTTGTAGTCATTATTTTTATTATTATTGTGTTATTATATTAGCACCACGTCTTACAGCCCATTCGGGTTATACGCACTTGCGCTAATGTGTAATGGTAGGGTGATTGTGAGATTAAATAAAGGACCTACAGTTTAACGTGGGATCCGAAACAGTGGAGACCTGGCATTCCCCACATTCACAAGTTGTGATTAATACACGTCTTTTCAGAGGTGAAGGCAGGGTTTGGCAATCAGATAAATCTGTGCCGCGACCGAGGATTGAACCCCGGACCCTCAGCACATAGGTCTGACACCTTACCCTAGACCGACAGGTCAACCTTGATAATTATAATTTATAATAAACACATAAGATAGGTACTTCACTGTCAATATTATGATTAGGTCTACTGTGAACCGAATAAAATACCTCAACACATTTAACCATGGTAATTATCAATTCCTTTCACACATATTGTTAATTTGTGGTAATATTGCAAAAGAAAATTGACAGTTAAATAGTAATTAAAGGTTAGTTTGCGTTCAGTGGCGCACCCAGGTTTATGGTTTGGGGATGGTTTTTGAAACTGTACTTGAGGCAGTAGTTACATATGAAAAATACAAAAGTTAGTAAAAATAAGTTTGAATAGACAATAGACTCACTTATGAATAGGTCGTGATTGGCCACATGTAGTGTGTAGAGAAGGTTTGAGAAGCATGGATTTAATGATTGCCAGTGGGTATGGGCACTCTGAATAAGAGAGTTATAGAACTTTGGGTTTGCTCAAAAGTTCCAGTTTTTTAGAAAAATAAAAGGATATTGTAAAGAGTCCATTCACATTTAGGCCTAAATTGTTTCAAATATCACGTTCCAAAATGAGACACAGACATGTCAGTGATTTAATAAAGGTTTTTCTTGTGTTCTTTCTATTTATTTTTTGGGTTGGGTGGGTACTTGACCTTGACCTTGACTCCCCCCCCCCCGTGGTGCACCACTGGTTGTGTTAAAAAAAATTAGAACCACTTCTTACTACCCATTCGAGCTATACACTGTTAAATGTTATTATTAACACTGTTTGATAGTGTTTTTTTTATCCCTAACACTTTTTTTCAAAATAAGGTGTTTGTACTCTTTCACTAAATGGAAGGATGGGTTGGTTTATAATTCTTAACATTTCGCATATAGCCGAACAATAGCCAGTGAAGTAGGTGAATGGAGCTATTATTTTGTTTAAACCAGGACCCAAATATGCCTTTATACGTATTATATCAGATGTTATGTTGTGTTTAGTATGGTCAAAAATTACTCCTAAAAGAAGTTTTGATCTAAAACCTACCATAAAATAATTTTTATTTCAAAATTTTAACAAATTTGGGTGAAAATCTGGCTGTATTTTCAGGCCCTTTGTCCTTTATTACTGTAGAGCGAGAGAAATGATATTATTAAATAAAATTATTTTCAATAAAGCAATATTTATAATGTGAACAAATCTCTTAAAACTATTGAATATGATTTTTTTTTTTTTTTTTGCCATTATAAGTTTCCTTTGTCAGGCCTTTAAATATTAATCTTAATTCTGCATTATGATTAGTGAAATTTGGTCAAGAACATAAATCAAGCATTTAAACGTATTTAAGAAGTATTGAGCATCTCTTAGAAGCATATGCGTCGCAAAAAAATTATTTTGGAAGGGTTTGGGAGGAGGTGTGTGTGTGTGTTGAGACAATGAATTTCCCAATTCTTGGCGTTTTAAAATTAGAAAAATTCACAGGTGACAAGGGCAATGTTGAGAACACCATGGAGTCTGGTGGTATAGAATATTCCCTCGATAATAGAGGGGCTAGTGAGTATTAGCCTGTGAAAATTGTAAAATTTGAAAAGATAATTGGACTTTGAATCACAATTTCAGGCAACTGTATTTTTAAAGTTATTTGTTAATGGTGGATTTTTAAATTTTAAAAGTGTTAGTTTTAACATTCCCCATCATCGAAAGTAGGAAATCTCACAAGTTTTTAATAATAAGAACTCCAGGTTTTAAGCAATTAACTTAAAACATTACTTAAACTCCTTAAGGTTACTAGAGTCTATTAGACTAGTAGAAGAATACTTAAAACTAGTAGGCAGTGACAACGGCAGTGCTACTAGCCAACTTGATTAACTAAGGCTGTATCCAAATAGTCAAGTACACTTGACTTGATGCAGATTTGATGCACACTTGATGACTTTACACTTACACACACTTGAGATCAAAGACTGCAACAGACTATTTGAACAGCAAAATATCCTTCTCACACCCTTGAGTCTGCAGTGGTGCTGCTTCCTACCAATGATCTTAGAAATTATTTTAAATGCCATCTATCAGCATGAATTAGCGTAGGCAGACCACTTACAGATTTGTGGAGACTTATTTTCACTGTACATGACAAATTATCCAAACTATCCCAAGACAACACAATCCAACTCCACAAACTACAAAACAACCAGTATATTTAACGTTTGTTATCGAAGATCACACTACTCTACGGACTCTATCTCTAGCAGACGAAAAATTAAACAATTGCCGATCAAACATAACATCAACAGCGTGTCAAGGGTAACTTGCTGTAACCCTTGGACTAATGGGTGTGTGAGGGGTGCATTAGCACATTAACACAAGGGCCCCCTTGAAAATTTAAAATTTGTCTGTACAAGTCTGTGGTAAGAAGCTTTCATAATCAAAAGTAGGCCCACTGACAAAGTAATAGTCAAGAATTTCCCCAGATCTCGACCCTCCGCAAAATTTCCAACCTTCAAGCTTTTCCTCAACTTGGGGAAGGGGGGATGGTGATGTGCTACGCTACTGTTTATACTGCATTATACTATATTGATGTTTTTTTCAGACTTTAACACATCGGCCATTTTTGGGTGGGAATAAGTAATTAAACTCTCCTTTTAACCCCTTTTTTAAGTCACTAACTTACCAAAAGGTGTTAGACATAAGTTAAATATAAACACCATTTTCACGAGAAGCCAAATTGACCGAAGCTTCAGAATACCGCCATAAAATTCTACATGTTATCTTACCCGATCCATTAGGTCCGATTACTGCTGTGAAAGACTTAAGAGGTCCAATTGTCAAACATCCTTTATAAGATTTGAAATTTTCAACTTCAATATGAGTTAGTACTGCAGGCATTGCTGCATTTAATATATTGCAAACACTTAACAAGTATAAAATAAAAATAAATTCAGTATATTATCTAAACAGAGTTCAAGCTTTCCAGTTTCCATAAAGTTCAAAGTTGTGTCTAGTGTTTGTGCCTTGCAGCCTTGAACTTGAACGCATGCGCAGATACTGAATAAGAAACAAGTTATCTGTTTGTAATCCACCATCTTTAAAAAGTTAAATAATGTCGATTAATAAATTTAAAATGTATTATTTAAAGCTTATTATTAATACACTACCTAATAGTTTAATGTTGAATTTAACTTGTTTAAGACTAGATTAAGTTAGTCTGGGGTACTTTTTAATAGGCGTGGCGTTAATATTACTTGTGACAAGAAAATACACTATTTCATTTCGTTTCTTATTCTGTATCCGAGCATGCGCAAAACCAGCTATTATTGTCAAGTTCGAAATCAATAATGCACGAAAACCCAAGAGTTTCTATACCTTGATTTTCTTACGAATGAACATTTTGTAGCACCTTTTAGAAAATACAAACATAATCTTTTAGTCAACATTATTTTGTTTTGTGTGTGTGTATATGTTATTTTAGGTATCAATTGGTAATATATTTTAAAACGTGACAGCTGTAGATCATATGACTTGACGTATGAATACGTAACAGTTAATCTATACTCCAATTTTCTAAGGAATGGTCATATTTGACAGCTAGAAAAAGCTAATAGATTCACTTTACGTATTCACACGTCAAGTCATGTGATCTGCAGTTTATCACTTTTGATATAAATTATAGTTCAAATTTAAAAGGTAAGGTTGGACATTTGAGATTGTATTTGGAAAAAGATAAATAAAAATCACTGCAATACAAACTTACATTTCTGTATTGCCTTGACCATTTAAATTAATTATAGTGCAGTAAACTAAATAAATGATTATTCCTAAGCACCTTGTTTTCGAACAACCTAAATTTGTTTTCGTCATATAAGGTAAGAGACCATGTTTCACATCCATAGAAAACAGCCGGTGAAATTATTGTTTTGTATGGACGATATTAGAAAGACAATATTTAAATAAACGGTAACGACCCTTGTACCACGTAGATTCAGAAACATTAAGTTCGGAAAGGGATATAAACCCCGGGAAATCGGATTTTACGTTCAGAACGCTATACCAACTGAACTGTACGAGCTTGTACTAGTCGGCGTATCATTTTAGAGTCAAGTGGTTGAAATAGTTAAATGATTTAACTATCTCAAACACTTGAAGTTAGCATAGGTACTACTACTACTATTACTTGAGCTGCTGTATCAATACGTTTATAGAGTGACACTCACTACTTTTTACACAAATACACCTATGCTATGTTTGTTCCTATCCGGTACTAGACCGACCCCCACCCACAGTCTTCAAAAGTTAAATTGTTCTTATTTTTCTTTTTAATGCCTAGGCTGGCAGCTTATTGGTTTAATATAACAATCATAGCACCTAAGACAGGAGATCTCAAAGCGTATGTCCGCGGCGCGTGGTTCGCAAACGGGACCATAGTTAAAACGAACCGTGCATATTAAATAAAATAAACTCAATATTACAAGATTTACAGGCTAGGTCCATTAAGTCAACAATACTTTGAAACACAATATATATAAATGTGCATAAGAAACCAATAAAAAATAATGCTTTTTACTGCTTGATAAACACATAAGTTAATAGAATTTCTGGTTTTGGCTAAAGGGTGCCAGTTAGGAAAATAAATTTAAATCAAGCTGTTTGGTGGATAGCTCCTTAAAACTTAGGATGGTCTAGGCTGCCTTCGCCGGATTTATTTTTTAATTGAATGTCCCTAAAGCTGTTAGTAGTGCATTTCCTGTCACAAATTTTTGAAAATTAGACTCCTCTAGAAGTTTTTTTTAAATGGATTCCTTTCCTGGAAATTTTTTGAAAATGTTGATGCCCCTAGGAGGATCCTCCAGCATTTTTTTTTTTAAATTTGATGTTTCTAGAAGCTATTTGGAGTGTGGTTTTAATGCTAACGGTGCATTCTTCTTCCCATTTGTTTTTGTTGTTAGTTCTTAATTATTGGGAAGGGAGAGGTCGAAGGATAGGAATAACCCATTTTTACTTTAAATGAGAAAAAAAAATATCGTATCAATAAATAACACTAATAATATGCTCGCGGAATTAACTCCTAAGTTATAAGCTACCTTAATCATTTATGCAAGGCTCCAAAGTGGATTTTCAAAATTTTCTGTTCTTTTACGGTCGGTACTAAGAGTATCCGTCAAATTAATTGAGGGGGGGGGGGGTTCCACTGTCTCCACCGCTAACGACGCCCATGGCTACGGGTCTTTTGCCAGCCCGGTCTATTACAGCTTAACACTATTTTAAGGAACGCAAGAAGTGGAG
>JBCFYV010000935.1:34071447-34089518 GCA_039000515.1 Timema cristinae | reverse complement strand
GGGCTTCTGGCCTTAGAGATTTTATCGACTTTGGTTTTTAGACCCTCCCCCCTCTCCTATTTTTGGGGGTCCCCATGGGGATTTCTTTTAGATTAGAGGCTACTTGCCTGAAAAATTTAAGCTGTTTAGGTTATCTAGGATTCAAGGTTTTTTTCACTTAGGTTTTTTAGAAACACCCACACCCCTCCTCATTTTGGTCACCCTTAATGGGAATTTTTGGTCATCAAATATGCCTGCATCCCTATTGGTTAGGGGCTACCTAGATCTTATGGGCTTAAAGATGTTTTCGACTTTGGTTGTATGTTAGCCCCACCATCCCCCATTTTGGAGGCCCACTAACAGGAATTATTTTATTCGGTAGATAATAGCCACTATCATTTTTGTTTTAAAACCGCTAGCCGTTATTTGGTTATATTATTAGCCGCTAAACTCAATCTGAACAAAAGCTAGATCTAAAGGGAAGAAAAATAAATAAGTCGGAAACATTGCCTAAATAACCACCAGATCGCAGAGCACCATTCCGCTCCATACCTGTCTGCGAGCCTGCGCAGCGAGTTCCCAGAGAGGTCCAGCACGCGTAACGGGATGGCAGCCGCCGTGAAGGGCTGGGTTGGTAGGGCGTGGAGGCCGGCCCAGCGCTGCTGGAAGGACACGATGGGTGCCTGGTAGGGCAGGGCTGGCATCTCGCCCACCACCCGGTCGCATTCCATCAGGATCTCGTCAGCCGGTGTCACCTCGCAACGACACGGGTACCTTAGGTCTCGGTGTAGCTCGGGGCAAGGCTGATGCGCGTGCGCAAACACTGACATCAACAACAGCAACCACACAGCCATCGCCTGGAAGAAAATTACTGATATAGTCGTGTATTTGAAGTAGGGATGGTCATTGGTGTTAATATAGATATAGTAACTTCGGTAAAAAAAAACATCGTCTGCAAACCAGAGGTGGATTTACGACTATGCAGCCCATAGACACTAGATAATTTGCCGCCCACTTTGTCTACCTTAATTCACACTCTTCTAAATCCCCGTTTACCCCTAATACCCTTCATGCACAAACACACATATATCATACACACAAGTGCTATCTGTGGAATGACAGATAAAAAGTGCTTACATTATTTTATTATTTAGTATAGTGAGGTTTTAAAAGAGTAAGAATCTAAGTATAGACTTAAAAAAAATTGAGATAAATTCTATTACACTATCACAACAGAAAAATTCAAATATTGTAGAATTTAAAAATATAAAGTCTTCATTAATATTATTACTAGCACCGCGTCTTACTATCCGTTCGGGTTATACGCACTTACGCTAATGTGTAATGGTAGGGTGATTGTGAGATGAAATGGAGGACCTACAGTATAACGTGGAATCCGAACTACGGTGGAGGCCTGGCATTCCCCACATTCACATCTTAATTAATAGACTGTAGAATATGTTACTACAGATAAAATATAAATATGTACACAATAAGAAAATAGTCTATAGTATATTTAGCCTTGATTTCTGCTGAGCAAACTGGTCGATGATGACAGACAGACAAATCCCTTTTAATCAATAAGCGACCTTCAATTGAGACGATTGTCAGCGAATTAAGGTGATTCTCTGTCATATTGGTACGCAGATACGGTAAACCACAATAATCACACACACGATGAAGTCATAAAATTATTTTAATTGGCAGAAACATATATGTATTTCTTTTTGTTATTCAAAATTTCCCACCGTAGGCACGTGCCTACTAGGCCTATGCGTAAATCAGCCCCTGCTGCAAACAATACATTGATATTAGGGGTGTGCGGAAGGTCACTTTTTAAATGCGAAGTGAAGCTTGTATATATGAAGAAAATCAGTCGAAGTTGGGTTTTGTTGTTGTCACATAGCACTACTTTTAATTTTTAAATAATCCATTAGCGGCATCTAGGTAAAGAAAAAGCCTTAGAGTAAAAAACAAATTACACCACATATTATTTATAATGACATTTGAATTTTTTTTTATTATTTGAGGTATTTAACGTGCACTCTTTGAGCCGACTGATCATATTAACACATGAGAATTTCTATGAGCGAAAGGGACTACCAATTTTACCGGGAAAGGGTTATTTTACAGGTCACAATCGACATAGTACCGACGACTTTACTTTTGCTACGAAGTAAGTTGTGCTACGGATTTTTATCGCTCAGTAATAACCCATTCACCCAGGCTGGGTCGTATCTGAATTGATCTATTCTTACGTTATAGATGTAATTTAATAACTAGTCAGGTTTAAAATATTGTTTAGTAGCTGCCACTTGTTTTGTGCTATTTAGCTTCTCCATACTATACAAAATTTCAATTTTCTTTCGACCACTATAATTAGATTTTTGTATTTGTTTTGGAAATTTTGAGGCCACTCTCCAATCCCAATACCTGAAAACCTAATTTTGTATATTTTTTTTTTGTTTATTTGGGAAATTTTTATCTCATAATTTTGAATTGTGACATATTCACAATATTGTGTACACTATAGAGTTGTCACCTCTTTCAAAATTAAACAAGGGAAATTTTCACTGACTGGGGTTAGAATTTCTTTTAAACAATGGATGCCACCAGATGAGATATTTTTATATTCATTGAAGAGAGGGTGAAGTTATAAATTTGCAAAAAAAAAAAAAGTCTAAGATGAAACAGATAGTAAAATTATAACGTATTATTAATTTGTATATAAAAATGAGGCTGTTAGGCCTACCAGACTGAAAATAGCTTGTCAAATGAAAAAAAAATTGGAGGTAAAAAAAAAAGGTGAGGTGGTTGCCCTAGGTTAAGCCCCTGGTTAGGGTCGAAGCTAACTACAATATGGATTTTTTTAAATTCATTGGAAATTATTAAAATAACCTACAAAAGAATAAATAGAAAGTATATTTATAAAGTAATGTTTATAAACAACAAAGGTATCAAACGCATCTATGGACACGCAAAATAAATGTCAGAAACATTTATTCTGATTTGTTGATGACAATGAAGGTTGATGCTCGAACCGTGTCCAGGTGTGCAAGGAGTAGTTTTCCCTAAACGGTTTTTCACTCTCCCTCCATGCAAATGTATTATACCTTGCTCACCTCAAACCCAATAACATAATTAAAATGCGTATCCTCTGGACTGGTAGAAATATGAAGCGTAAAAACAAAATGCTGCACACGAATGAAGCGAATCTATTTTTTTTTTTCTGGATCACTGCATCCATGAACGTTGATACAATTAATTCAGCAAAAAAGTGCAGATACTGAATAAAAACACTAACGCAGACTATAAAAGATTTTTGTGGGTGACCTGGTGGTCTAGGGGTAAGGTGTCAGACTTCTGTGCTGGCGGCCGGGGTTCAATCCTCGGTCCCGGCACAGATTTATCTGATTACCAAACCCTTCCTTCACCTCTGACAAGACATCTTGTTAATGTGGGGAATGCCAGGCCTCCACCGTGGTTCGGATTCCACGTTAAACTGTAGGTCCTCCATTTCATCTCACAATCACCCTACCATTACACATTAGCGTAAGTGCGTATAACCCGAATGGGTAGTAAGACGCGGTGCTAATAATAATAATAGTAATAATATATTATTATTATTATTATTATTATTATTATTATTATTAGCATAGTGTCTTACTACCCGTTCGGGTTATCCGCACTTACGCTAATGTGTAATGGTATGGTGATTGTGAGATGAAATGAAGGACCTACAGTTTAACGTGGAATCCGAACCACGGTGGAGGCCTGGCATTCCCCACATTAACAAGAGGTCTTGTTAGAGGTGAAGGAAGGGTTTGGTAATTAGATAAATCTAGTAATAATATAAGATTTTTTTTTAAAAAAAGGTGCACAACCTCTTTGATCTTAATCAAAACAAAGCTCCCATTAAATGTTTTGCCATGATGTTTTATGATTTTTCACCTTACCGTGGGAAATTTAGTTTCGAAGTGGTTTTTAGATAGAACCTTGGTATTTGGTGCCAAGATGATGCAATTGAAAGTAGCGCCTGTTGAGATTATTTTCAGTTGACATACTCGGTGAACATAAGTGGTACGAGGTGGACTAACAAGACGTTGTGTAAGCCAATGACGTAGCTAGCGATTTGTTAAGGCTACGATCATAAATCTGAATATTTTGATGAGGGAATGTTTTAAACTTTTACTGTGTTTATCAAATAAAAACATATTTTTAGACAAGAGTGGATCGGAAGTTATGTAAAATCTAAGGAGAGGCCACTTACTTACTCTATGATATTAGGAATTTGAAAGATCATTGCCACACTTGAAAAAGTACGTAACCTATCCTTATCTTGATTTAGTTCTATCCAGTCCACCTCATTACACCCTATATCTTTCAGGTCCATTTTAATTCCAATCGAAAGAAAGAGTTTAATTTTCAAAACATATTTTCTTTTATATGATTACGGCAGAGGATGGGATAGGAGAGGGATTAATTTTAGTACAGTTCAATTTAGGTAATAAGGAACTTTTTGAACAGTTATAAAAGTGACTAAAATAATTTTCATTTATTTACACGTAAATAAATGTGATCTAATGCATTTTTTATATAGGGCCAGGGGTTCACTCCTTGGTTCCAGCATAGATTTATCTAATTACCAAACTCTTCTTTCACCTCTGACAAGACGTGTATTAATCACAACTTATGAATGTGTGGAATGCCAGGCCTCCACCGTGGTTCGGATCCCACGTTAAACTGTAGGTCCTCCATATCATCTCACAATCACCCTACCATTACACATTAGCGTGAGTGCGTATAACCCAAACAGGTAGTAAGACGCGTTGATAATAATAATAATAATAATAATAATAATAATAATAATATTTTAAGCTAATATCAATACCTATGAAGTTATACTAATAATAAAATATAATCTTAACAAAATTGTTTTCAAATAATTATGTTTATAACCGATTTTTCAAACGCCCCTTCGAAACAAAATCTACTATAATTATGGTTCTACTTATGGGAAAGATTTAAACGTTAAACTTGAAATGTCTTGCTTTTTTTATTGTTGAAATATTCCCACACATTTGTAGGCTACTTAATAAAAACTGTGTAAATACAAACCACAACTCTTTGAGTGTTTGTGGTAAACTGATTTCGAAAAATTCGGTGAGCCAAATTTTTTTTTAGGTTGATTTTAGACTTGACAATGTATCACATCTAGAGACAACATGATCAACATGTGCTCGCGACTTGTACCTGACTTCACGGCTATAGTTTGAGATATTGGTCACGAGATACAGAGCAGAGGGGGATGGGGGGGGGGGGGGAGTGGCTTACGCCTGCAATGTCGTCTAGTAGTGAAAGTCTACGCCGGTGTAATGTCTAAAAGGACGGCATATGTACAGAAAATTGTGGATCTTGTCCGGTGCAAGGACAATGGCTAACCATGCGCAATCTATAGGTAATACGTCTATTATTTAAACACTGGAGGGTAATTTTTACAACTATCATGGATTTGGCTTCGGTCTCGTGTTTGGAAAATAAACAGTAAGGGAAAGGGGAGACATTTAAGGAAAAATCGCCTCCCTTTATTCTAAACCAGAGATGGTAAACTAAGGCCCGCGGGGCAAATACAGCGGTGTTTAGTGTGTTCAATCCGGCCCGCGAGATAAGTGATTTAAATGTGTTGCGTTGTGAGGAAGGCTTTTGTTTAAACACTAAAAAAACTGTATTTTTATAAAAACCATGCCAAAATCAACATTTCCAAACTTGGTAAATCATGTCGAATTACATACGGCAATGTTTGCATCCTCATATTCACGTGAACAAGTGTTTTCAACCTTGAAACTTTGGAAAAGTGATCCTAGAAACCGACTTACTGATGAGCATCTGTTGACGGTCTTCTCTCTTGAGGAATAACCACTTCACAGTTTCACCCATCTCACACCCCATCATATAATTCTTCTGAACGAACATAAAAACGCACTAAGCCAATAAGATGGTTATGATTGCTATACAACCGCTTCGGTAGCCGTGGTCTGTGGTCTAACGTTCTACTCTCGTGTTAGACTCTACTCTCGTGTTAAACTTCCGGAGATTGCGGTTCAATTTCAGTCGGGTGCACTGAGAATTTTTCCCAAAATAATTTTACACTTTTACTCCAAGCAAATGTGGGTGCACTTCTTGTAAATTAAACCTTCCTCATCCATATACTCATTAGCATATTAGTACATAAGCGTGTAAACCAAACGGGTAGTAAGACGCGGTGCTAAAAAAATAATGTTATACGTTCTCAATGTATCAACACTTCTTCATGTCAGTAAATTATGTGTGTTTATATTTTTTTTAAATGGAATTTGAAGAAAAATTAATGAATACAAATATTTGGCTCACCAAACTTTTTTTTTTAAAAGGCCCCACTGTAAGTAAGTTTGCATATTCCTATTCTATCCTCAACCTCCCCCTCACAAACAAACTAAATCAGACGAGCGTTACGTTTATTCGGCGTGCCCACCGATGCGGGTGGTTCTTGATCAACCTCCTCCGAACCGCACCGGCAACAACTTTGCGTCAGTCATCTGAAGACAAACTTTCCGGTGATGCAACCGATGCATGCGGCAAGGCAAGACGAAGATTTGTTGCGTTTGCCATCTTTTACATAACGTTTGTCGCCGCTCAATTTAATGCACGAACGTTCCTTTATTACCAAAGAGAAGAGAGAGAAACAACAGCTGCGGAAAGAATGGTCCTACGGGGCGTGACTGAACACGCCGCTTCGTGTCATGTCGCGCGAATACCCATTAACATACATTGTAGCTGATGTACACAGAGGTTATTAGAGTGATGTACACAGGGTAGGATATTAGAATGATATCTATACTAATATTATAAAGAGGAAAGATTTGATTTTTTGTTTGTAATAGATAAACTCTAAAACTAACTGGACTGATTTAAAAAATTCTTTCACCAATATAAAGCTACATTATCAGCGAGTAACATGGGCTATATTTTATTTTGAAAATTTAATTTAGTTCTCATAAAAATGTCGATAGTATATTATATAGTCGTTGGAAAAAAAAAGTTGTTGAAGGGAAAGTGGGGTTGGTGAAGGGGGTGGGGGAGTAGGGGTGAGGAAAGAGGAATGAGATGAAAATAGGAGGGAGGATAAAAAGAAGGAGGGGGCTATACAGTGATGGTAGGACTGTATTTTTTTTTTAAATAAGTAAAAAAGTTTTGTTTTTATATGACATGATAGATGATTTGAAGCTTTGTTTTACAGGATTCTTTACAATATTTTTTCATGGGGAAGGGGGCTAGTATGCTATACAGAGAAGGTGAGTAAAGTGGTATACATAGATGAGACTATTATAGTGATGTATACATAGGAGGTGAGTAGAGTGGTATACACAGAGGAGGCTATTATAGTGATATACACATAGGAGGCAAGTATAGTGGTATACACAGAGGAGGCTATTATATTGATATACACAAAGTAATATATTAGAGTTCTAGACAAAAATTAGGATAGTAGCAAATTATGAACATGCAATTATTATGGGTGACTTAAATACGGACCTTATCTTATATAATAATCAAGCAACTAAAATGATAGCTATGCTAGTTTCTTGAAGAATTAATATTTGTTCTTTAGATGCAACACACCATACACTGACGTCACACACTTGGCTTGACCTAATATTTACATCAAAACTAGATAGAGTTGTATCAGTTGTGCCCCTAGTATCTCCCATCACGATCTCATATATCTTTCTTATTCCGTGAAACCTTAAAAATCTGAACCTAAATTAATCACATATAGTGATATAAATAGTATTGATAACAAAGTATTAAACAAAGATGCTGAAATAATACCGTGGCACTTGGTTGGTAGGCTTATAAACATCAATGATAAACTTGAACTATTCAACGTCATGGTGTTATACAGCTGTACAGTAAACATGTTCCATCAATACCAAACGAGTGACCAGACCTTCATCCTCCTGGATGACAAAAGACTTAGTGACATTAATGAAGAGACGTGATGGAACATATGCTAAATTCAGGCGTAACTCTAGAATAAACTACCATTTGTTGCTGAGAGCTTTGAACTGTATAGACAACTACGTAACAAATGTACTCAGGAAGTGCGTAAAGCAAAGTTGAAGCACTCAATGAGTATTGCTAATGGCCACTCCTATCCTAAACATCTATGGTATTAATAATAAACAATTAAATCATTCTAAATCCAGAATTTCACCTATGAACACTTTGAGTGCTTACCTGTTGTCTGAAATGACAAGGCAAAAAAATACCACAATTAACAGAATTTCACAATCCATAGCAAGTGAGGTGAAGTTTGATTTTTCTTACGTCTATCCTGAAGAGGTTTATAAGTCTATTATGAGCATTAAATCAAAAGCAGTAGTTTTTGATGAAATACCCATATTATTAGTGCAAAAAATAATAGTTGTTCTCCAATTTTAAAAGATATGTTCAATCACTCATTACTGACTGGACAGTTTCCCAAGCTTGATATTCCCATACTTTGACTACTGTGGCAATGTTTATAGTGACTTAACTGAAGAGCTTGCACAAAGACTACAGCGACTACAGAATAGATACATTTGATTTATTTACAATCATTAGTACCAAAACTACATACCTAAATACTTTGACAAACTTAAATGGTTACGACTAAATGAACGGCGGACACTTCACTCCCTCAGTCTCCTACACAAGATATTACACACTTCCTCACCACACTACTTAGCAACCAATTTTAAGCTACTAAAAATCAACACCAGCTTAATATACGTGCTAAAAACTCTACCTTTATAATCTCCTTGTTTACAAAACTGAGTCTTATTCCCGTTCATTCACAGTCGCGGCGTGACGGGCGTGGAATGCGCTTCCTCCATAGAGGTTTTGTAAGCATTTCAAATAAAATTGTTTATAAGTAAATACTGGAGTCATTGTATGAATGGAAGAATGGCTGGAGGTAATCTAACGATTATATTTGAAATTTTAGACAGTCATTTTATATTCAATATTGTTATTATAAGCGTGTTTAGTTTAATTTGTTAAGTGTAAGACAAGGCAAACTAGTCTTAACTTCGCCAAAATATTGCAAAATAAAGACAATAAATAAATAAATTAGAGTGATAAAAACAGAGTAGTTTATTAGAGTGATATACACAGAGTAGGATATTAGATTGATATATACATAGGAGGCTCTTATAGTGAACTCACAGAGGAGTATATTAGAGTGATATACAACAAGTAAGGTATTAGAGAGATAAACACAGAATAGAATATTAGAGTGATATATACTACACAGAGAAGGCGAGTATAATGGTATACACATAGGAGTTGAGTAGAATGAAATACACAGAGGAGGCTATCAGAATGATTTCTGCAGAGGTGAGTATAATGATATACACAGAGGAGGTGAGTAGAATGGTATATACAGAGGAAGCTATTAAAGTGATATACAAAGAGGAGGCTATTATAGTGGTATACATAGTAAAGTATAGGAGAGATTAACCCCTTTTATACACAATACTATTTAATGTTTAATACGTTTTAGTAACAGTGTGGTCAGTAAATATATAGCTCGTCTGGCTACTGATAGCAGCTTGTCCCAAGTTCGAGTTCTTACATGGTCGAGTTATTTATCTTTGATAAAATTAAGGTTTCCCTTTTCATAGTGATTTCTTAGCGTCCGGGAGGCTAGATGATGTGTATATTCTAGAATAAAGCTAGTTTGTTAGCTATGCGCTGATGTAATAAGTCGGTTCAAAAATTGTACGTCAATAACCACCCGCACCTCTTCCCCCCAAAAAAGCAAAAATAAATAAAAAAATTACAAGTGTGGTGGCTTTAAATATTTAAAAAAAAAACATTATTTCAATAGTCTATCTCTATCCTGAGCACAGACAAGAATATACCAGATCCTTATCCTTGCGGAAGTTTTGCTGAGCTCCTTGAACGATCAACACTGGGGTTCACTAGTGTAGATGCTCATTGATAAAAGCACATCCAAATGCGAGGTTGTTAAACGACTCACTTTTAAAATGATCATCATAAAGGGACCATTGCAATAGTAATGGGCAGTCTTCGTAAGATTTTTGTGAGGTATTATGTGAAGAGGGGTTAGGATCGCTACTTGAACCTAGCTTTGTGGAAGCTGGCTGATTGACTCGAGATGGATATTTGTGTCCTCTCTCTATAGAATCAATGTTTAAAATGATCTCTTTTTGTAATGCCCCTTGATGGCACCTAGTGATACCCGTGTTAAAGGACTCTAGCTCTCCCAAGGAGCGCAGCCATTTTAATTTGGAGGCTGTGGATCTGGTGTTTACCTTGTCTGTGAATCTGGAAGATTCAGCCCTTGACGTTCCGTCAACAGTAATTCAGTTGATTGCAAGACCAACGCCTTAGACCACGCTAACACTAGTGAGGGTGGTAATTATGATGAACACAGATAATAAGCTATTTAAGAAAGAATCTGGAATCAAACAAGGGCCCCACTATATCAATAAAGGGCGAGACAGGAGAAGTTTGATGAAATTCACAATCCTTCATCTTGAGAAAGTCTAGGAAGCAATAGGGGCTATGTCGTAGATGTAGTCAGTCTCCTTGACCACGAGAAAGGGGTGCTATCCATGTACAAGAATCCGTCCAGGAAATTCTTGTTGTCTGCTCCGCCATTATTTTGAGATGTGTTGTACCAGGCGTGAAACACGCTCGATAACTGTAATCTACTAGAGTAGACACGATACCTGCTGTTACTTTCCCGTTCCTTTTTTCTGTCCAGATGGAATGTGTGTACGTTCGAGGGAACTTTCTAAAACTCGGGAATGTTTGAGATTGACGGGGAAATGTATTTTAAAATAGGAAAATCCAACTAACAGATGTAAGTACACCTGCTTTCTTGGTCTGGGTGTTACGAGAACGAGCGCAGACACAGGGAAGATGTGGTTGAGTAGTTTGGCAGGATGAGCACAAGTATAAAGAACCCGTGGTTGAGTGGTTATGGAGGACTAACACAGGTATATAGGACCCGTGGTTGAGTGGTTAGGGAGGACTAACACAGGTATAAAGGGCCCGTGATTAAGTGGTTAGGGAGGACTAACATAGGTATAAAGGGCCCGTGATTGAGTGGTTAAGGAGGACTAACACAGGTATAAAGTGCCCGTGATTAAGTGGTTAGGGAGGACTAACACAGGTATAAAGGGCCCGTGATTGAGTGGTTAGGGAGGACTAACACACGTTTCAGGAACCTCTGTTCAGTAGAGATAATGGGCTTGGTTCGATGACAAACGATGCCCAGAACACATACAAATAATATACCCAGACACTCAACTTCTAGGTTAAAATTGTTGCGCTCCTTTTGGAAGCTTTAGTCCTTCACCACTAGGGTCGCTGCGGTAAGTCATATCATCACCCAGCAGTGACACTAGCGAAGCCCAGTGTTAAAGGACTCAAGCTTGCAAAAGGAGCTCAGTAAAACCCTCGTAAGATTGAGAGTCTGTTTCTTACTTGTCTGTGGCCTGGACTAATTTAATATTTTTCTATGGGTGCGAGCGGTAACATTCTTGATTTAGACCCGAGAATCCAGGGGGTGACCCATAAACCAGTGTCATCAGGCACGCTTTATAAATGATAAGGTAATTTAGTCTGGCTTTCCGGTGACGATGTCGCATTTCGAATTTGGGCCTGGTATATTGATGTAGGTTCTGCCCAAAATGTTAACAACTGTCCCACTACATAAATGCCCCTACGATTCTTCTCAAATATACCTTACCCATCCCTATCATGTCAGCTTAATTAATACATGAGCCTATAATCCAAACGGGTTGGTGAGACGCGGAGTAAAAAACAAACACAAACAAACAGTTTTTCTACATAATTTGATTTTTCATCCTATTTCCGTGCGATTGTTGGTACGGTTCGTTAAAATTTACTTGTATCCTCATTATTAGCGTTGGATAATACAGATCACTGATTACCAGTAGTGGCTTAAGAGTTTAAACATTTAGGTAATATAACTCAAACTGTCCCATTACGTAAATACCACTGCGATTATTCTCAAATATATCGTGTTTTATCTTCATGTACTATTCCTGGTGCTAGGATTGGATGTATACTGTTAGGTATTTGTATTGCTGTCCTTGTTTAAGTTAGTTAGTAGGTCATGTGATGGATGTGTTTGGAAATTACACGTTAAAGTTTTTAATATAATTTATAAATCGAAGTGTTACATCGTTGGGAAAATCAGATTGCATATCTTATTTTAAATCCCTTTAGGTTAAGTAAAATCCAATTTTCAAAGGAAGAAAGAAAAGCTTCTACATAGATATAGTTTCGCATATTGATACGTCAGATCATACTATAAAATATCCTATATAAATACCTATCAAATAACACGAATAATATCATAAAATGTTATCAATGTTGACAGAAAAAATACGTTTGTTTTTTATAAAAAAAAGTCTTCATATTAAAATTGAACGGTAGAGAATAATTATATCAAAATATGAACTACTAATAGTGTTTTCAAGAAATGGACGTTTAATTTTTTTTAATGTATTTTTTCGTTTTATATTACAGTACTACCGGCCCGGGATATTTAGGTATAATTACATCCGATATGACGGTGACCTGGTGGTCAAGGGGTAAAGTGTCGTACTTCTGTGTTGAGGGTCCGAGGTTCAATCCTCGGTCCCGGCATAGATGTATCCGATTGCCAAACCCTTCCTTCATCTCTGACAAGACGTGTATTAATCACAACTTGTTAATGTGGGAATGCCAGGCCTCCACCGTGGTTCGGATCCCACGTTAAACTGTAGGTCCTCCATTTCATCTCACATTCACCCTACCATTACACAATAGAAGAAGGATATGAGGCATGTAATTCGGTAATAGTCACTCTGAGCCTATTATATATCCCACCACCTTGCAGGGACTAGATGAGGCGGTAGTAGAGGAAGGAGATGAAGGAACGCCCAGCAGGTAATAGTCACCCTTAGCCTGTTATACATCCCACCACCTTTCAGGGACGATATGAGGCGGTAGTAGAGGAAGGAGATGAAGGAACGCCCAGCAGGTAATAGTCACCCTTAGCCTGGTGAACATCTCCGAGCCTTGAAGGGACGCGATGAGGTTATGCGAGAGATCCATCTCGACGAGAGTGGCTGCGGCCGATGTCCCCAGGCACGACGCCGGTACCCTACCTAGCTGGTTGTGGGACACCCTCAGACTCTCCATACCCTCATCCATAAACAGGCCGTCGGGTAGGTTTCGCAGTCGGTTGCTGCTGAGGTCGACCACGCGCAGAGAAGACAGTGAGCGGAACAGTTCGGAGGGGATATCTGTCAGCAAGTTGTGGTCGAGCCGCACCACCTAGAAGGGTTCGCTCACTTCAAATTATTGTTATTCATGGCAACACACTAGAAGAATAATCTCATCTCTGTAGTAAGAGGGGATGTTATAAGTTGATGAGAGTAGTTTCAAACATGTGGTACGTAGAATAGTTAATTGCATGTGAAATTAGTTTACCCTGAATAATAGTAATCTTACCCTGACTGATTACTCTATGACTCTATCCTATAATTAGCATCATAGTGGAATAAAGAAAGTTAATCTCGTCACCTGAACGTAGTACAGGCAATAATTTGTTATTGTTTTGTCGAACTATTTGCATTGTGTAATACACCTCTTATAATATCTAGAATAATATTAGCATAAGTAGCACTCAAATTGTAAGACCAGCCATGAGCTTAAATTTGTAGAGTATAAATAAATAAAAATCTAAACATTGAAGAAGCAATAGGCAACTCTATTGTCTGTAACTTAAAACATTGAGTTCCAAAACATTCACCGTGTGTCAGATTAGTTCACAGTTCATCGCTGGATAAGCTTAAATTCTAGCACGTGTAAAGATGTCAACAATCCCTACTTGGAGGGACTGCCTCCCATTGATTGGTCTGACTACATGACAAATGACTAGCAGGTCCCTTTCTGGTGGATAGATAAGATTAAATCACCATTACGAAAATAAAAGAGGAAGTTTCTGTATCGTGTCACGGCCATCAGTCTGACTCTTTGAGTCATGACAATTTCGCAGTTTGAATAACGTTACGAAAAAAGGAGCTTGAAGGTCGTCATATACCGGCGTGGACGAAGAGTAGAGGAGGTAAGTTAGCCTACCGGGCATCAAACACCGCTACAATGACTATAGTTCTGGCTACTGGCATGACAGTCTTTATAACTTAATTTCCATACTGTACACACGACTACTATCACAAATTATATACGTATTTATGTACAAGCTATATTCCTAATACTAAACAACCTCAAAAACTATTTTCCCGATTTGTTTCTTTAGTCATACCTTCATTTCACCACAAGACAATTCGCCAGTGGGTTAATTAGGGGGTAGAGACAGTTATTTAGTATTACTTTGGTCCCTCCCATCTAGTTCTACGTGTTTAAATACTGGTAACACTCCCAAGACTGGGTACGAGGTATTTATCCCTCCACCCTAAAATAAATAATGACTGTTTAATTCTGATAGAAAGTAGAGTCTCGTAAGTTTAAGAACAATTAGGTTCTAACTTTTCAATTATTTTAAATGAATTAACATAAAGTATTTAACTTTTAATAGTATTTTAGTTGTTAACATTTCTATTATATCAACCGAGCTATACCGAAAGAGCGGTCACCATCTGTTGGTGAAGATAGGGCCAACTCCCACGGACATAGGGTTTCATATAGTCAGCACAACGAGCCCTCCGGCCATTAATCTCAGTTTTCTAGACTGGAACAGATAGTTCTTTATTCAAGTATCTTCTCAATTGTCCTCACGAGGCCGAGTTGACCCCGTTCGAGACCCACTACTTCACAGAAAATATGGAAGCGCCGGGATCGAACCCGGGACCTCTTGATATTGGCCAGGAACTCTAAGCACTATACCACAGAGGTGGTCGGTATGTCTCGATTGCGGGCTCACGCCATGGAGAATAATATTTATATTAATTTATATAATTCAATAGTTACCTTTAACGTGTGACAATTATTTTTTTACTAACCAATCCTCCAACAATCACATCAGGTGAGGTATAAGAAAACTGTATGTGAAAACAACAATAGTACATAAACAAAACAAAAAATGTTAGTGATATTTTGATGGCAGATTTTCCTCTGAACGCGATTTGTCATATTAAAATAGAACATTCAGGAAATACACTAAAGTACAAATGCCAGTTTTTTTTTGTAGTGTCCCCCCTTTTTATATTCTTTTCTGCCCTATGGGCGAAATGGTGTATGAACAAGAGTGCACCTACCTGAAGTCGTCGTGTGTTCCTGAAAACGTCAAAGTCTAACTCTGAAATGCTGTTTCCGGATAGGTCGAGCCACTGTAGGTGCGGCATGTTGCCGAAAACCTCCCTGGTGGCATTCTGCAGGGCGTTGTTTCCCAGATACAGGTGTGTGACGGATATCTCCAACGGCCGGAGGTATCCCCTCGCTATCCACGAGACGTTGTTGTGCGACAGATCCAACACCTTGATGTTGGAGTGGAAGAGACCTCCTTCTCTACCACTGAGGCTACTCACGTTCACCTCGAGACTCTGCATCCGGTTGTGACTCATGTTGAGCCTGAACGACGCCAGAACCCCCACCTGGTCCATCGCCGCAAAGTCGAACCCTTTCAGCTCATTGTAAGCAAGGTCCAAGGTTTGCAGTTCCGGCAGTTCTGGAAGGCCTCGTCTGAGATGGATTGGATCTTGTTCCCACGCAGATCCAGGTGTTTCAGGCGGTCCATGTTCATGAAGGCGCGACGCTCCACACGGGTGATTCTATTATCATCCAGATGAAGTCTCTCCAGGGACGATAGATCCACGAACGTGTGGGTGTTGATGGAGTTGAGGTTGTTGTACGAGAGGTAAAGCTTTTCCAAGGAAGAGTGAATACCACCCTGAAAAAATAAAATTCAATGGGTAACTGTAGATCTATGAATTTTGTCACAGGATGTGAGCATTACCTATATGCGTGTTGACCAGTAAATCTCTCGGGCCATTTTACCCATTAATTTAAGGGCGGATCCTTTCGAAATTGAACTTATAGAGTGAAGAAAAGATCATACAAAGATATAAATGAATATCTATTTATGGTATGTGATTCACAAGTACTTAAAACCGTGCTCTACTAGTTTCTAAGATTTAATGAACGTCTATCTCTTTGTACACTTCCTTTTAAATATTAATATAATCCTCCAGTCAAACTTTGATCATCGATGATAGATTACCCTGCCAGGAAAATTTCAATTAAAAATAAAATATGATTAATGACTAGGCGTGGGATTATATATGAACGATCACATGTTTAATATTTCCAATCATTTCAGATACCTTCAAGGGACCTGTTAAGAATTAGAGTCTCCTCACGGTTCTGCTGTCACTAGTGACGAGTAACATGTTTGAAGGAGTGAGGGAAATCTCACTCTGATGTGTACCCTCCATTTATACTAAAAGGTGACCGTCTTAACCGATTACACTCTGGTCTTATATTAGCCTATAAGCTACACTATAATTAAATCAAGCACGGTAAGCTTTCTGTCTTTAATGCTAAGCTCTAAAGTCTAGAGGGCATGTTTGATCTCATCGAACTAAGAATTTATAATGAAATAAATCATATTATTCCTTATTTCTGTAATCAGATACTGCAACTATAGTTTAAAGGTTTACTACTTTGTCCTATTATAGTCAATAGTAGTATAGCACAAACAATCCAATTTTTAAAGGTAGGGTATTTTATAAAAAAACAAATATTTTTTTGCAGTTAACATTGATATTATTTTATTGCATTGCTAGTGTTATTTTATGTTTATTGATAATATATCAACTTTGACAGCTGCAGTTAACATGGCTTGATGTATGAATACATAAAATAGGATCTAGTAATTTATCTATCATAAAAAGCCCATCTAATGAAAATTGGGACTGTACATTAAAGCATGACCTCATATCACCCTCCCTCACCTACACCCCCAATTATAAAGAATAAGTGACGTCACCTGGAAGGTCCCCTTGTGCACTTGGTCGAGCTGGTTGTCCTGCAGTTCAAGTATCCTCAGCTTCCTCAAGAAGTGGAAGGACGTCTCGGGCATGGAGCTGAGTCTGTTATTGCTCAGGTCTAGGTACTGAAGGTTCACCAGAGGCTTCAGGGACTCTGATGGAACAGAGCTCATGGACGAGGAGAACCCATGGGCGACACGTAGGAACGTCAGGGAGTGGCCCACCTGGTAGGAATTACGTCTATTAAAATGTTGCCAACATTTCGTCAACCATTTCTTAGTGTACACTTCGTGTATCTTAATAATAAATAATTGCGGCGATCATAGCCCAATAATTTAAAGATTACCATTACTAATGTACCGTTGTCCAGGGTATGCTCGAATGTAATAATCGTACATCCTTTCCGTGGATGTTCTTTCCATGTCCTTATCAGATGATATTATGTTGATAGTGCGTATGAAGGTGTGAAACCAGTGGTAACACTTAAACCTTTTTAAGTCTAACCAACCAAACCCTGGTGACAGTTGAGGTGATTCCCTTTTCGGGAAAAAAATACCCATGGTACCAGCTGAGAATTTAAACTGGGACCCCTAGGTTCTTAGCCAGGTGCACTGACCACACCATGAAGCCGGTTTTCGTTTACCCTGAAAGTTGCAGTCCTACCTTGATGGATTACACTATCGCCCAATCTTATAAGCCATACCTTAGTGTAAACCAGTTGATAATATACTAAAATATATATTAAATTTTCACTCTATTTGCAAATATGTTTTGTTACTTTGATATGTAATTTAAATTGACCTCACTTTGTCAAAGTGACTCTGCATAATATCTGTAAGGTGGATGAATACCGAACTATTTTTAATATCTTTTAAACTCTCAGAAAAAGTCAAAGTAAATGAAACCAGCAATACTAGTTTGTGAAAAATAGCCATGATTAATTAACATAAATGTTTATAAGTCTCCCACCCCTATTTCTTTCCGTCCTACCTTTATATACACACATTTATATATTTT